>CM062809.1:400192501-400660001 GCA_031772625.1 Pinus tabuliformis | reverse complement strand
GGTATCTTCACCAGACATATACAAAAATTTGGATATATGGGTGTGAGATGCCACCCTACAAACTACCCAAATTTGTGCCTATGAGATTTTTCTCATTAGAGTACATTCAGCAGATGATTCACATGGATGATCTACATTTCGTGGTAAGCAAGAAGAAGGCCCAATTCAAGATTAAAGTGAAAGAAGGACCTTTCATCTGCAATACTAGATTAGTTGGTAAGGAAGCCGATTTGTTGCTGAAGAAAATGAACTTTAAATTGAGTTTCACCTTGTCTCATGACCATTTTGGCTTGATCTCGAAGCTAAGTGTGGAGCACAAGACCACACCTTATTCACATACTCCTCGACTAGAAATCGAGTAGTATATGAACCAGAATCAATGGGTGGAAAACACACTGAAGGAGGCAGAGGAGTAGGTTCTCTCTACTACAACCACTCAAAGAACCATACCTAAAGAGAAACATGAGAAGAGAGGAAGAGAAGAAGAATCTTCCCAGGGAATGGAAATAAGAGTAAAAGATTTCCTAGTTTATACAATGAAGAAAAAAACCAACTCTACAATTTTTTTCAATAGGACATAGAAGAATAACATACTATTGTAAAGATAGGTCCTCATGCATCTCAAAGAGAGGAGGATATATTCATAGGATCACCGTCTTCATATACTTCCATAGATCCTCTAGAGACACCAAAAACAGTCGATTTGGCTCAAGACGTTGTTGATCCCAACATTTTTACCAAGTACAAGGAAATTAAGCAAAGGAATGAAATGCTAAAAGCCTCCACTTATACGTAGTTCTAGAAACAAACAACTGCATCTCAGGACAAATTACTATTAGCATTCGAATAAAAAAGGGAAAAATGCAGATAGCATTTCTCAAAGCCAAAGTACTAGCTCCCAAGTCATATGCAAATTACAAGGAATTTGTGTTCACTTTTGATGCACATCATAGTCATCCGATAGGCCAGATGGACCTGCATAGACAAACAAGTGAGATGATGTATTCCACACTCACTAACACTACCATGTCTTCCTCTAAATTGTAGGTATCCCTAAATAATGTACAGTCCCAAATCAAGTTAGAGGAGATTCCATCCTTAGCCAAGGATACTAAAATCAAGTCACTAGAGGACATGGTGATCAAGTTGGGATATAATCCCAAAGATATCAAGGCAAATGAAGAACTTCTGAAGAAAAATGATACTGACATAGAAGCCTTGAGGAAACAATTAAAGCTGCCTACTACAGAGGATGCACATGCCAAGGAGCTAGGCGAGAGTGAGAAGCAGAAGGAGGACATGTTCAGGATAGTCATCGAGCTAAACAACCAAATCAGAGACACAAAGATAGAGTAAGAGAAACTGCTTAAAGAAAAAGAGAAAGCAAAGCAATTGGCCATAGTTCCTCTTACTGCAGTTCCAATTGTAGTGGCCACAACTATAGGAGCATCCTCATCTACATCAATAGCTACTATAGATTCAACAAGTGAATTGGTAGAGCCATAGATAGCCTAACTATCTAGGAGTAGGAAATTGCAAAGCAAAAAGCTCAACTTAAGACATTGTCAGAACAAAACTTTAAAATTGATAATTCTTATGTGGTATAGCTGTAGAAAACCCATTAGTTAAATTTAAAAATTGAGCAGTTGCATAGTGAATTAGTTATGGGTCATAGTCTAGCCCAAGCCAGAGAACATACGTGGACAGAAATTGGTGAAGACATCATAGAAATATGGCATTCTATACAGATCGGTTTTTGAACAATAAGAGTTAGTGCAAAAATCCCAAGAGGTGATCAAGTAGACTAAAATAGACTTGAGTAAAAAGCCTAGGGAAGCTACAATCATCATCAAATTTCTGAATTCCAAGAATAGAGAAGAACTATAGGAGTTGGGAATTCAGGATAGAACAAAGACCATCCTAGAGGTGAAAAGGATGCAGACCAAAAGGACTCTTATGAATCAGCTGGATAAAAAATGCCAGAACTTAGAAACCAACATAGACAGATTCCACAAGAAGTTGCAGGTGCTGAATAGGAAAGGTCTGCCAAAATTGATTAATATATAGAATAAGTTCACCAACCTAATAGAGTACCAAGAGAGATTAATCACGAATGCCCAAGACAAATCAAAGTTTGTATGGATCAAAGGGGATATCATAGGGAATGCATCCATGGAGGACTTATATTTTGATTTATTTATCAGTCATGAGGTCAGACACCTATTTGTCATCAAGCCAACCTTTTAGAAATACACATATGTGGATGAAAGCTACATGAAATTGATTAAGTTTTCAATCCCAAGTGAAGATAGGTGGGATAAATTTTGCGAATTACTGGAGTAATTCATAATTGGACAACAAGGAAAAAAAACGCAGCAGACTTTGAGGCCCAGTCACCAACAATATTCCTAAAAAACTGGGCCGATATTTAGTAGTTGAAGATTCCTATTATTTTGCTCTAATTTTGTAATCAGTTTAGACATTAATAGGGTTCCATTTTTATCTTTTGAATCAAGATATTTTGTAATTATTTTTGTATAAATACTTCAAACATCGAAGTATTAGTGTTAGGATTAGTTTTGAAGAAAGGAATTATGTTGTAAAGAAGCTCACATAGCTATCTTTTATCATATTTCAGTAATACATCGCAAGAATTACATGATTCTTGTGCCAATTTCATTGATGAAGTGCATCTTTCTTTGTTAAATGTTTTCATTGTTTTTAATATATGTTTCTGAAATCTAAATTATTCTAAGAAGAGTATGAACATAATTTGTTTAAAAGTACACTCTGTATCTGACTTATGAATAATTTCTATGTTTTCTACTGAAAAATAAAAACAAAATTCTTAATTGCTCTGTTTATTAATTGGATTGCTTAATATTTTCCTCTCTTTCACATCATAGATCTTAAAGGATCCAGTGAACTTGCCTACCCTTCCCTATAAGTTTAGCTTGTAAACTCTTCCATTGATCAATTTAAAACTGTGACTCCATTGCCCAATGACCCAATTCCTCTATCTCAACCTAAAAACACAAAAACCCAAACCTGAACATGATAACTAGCCTAATATCATCAGTAAAACAAAGCTAAATCATATAGAGAGATCCCTCTCTGAAACTAGAAGGGTTGGATTCCCAGTTTCCAAAGTGGTTCTAAGGTTACCTTTGTAATTTACTCTGCAACCTCAAAAATTACAGAGTGATAACATCCTAGAGACCATATTGGGGAACAAACATATCTACTATGAAAATTCATTTCCCTGGTTCAAAAACTTTATTTCAGCACATTTAAGATTTATTTTTTAGAAATAAATGTTTTTGAGGTTGTAATTTTTGTACATATTGAAATTGTGTGTTAAATATTATATAGATATGGCTCCTAAAAGAATTCATACCAGAGCTCATCTAGATCCAAATCCTCCCAATATCCTAGATAATCTTGAGAAATTGATAAGGAAGAAAAGCTTGACTAAAAGTCAAGGGAGTAACAGTCCTATGCCAAGAGCTAATGCTTTTCCAGAGAATTTTGTTACCATAAAAAATATTCAATTCGATCTACTTGAACTTAGTTTATTTAGAACCAAGTATGAAAGTTTTGCAACTGAAAATGTCATTGATGAGTCGGTGTTGAGACCATACATATCTGAACATCGGTCTATAGAACATGATTTTGAGAAACAAGCTCTCCAATAGTTTGAAAAATTAGAAGACCTAGTGACAGACCTAGATCAAGCTATCCACAAAGCCTACATCCAAAAATCAGTTGAACTTTCATCCTTATCATTCTTTGTTTCTTCTCCCATCACACAATCTTTACATCCTGTTTCCACTAGTTCCACCTCCTCAACAATTTCCACTACCTCTCCATTAATATCACAAAGTGTAATACAAACTGTCTTAATCCCTTCCACATCTACACCTCACACAGGTTCATCTGTTGTTCATCCCCATATACTAGTCATGGAAGCTCAATATGCTCCCCTGGTTTTACCTTCCCAATTACATAACATGCCTCAAGACTATCAAAGTAGGATTCCTCAGTTTGATGTCACTGGGGCCATCATTGCACAACAACATGTAGATAAAATGAATTACTATTTTGACCTTCAGGAAGTTGATGAAGATGACGTGAAGATAAGGCTTTTTGCCCAAAGCCTTAATGGAGAGGTAAGAAAATGGTTTAAATCTTTACCTATAGTTACCATTAATGATCTTGCTTCTTTTCATCAGTCTTTCCTCAATAGATGGGAAACTAAAAAGAATCCCCTCCATGTTTTAAATGAATATAAAAATCTAGAAAAAGGGCCTAATGAAACTATTGAAGAATACTGTGATAGGTTTAATCGAGTCTATAATGCCATTCCAGCCGCTATAAATCCCCCACTAGGGTTAGAACTCATTCATTTCCTAGAAGGATTTGATGTTGACATGGCCTACCAATTAAGAGAAAGAGACCCTACCACACTTGAAGAAATGCAAAGTAACGCTGTCAAAGTAGAGGCTAATTTATTAGCCAAAAAAGCCAAGCTTAAAACTGAAAGAAGGGTTACCATCAAGGAGGAACCTTCCTCCTCTTCACCAAACTTAAAAATAGACAATCTAGTCAAAACCATGGAAAGAATGATGGAGAGGATGATAGTGGCTGATAGAACCCATCCTAGGGATAACCAAACAAATTCTCAAAATAGAAATCAAAATCTCAGAAGAAATCCACCTTTGATAAAACAAAGGGAATAGAGGGGCCCTAATGATTAGCAACTTAGGCCCCCTTTTCAAGAAAACTATGCCGAAGAAGAAGTGAAAATAAAATAATTTATAGAGAAAAACCAAATCAATTTATTTGGGGAGACAACAATTGATCATATCTTTTTTATTAAAGAAGAGGAAGATCAATTTCTGATTTCACAACCAAAAATAATTCCATCTAAATAATACAAACAAGGTTATGAGAATGCCATAATGGAAGTGCATAGGCAATATAACCTCAGGAGTTGAAAAACTACTCATGCTACTCCTAAGAAAATCTCTGATACTCCTTCCAAAAAGATGACTGATAATCAACCAAAGAAAACTCAGATTGATATCCCTTCTTCTAGTCAAACTAAAGATGTTCCTTCCTCTAGTCAATCTAAAGAAGATACTCAAAGAGAAAACCTTAAAAAATAGGACCAGAACATCAAGGAAATAGAGAAGCCACAAACCTCTTTCAGCATAGAAAATGAATTGGCTAAAGTTAAAATTTCAATCCCCCTCACTGAATTGATGAATAAGAATGTGTATAGGACACAAGTAATGAAAGCCTTAAAAGTAGGAGAAGGAACATATATTGTAAACCTCGCTGATGACAAGACTGAACTGCTGTTTGGTCCAGAAGTAGAAGGTAAACCCTAAGATGGAAATGTTCCCCCTTTTTATGTCAGTCTCAATATCCTTGATAAAATTATTCACAATTCCATGCTCGTCTCTGGTGCCTCACACAATTTAATGCCTCGAGCCATAATGGAGAAATTGAATCTTGACATTACTACACCATATACAAACTTGTATTCTTTTGATTCCAGCAAGGTAAGGTGTCTTCGTCTCATTAAAGACCTCTATATCACCCTAGCTCAAATTCCTACTAGAAGCATAGTCATGTATATTGTAGTGGCAAAGATACCCCCAAGGTATGGAATTCTACTTTCTAGATCATGGGGGGGGGGGGGGGGGGAACTGCAAGGCACACTGCAAATGGATATGAGTTATGATACCATACCTGTTTTTGGTCAGCGTAGGAGACTTTACAGAGAAACCCTAATGAAATACATGGCCAACAGTTAATATAGACCAAACAAACATCCCTTTTATTCAGTCCATTCAAATCTAGACTCTTTTATCTTGTATAATGATGGAGGTATAGAAGGAAAACTCCCTAACCTAGAAACTGATTTGTGTGAGATGGAAGAAAACAAAACAGACATTGTAAAACTAGATGAAGAACTTGAACCTTTATGGAACATGGATTTTGATGGGGCTGTGAGAAATGAAGGATCAGGAGTAGGTGTGTGGGTTTTCAATTCACAAACTAGAAAAGTCAAAGGACATTCATATAAATTGAATTTTCAATGTAGCAATAATATAGCTAAGTATGAAAACTTAATCCTAGGATTGCAGCTTTTGAAAAAATTAGGTGCCAAAAGAATTTCAGTTCATGGAGACTCTGAACTCATAATTAAATAAATCAAAGGGAAATATTCAACTAAACATCCAAGGTTAAGGGCTTATAGGAATGTTATTTTATATTTCCTTGAACTTTTTGTTGAGTATGAGTTATCTGTAGTTCCAAGAGCTCAAAACATCATAGCTGATGGTCTGGCTACTTCAGCTAGTATGTGTAAAATATAGGAATTTACAAATTAAGTTCCTTAGATAGAACACCAAAGGAAACTTCTCACAAATAGATCATAGATCATTACACCAATATTATTGACATGGTTAAAACCCTCAAAGAGGAAAACAGTCCCTGGCCTGAGCCAATGTGGCCACTTCAGGAAATCTATTAATGTAAAAGAATGAAAATTTACATAAGCTTCTCTCATGAACGGTCACCTAATAAATGACCCTCCATGCTCTTTAAATAGAGATCATGGACCAATCATGTGTTAAGACATGGAACAAGTGTTGGTAATATTGAGGAGAGAATGAACCATCAGATCACTTCATATTTAGAACATATCGTGACTTTCAAATTGTAAGTTACAAAAAGTACATACTAAAGAAACACACTTTACATAACTATACACTAGACCAAGTTGTACCTAATTATTTTCAATGTGTCAGAATATCCTAACATCCCCCCTTAAGAACAACTTGGGATAGGATTGAAGCATGTACATAGATGACACAATAGGAGAAGGAAGGATGTATTAGAGCCTATCCCCCCTTAGTGGCAACTTCCTAAACTCCAACCATAAATCGAAGTTTAGTAAGCTTTGCCTTTGTGAGAGCCTCTGTAAAGATGTTTGCAACTTGATCATTGGTTGAACAATATTTCACTTCAAGAACATGGCCATGAATGAGATTTTTGATGAAGTCCATGTGTAGTTCAATGTGTTTGATGCGTTGATGTTGGAATGGATCTTTGCATAGTTGAATGGAACTTTGATTATCACACCAAAGTGTAGTCAAATGTTTTTGCTAAAAACTAAACTCTAACAGGATTTGATGAAGCCACAGGGCTTTCGTACTAGCTTCAATGACACCACGATACTCTGCTTCTGCTGAAGAAAGAGAAATGACACTCTATTTATTGCAAGCCCATGTAATAGGTCCAGAACCAAGAGTGAAGACATAACCTGCAGTAGACTTCTGATCAATAGGGTCATTAGCCCAATCAAAATTAGTGAAACAAACCAATAGAGGAGATGCTTCTACACTGTAATGAATCCCAAACTAAATTGTACCTCGAACATAATGAAGTATTCTTTGAGCTTCTTTCTAATGACTTTCATGTGGGTTTTTCATAAACCAAGCAATAAGTCAAACAACAAAGGAAAGGTCAGGACGGGTGTGGGTCAGATAAAAAAGTTTTCCAACAAGCTGACGGTATAAGGTAGCATCAACTTCAGGGGAAGTACAAGTGACTGAAAGTTTGGCTCCAGGTTGAATGGGAGAAGGGGCTGGCTTATAGCCTTCCATGTGAAAGTGGCATAGAAGATCACATGCATACCTGGACTGGGAAAGGGAAATACCTTCTTTGGATTGCAAGACTTGAAGACCAAGAAAATAATGCAAGTGCCTTAAGTCTGTCATTTCAAACTGATTTTTAAGGCTGGACTTCACATGGTTTATAAGGTTGGGATCACTACCAGTAAGGATAAGATAATCAACATGAAGAACAAGAATGATAAGAGACTTACCCACTTTCTTGGTGTAGACAATATTGTCAGAATGACACCTAGAAAATCCAGTGTCTAAAAGAAATCTATCCATTTTGGCATACCAAGCCCAAGGGGCTTGCTTGAGACCATAAAGGGATTTCTTAGGCCGAAATACATGGCTGGAGTCTGTTTGTATAAATCCAGGAGGTTGTTCCATATAGATTTATTCATGCAAGTCCCCATGCAAGAAGGTGGATTTAACATCCATCTGATGGTCTTCCCATTTGAAAGAGGCAGTAAGGGAAAGAACAAGGCAGATGGAGTTCATTTTGGAAACAGGGGAGAAGGTTTTAGTATAGTCAATTCCTTCAACTTGTGAAAAACCCTTAGCAACAAGATGAGCTTTATGTTTATCAAAATTTTCATCTAGTCCAACCTTGGTTCTGTAAACCCATTTGCATCTAACAAGTTTTCGTTCCTTTGGAAGAGGAGCAAGGTCCCATGTATCATTTTCCAATAATGAACGATATTCTTCATTCATAGTTGTGTCCCAATCTAGATGGCCTAAAGATTCCACAAAGGCATCAGGATCATAATCCATTGAAGCTTGAGCCAGTAAAGAAGAGGCTCTATCAAATTGAGAACATGTACGAAGCTAATTTGTAGGATCACCTGCAATAGCACCTACTGCATCCCGAGTAGCACAGACCCATTTTGGAAGCTGAGGAGCTGAAGGAGGATCCAAAGAAGGTGGGGAAGGATTGTAATTCTCGCTGTCATCATCTGAAGAATAAATATTTTCAAAAGTAGAAGGGATAGAGAGAGGTGGCACATCCACCGAACTAGGGTCATAGGCCGATATATTTTCAACAGACTTTACATCTCTTCTAATGATAACATTTTTGGATTTAGGTTGAAGAAGTCTATATCCTTTGACATCTTCAGAATATCCAACAAAAATACATTTTTCTCTCTTAGGTTCTAAGGCTTTATGTTTCTCATATGGAATATGGGCCCCATGCTTCACTTCCAAAAACAAGAAAGTGACTTACATCTGGTTTAATTGAGCTCCATGCTTCTTTTGGAGTGATATTCTTTAAAACCTTATTAGGAGTGCAATTTACTATGTAATTTTCATAGTTAACTGTTTATGCCCAAAAATTAAGACTAAGTCCTTTAGATTGAAGCATACAATTAGCCATTTCCTTTAAGGTGTGATTCTTCCTTTCAGCTACGCCATTTTGTTGTGGAGTATATGGAACAATATGTTGCAATTGAATTCCATGCTCAGTGCAAAAGTTGATGAATTTGTTGTTAACATATTCTCCTCCATTATCAGATCTTAGCTTAAGAATTTGTTGTCCAAATTGTTTCTCAACAAAGATCTTAAAGGCTAAGAACATGTTAAAAACTTCACTCTTGAGTTTTAAGAAGTATACCCAAGTGCGTCTGGAGAAATCATCAATGAAAGTTACGAAATACTTGTATCCAGAGAATGAAACAACTAGAAGTGGACCACATAAATCACTATGCACAAGCTATAAAGCGGCTGAGGCATGCCAAGAGGCACATTATTTAAAACTATCTTGATGATTTTTTCTGAGTACACATTCGAAACAAACACCATCTATGCAAGATACCATAGGAAGACCTGTCACCATATTTTATTTACATAGATTTTTAAGGGAGCGATAGTCACCAAATCGCTCATGCCAAAGTTTTCTCACTTCATCATTATGAGCAACAAATACGGAGGGAAGAGTTGATGACCCAAAGTTGTTAAACTTATACAGCCTTTTAGAATCATCAGCAATGCCAATAGCTAAAATATGTCTAGGATCTCTTAGGTCCTTAATTACAACATCATGAGGTGAAAATTCAACAATTTTACCTTCACCTGAATGAGTTATCTAATATACAGATAGAAGGTTTCACGATAAGGTAGGAACACATAATACATCATTAAATTGACCATTGTCTAGATGAATAGTTCCAGTCCCTATAATGCTAAGAGATATATCATCATGAACATATATATTTTTGGTGTTAAAATCATTTAAAGAAGAAAACATGGCTTTGTTTTTGGCCATGTGATAAGAAGCTCCAGAATCAATGAGCCACTCATGAGAATGAGAAGAAGAAGATACATTTAGTGCATAACCAGACCGATATGCTTTACAACCACATGAAAAAGGTGCTATTCCTGAAGATGAAGTTGAAGTTTAAGAGTGCTCCAAATGGATGTTATGCTTCTTCATTGCTGCTTCCAAGGCTTCCATCTTCTTAAAGCATTTGGATTCTAAGTGGCCATCATGATTACAAAAGTTGCAATGTCTATTAGTCTTCTTCCCTTTGTTTTTAGTTTCCTTATCATTTTGTTGAGTTGATTTTTTGTTGTGAGACTGAAATTGCTTATGACCCTTGTTTGGTTTAGGACCATTCTTTTTAGGATGCTACTTCTTAGGATTTTTTGAACTTGGTTGTTGCTGGGCTGCTAAGGATTTCTTAGAAGAGTTTCCAGTATTAAGAAGACCAAGATGTAAGAGTTTTTCTTGCTCTCTTATTAAAGAATCACAGAAGGCATCAAAAGACGGGGACTTGTAGTCTTGTCCTTGAGAAATAAATGCTTTTATAGTAGAATGGAAGGTGGAAAAAAACACAGAGTAGGATGGTCCTAACTTAGTATGAATGGAATGGATAAGGCTAACATCTTCTTTCTTAACCTTAACACCTTCCAAGAGAAATTTAAGGGTCTTGAACTTGGCCAAAAAATCTTCAATGGAAGAAAAATTATTGGGGTCCAACGTAAGCAACTCATTTTCAAGTTGATAAGCTCTAATTTCATTTTTAATTCCAAAAACTTTATTGAGTTGTTTCATTGCTTCATCCGAGGTATCAATTTCTGTGATATGGAATCTAAGGTCTGGAGAAATCAACATCCCTATTAACCAATGTGGTTGATCTTGCTTATTTTCCCATTTGGCTTGCTTATCTTCATCTTTAGGTTTAGACTCTTGGCTTGAGGCTATTCTATAAAGATCTTTACTTCTAAGTAAATCCACAATGTAGGATAGCCATTAAAAGTAGTTGGTGTTGTCAAGAATAACTAGTCATGGACTTTCAATTTTAAAAGAAATTGAAGCTATAGATGCTGAAACTAAGTGCTCCAATGGAAATATCTCAAAACACTAGGCGGATTAAAAAAAAATGGCTCAGAAAATGGCTTTCGGATGAAGAAGTTATGGGTTTTTGAAGAAAAGTTATTGAAGATGCTGACGAACTATGTGAATGTTGGAAAGTGAATGATAATGTTATATAAAAAGAAATTTTCTCCTTTCCAATCTTAATATAATTAGCTCACTTTAAAAAAATAATATTACTTTATGTGACCCACTTTTATAAATAAGTGAAAGTCACTTTTACAATGGTACTTTATGAACTATCCATTAAATTGTAACTTAAATAAAAGATAAAGCGACTTTAGAATTATAAGTGACTCACTTTTTATAATGGGTGAGAGAACTTTTATATAAATTAACTTAAAAACATAAGTTACATGTGCGTTTTGAAAAAGTAACTCAACAAAATGAAAGACTTGAACCCAAGACCTCTATTCTCATAAAGTAACTTTGGACCAAGTGAACTAGTTTAAAAGGTTAGTAATTTTTGGAAGGGAGGAATGGGTGTCTTTTTTTTTTTCCTCACTAAAGATTTGTAGTGCGTGCTTACTTGGAAAACCCCTTTTTTCTTACAAACCAAAAAACCAACCACACAACCCAAAACGAACAAGAAAAAGTAATCCAAGCCTTGCTGCTTAAAGTTAGATTTGGACGGAAACTATATATTTTCCTCAATGTTTTTGATTTTCTGAGATCGCACTAAAGCGTAGCGGAAAAGAGCATACACATGTGAAAAATCCTTTCTTTTTGTTTCTAGTTTGCCCAGATCACACAGAGTCACGAGATAAAGAGCATACGTAGAAATGAAAGGTATAGATCCAGTAATGAAAAATTATAGAGGACTATAAACCAAAATAAATAGAGAGATAAATAACTATAACTTCAAATAAAGACTATATACCTCTAGGTTTTAAAAATGACGTAGTTAGGTCTACCAGAAACCTTTTCGCATGAAACGAAAGGGGTTTCTCACTGGAACATATGCTCCTAACACAATAGAGTAGTCCTCTCTGTCTGAAAGTAGTCATAAATAATATATCTAGGAAACGATAGCCGGATGCAATTGTACTAACTTTAGATTTGTATCACCAACAGATGTGGCCCTCTAATAGCTCTGATACCATGTGGGAATTTACAGTGCAAGTTCCTTATATAGAACACCAAAGGACACCGCTACAAACAGATCATAGATCAGTACACCAGTATTCTTGACGTGGTTAAAATCCTCAAAGAGGGAAATAGTCCAAGGCTTGAGCCAACGTGATCACTTCAGGAAATTTATTAATGTAAAAGAAAGAAAATTTACATAATCTTTTCTCATGAATGGTCACTTAACAAATGACCCTCCAGTCTCTTTAAATAGAGATCATGGACCAATCGGGTGTTAAGTCACGGATCAAGTGTCGGTAATACCGAGGAGAGAATGAATTGTCAGATCACTTCATGTCTAGAATAGATCGTGACCGCCAAATTGTAAGTTACAAAAAATACATACTAAAGAAATGCACTTTGCCTAACTATACACTAGACCAAGTTGTACTTAATTATTTCCTATGTGTTGAAATATCCTAACATAAAATGCCTTATCGCCCAAGTCACCAATACATAGTTGAAGTTAAAAATAGACCAGTTGTCTCGGATAATATTAGGTACTAGCATGTTTTTGGTAATGATGAATAGATTGATTTTTTTTTTTTTTTAGTCAAAGGATGAATTTGAGTGCGCCAATATAGACATAAATAATAATGTACATAAAATAATGAATAAAGTAGAATTAAATGAATCGGATAAGGATGAAGAAAAGTCAGAAATTTTGCAGTTGAAGGATAATGTTTTGCCTAAAGGGTTAGTTCCCTTGGAATAATTATTTGATTTTAATGATGTGGCTAAAAAATCTAAAATAGAACCTACTGGAGCCGAGTGGAAGAATGTAACATAGGAACTAAAGAAAAGCCTATAATAGTTAAATTGTCCAAATTTTTACCTTCAACTGAAAAGCAAAAGTATATAGAGATTTTCAAATAGTTCATAGATTTATTTGCTGGAGTCATGAGGATTTAAAGTCCTATGACACCAGCATTATACAACATAAAATTCCTATAAAAGAGGACCATAAACCTTTTAAACAAAAAATTAGAAGGATCAATCCAATGCTTTTGCCCTAGTTGAGAAAGATGTTAAAAAATTGTATGATGCCAAAATCATTGTGCCCCTACGGTTTTCAAAATGGGTATCAAACTTAGTTCCTACTAGGAAAAGGACTAGGGAGATTAGATTATGTATTGATTTTAGAAATCTCAATAAAGTTTCTTTGAAAGACAACTATCCTTTGCCCAAAATGGACCACATCCTGCAGAAGGTAGTTGGATCAACACAAATTTATTATTAGATGGATTTTCTGGTTATAACGAGGTTCTAGTACATCCCGATGACCAAGAGAAAGCAAAATTTACAACACCCTTGGGCACTTTCATGTATGTGAAAATTCATTTTGATTTGATGAATGTTGGGGTTACATTCCAAAGAGAAATGGATTTTTCCTTTGCAGATGAATTAGGTAGGTTTATAGTCATTTATTTAGATGATATCACTATCTTCTCAAAGATAGATGAGGAACATTTGCTCCATTTAAGGAGAGTTTTCAAAAAATGTAGAAAATTTGGTATCTCTCTTAACCCTAAGAAAACACTATTTGGCTTAGAAGAGGGAAAACTTTTAGGACACATCATCTCAAAGGATGGCATAAAAATTGACCCCAGCAGAGTAGAAGCAATATTGAAGATAGATCCCCCTAGGAACAAGAAAGAGGTCCAATCCTTTATTGGAAAAATAAACTTCCTTCAGAGATTTATACCAAATTTGGCTGAAATCCTAAAAGCAATAACAGACATGTTAAAGAAGGATACTGAAATTAAATGGCATAATGATGCAAAGGATTCTTTCACTAAGGTCAAGAAAGCTTTAACAACTACACCCATTTTAATAAGTCCTGATTTTACAAAAGATTTCATGATATTCTCTTTTGCATTTGATCATACAATAACAATTGTGTTGTTGCAGAAGAATGCTGAAGGACATGAACAACCAATTTCCTTTTTTAGTAGAACATTGAGAGATGCATTGCTGAAATACAACATCATGGAAAAATAGGCATTTGCATTGGTAAAGGCAATTAAAGATTTCAGGGTTTATATTTTGCACTCACATATTATTGCTTTTGTCCCTAGTGCAGTTGTCAAGGACATACTCACAGAAACAAATCCAGATGGTAGAAGGGGAAAATGGATTGCCACCATTCTAGAATATGATATTGAAATCAGACCAACAAATCTTATCAAGGGTCAAGGGTTAGAAAAACTCATGGAAGAGTCCAATTGTAATGTGTTAGACATAAATTTTATTGCATAATTAGATGAACATGAAGAGCAGGTGACTCCACCAATCTATTAAGTTTTCAACACTTCACCATGGAATGTAGACATAATTGGGTCTTAAAAACTTATATGATCCTCCTAGTTTGACAAAAACCAAAGCAAGGTTCCTTAAAATGAAATATTTGAAATGCTTCATTATTGACAATAATTTATATTGGAAAGATGTTAGAGGAATGTTACTAAAATGTTTGTTGAAAGATGAATCAGACAGGGTCTTGGAGGAATTTCATAAGGGATACTGTGGTGGCCATCTATATTGGAAATCTACAGCCAACAAAATCCTTAGGGTTGGTTTTTATTGGCCAACCCTGTTCTCTAATGTACATAAAAAGGCACCTCTTGTTATCAATGCCAAATATTTGAAGGTGAAATAAAGCTGCTACCTCTACCCTTGAAACCAATTTTAGTCGAATTCCCTTTTCAACAATGGAGTCTAGACTTCATTGGTGAAATCCACCCCAATTCCTCAGGCCAACACAAGTGGATTTTGACAGCAACAAACTAGTTTACTAAATGGATAGAAGCCATTCCCACTAGACAAGCCATTTACTTTGTTATCATCCAATTTCTAGAAGGAAATATATTGTCTAGGTTTGGTTGCCCTCATAAAATCATAACTAACAATGCTACTGCTTTCAAGTCCAAAAATATGATAGATTTCTGTAACAAATATCAGATCAAGTTAGGGCACTCTACTGATTATTACCCTTAGGGGAATGGGTTAGGTAAAACCTCAAACAAATGTTTGGTTAGCATTATCAAGAAATTATTGCTGGAGAACAAAAATTCATGGCACAAAAAAAAATCAATGCACTATTGGCTGACAGAGTTACTACTAAGAAATTAATTAGAATGTCACCATTCCATATAGTGTATGGGACTGATGTTGTTTTCCCAACTTCTTGGGAATTCTAGTGTTAAAAATGATGCAATAAGCTCAGGTGGAGAGCAATGACATGCGAAGAAGGATAAACCAGACCGTTCAGTTACAATAGTCAAGGGAAGAAGTCTATCATAAAATTCAAGTCACCCAAGAAAATATCAAAAGGATTTATGATAGAAGGACTAAGGCAGATGATTTTCAACTAAATGATATTGTTTTGAAATGGGATTCCATAAATGATGATAAAGGAAAACATGGAAAATTTGGCAACTTATGGAAAGGGCATTTTAAGATTCAAGCTTTCAGGGGAAACAACGCATTTATGTTAATCAATTTGAATGGAGAAGAGCTACCAGGTGGACCATTGAATGACACACATCTTAAGCATTATTTCCCATTAGAGTAAGTCAATTCATTCATCACCATTGTAAAATAACATTTTAATTTATATTGGAAAAGTGCAGGTGACGATTAGCATAAGTTGAAACCTATAGTGAAGGCCCTGAGCTTCTATTTGATGTGTTATCATAGATATGAATAAAAGACAGGTAAGGCAGTTTAGTTTGAATATCTTTCCAACATGCCCAATGGATCAAGGCTACTAAATCTATAGTGTTCTTGGCACCTCACAAGGAGGATGCCATCCCCATTGGAGCCATTGTTAGGGTCCTATATTTCATAGGAGGAGTTGTTTGTACCTGATGATTTTATATTTGAAAAATGTAAATAATGTTTCATGTTTAAATTTTATTTCCAAAAGAATCATACATATATATATATATCTATATATATAGAGGAAAAAAAAATTGAACAAAGAAAGAAAAGAAAAGAAAAATAAAAAGTAAAAAATATGTGTGAAAATGTCCCCCTAGGTGAGCAACTCTGAATGCCACCAAGGAAAATCAGAATTGCATCAGTTTACATTTAGAAAAGTTGAATAAAGTGTGCATCTTGTTTAAATGCCACTTGGTAAATAGGAAAATTAGAAATAATTTGGGCTAATCACACTATTTAATCGTGATTAGGCTAGGAATACAATAGGTTAGATTAGTGAATAAATTAATCACTTGGTTTAATTGTGATTAATCGATAGGAAAAAAATTAGTAAAAATGTGCTCTGCTAGTTCAAATGCAACATTCAATTGTTTCTAAATAATTTTTAGGAAAAAATTAGTTTTTGATTAACTTTACCTTAAGTAAAGGTTAATCGTGCTTTAATGCGCTTGTAATAATGTTTGGGAATATGTATTTAGCCTAAGTTTGCACTTTAGAATAAAATTAACAACTCAGATCGCCCCCAATCGAATCAATGATGGGGGAATGTTTTCTCGCCCCCCCTTGAGCTCAACTCTACTTTTTCCATGGGGGGGTTCGAAGCTCCTACTACATGGCACCCTCTCGGGATTTCACACCCCACCTCACTTTCCTCTCCTCATGTCCTGCTCCCCCTCCCAAAAGTATCCCACTATTAACTTTCCACCACTTCCACTTCCACTCACCACCTGCCACATCGACCTCCTGTCCCCACTTTCCATAAACCCTACATACTACGACATATCCTTGACCCCACCATAATTACCTCCTCAGCCTACCTTTCCTGTCACGCGCTTTCTACTACCTCATCCTCGCAGACCCCGCTCCTGCGACCACTCCCGATCGTTAAACTAAACCTGATTACACTTTTGCTCCCACTTTGATGCTGCCATATGACACCCCTCTTGCCATGTTATCAAGATGTTATTGAATTAACTCCTTTTTGCTCCCTGTGCAATGAACCTACTGCCTGTTAACGATAAAGTATTAGCAGTTAATTGGGGAAATCACTCTATATAAATGATCTAAAACTGTAAAATTTCTTTCCTTCACCATGTCATATGATCAGGATCGTGTTACAGATTCTTAAGCCACCACAATGACCACTTAAATTACCCATCCATTACTGTTTCATACCATCATAAGGGACCTAGTTCGACATTCCTCTGTCGTTTTCCTACTTCAGTTAACCCGTCACCTTTCCTCATCTTAGAAAATTCATCATGCCGCCTAAAATGAAACTTCCCAAAGAGAAGGGAAAGAAATGAGAAGAGAACCCCATGTTTCCCCCACCTGTAGACTTAGATCATGTACCCTTATTAGACCTTCATTACAAAATTTCTGAAACCAACTGTGATTTCGACTTGTTCGAACTTCACAATTGGTTAAAATAGAAATTCCTTGACCACAGTGATGAAGTCAATCTGTGGGAGTCTACCCTACCTCATTTCATGTTCCCATAAACCCATTTTTTCCCTGAGTTAGTTTCCTAGTGTCATTTGAGTTATGTCCCCTCTTAGAGAGCTATAGTAAGTCGCAATGGTGAAGTTTTGATAACTATCATAGCTGAAGTCGTTGCCCAAATGCTCCTGGTAACAATCCCATAGTCATCTAAGCCACTGTCAGTAGACTCTCTCACAGAGCTCTACAAGAATTTAACTTTTCCCCAGAGAGCCAATATCTTTGAAGTTTTTCTGCTTGAAGATGCCCAATTACCGAAAACCAACCCTCCATATTCATCTTCCATGTTCCCTGAGGGAACCAAGTAGATTATTTCTATCATCTGTTACATTCTTAGTTACCATTCTAACCAATGGGTTGATGAGGCCATTGTTGGCTTCCTCTCAATTTTCACCACTAGTGAGCAACCAGTCATTTTTAATTACTGTCAGTTTATTGTAGAGGCTATGCATGATTAGTTTGTCAAATTTTCTATAGAGAAAGCTTTCAAATACTCCTTTGTTTTAGTGTACATGTTTATTTATCAACAACAAGACAGATTCCCTTTCACTTTGCTAAGGATGGATGAGCAAGGGTATGTGAAGACATTCAAAATATTCTACATCTCAGTGATCAAGTAAAGATAAGGGACATGTATCTTTACCAAACCTACACAAAAATTCAGATATATGGGTGTGAACTACCACCCTACAAACTGCCCAAATTTGTGCCTATGATACTTTTCTCATTAAAGTACACTTGGCAGATGATTCACATGGATGATCTACATTTCGTGGCAGCCAAGAAGAAGGTCTAGTTCAAGATTAAAGTCAAAGTAGGACCTTTTGTCTGCAGTACCAAATCAGTTGGTAAGGAAGTCGATTTGTCATTGAAGCAAATGAACTTTAAATTGAGTTTCACCTAGTCTTATGACCCTTTTGGCTTGATCTCAAAGCTAAGGGTGGAGAAAAAAACCACATCTTATTTACATACTCCTCGACTAGAAATCGAGCAGTATATGAACCAAACTCGATGGGTGGAAAACACATTGTAGGAGGCAGAGGAGAAGGTTCTCTCTACAGCAACCACTTAAACACCCATACCTAAAGAGAAACAGGAGAAGAGAGGAAGAGAAGAAGAATCTTCCACGATGATGGAAATAGGAGAAAAAGATTTCCTAGTTTATACAAAGAAGAAAAAAACCAACTTTGCAAATGTTTTTCAGTAGGACACAGAAGAACAACAAACTATTGTAAAGATAGGTCCTCATGTGTCTAGCAGAGAGGAGGATATATTCATAGGATCACCGTCTTCGTCTACTTCTAGAGATCCTATAGAGACACCAAAAACAGTCGATTTGGCTCAAGACATCACTGAGCCCAAATTTTTTTCCAAATATAAGGCAATTAAGCAAAGGAATGAAATGATAAAAACCTCCACTTATACATAG
Source organism: Pinus tabuliformis (assembly GCA_031772625.1). NCBI lineage: Eukaryota > Viridiplantae > Streptophyta > Pinopsida > Pinales > Pinaceae > Pinus > Pinus tabuliformis. The sequence goes on along the minus strand of CM062809.1, from coordinate 400,640,941 downwards.
TTCTGGAAACAAACAGTTATATCTCAGGACATATTACTATCAACATTCGACTCAAAAAAGGGAAAAATGAAGATAGAATTTTTCGAAGCCAAAATACTAGCTCCTAGGTCATCTGTGTTCACTTTTGATGCACAACATATTCATCCCATAGACCAGATGGACCTGCATAGAAAAAAAGTGATATGATGTATTCCATACTCACTAACACTGCCATATCTGCCTCTAAATTGTAGGTATCCCTAAACAATGTATAGTCCTGACTCAAGTTAGAGAAGATTTCATCCTTAGCCAAGGATACTAGAATCAAGTCACTGGAGGACGTGGTGATCAAGTTGGGATATAATCCCAAAGATATCAAGGCAACTGAAGAACTTTTGAAGAAAAAGGATGTTGGCATAGAAACCTTGATAAAACAAGTAAAGATTCCTACTACAGAGGATCCACAGGCCAAGGAGCTAGGAGAGAGTGAGAAGCAGAAGGAGGATATGTTTAGGATAATCATCGATCTAAATAGCCAAGTTAGAAACATGGAGATAGAGTTAGAGAAATGGCTTAAAGAAAAATAGCAGGTGGAGCAATTGGTCATAGTTATTCTTATTGCAGTTCCAATTGCAATGGCCACAACTACAAGAGCATATGCATCTACAACAACCACTACTACAGATTCAACAAGTGAATTGGTCAGAGACATGGACAGTCTAACTATCCAGGAGCAAGAAATTTCTAAGCTAAAAGCTCAACTTAAGACATTGTCAGAACATAAGTTAAAAATTGATAATTCTTATGTGGCAGAGTTGCAGAAAACCCATCAGTTAAATCTAAAAATTGAGCAGTTGCATAGTGAATCAATTATGGGTCATAGTCTAGCCCAAGCCAGAGAACATATATGGACAAAAATCGGTGAAGCCATCACACAAATATGACTTTCTATATAGATCAGTTTTGAAAAGCAGGAGTTAGTGCAGAAATCCCAAGAGGTGATCAAGCAAACTAAAATAGACTTGGGCTAGAAATCTGGGGAAGCTACAACCATCATCAAATTTCTAAATTCCAAGAACAAAGAAGAACTACAAGATTTGAGAATTCAAGACAGAAAAAAGACCATTATGGAGGTGAAAAGGATGCAGACTAAAAGGACTCTTATTAATCAGCTGGATCAAAAATTCCAAAACTTAAAAACCAACATAGGCAGATTCCACAAGAAGTTGCAGGTGTTGAATAGGAAAGGTCTTCTAAAGTTGATTAATATGGAGAATAAGCTCATCAACCTAACAGAGTACTAGGATAGATTAATGAGGAAGGCCCAAGACAAATCAAAGTTTGCAGGGATCAAAGGGCATATCATAGAGAAGAATTTCATGGAGGTCTTATATTTTGATTTATTTATTAGTCATGAGGTCAAGCACCTATTTTTCATCAAGAAAACCTTTCAGAAATACACATATGTGGTTGAAAGCTACAGGAAATTGATTAAATTTTCAATCCCAAGTGAAGATAGGTGGGAGAAATTGTGCGAATTACTGGAGTAATTCGTATTTGGACAAGAAGGCAAAACATCGTCGTAGACTTTGAGGCCCAGTCACCAATTGTCTTCCTAAACAATAGGGCCAACATTCAATAGTTGAAGATTCCTATTATTTTGTTCTAATTTTGTAATCAGTTTAGACATTAATAGGATTCCATCTTGATCTTTTGAATCAATATATTTTGTAATTATTTTTGTATAAATACTTCAAACATCAAAGTATTAGTGTTGGGATTAGTTTTGAAGAAAGGACTTATGTTGTAAAGAAGCTCACAGAGCTATCATTGATCATATTTCAGTAATACAACACAAGCATTACAAGATTCTTGTGTCAATTTCATTGGTGAAGTGCATCTTTCTCTATTAAATGTTTTCATTGTTTTTCATATATGTTTCTGAAATCTAAATTATTCTAAGAAGAGTATGAACATAATTTGTTTAAAATTACACTCTGTATCTGACTTATGAATAATTTCTATGTTTTCTACTGAAAATTAAAAACATAATTCTTAATTTCTCTGTTTATTAATTGGATTGCTTAATCTTTTCCTCTCTTTCACATCATAGATCATAAATTATCCAATGAACTTGACTACCCTTCCCTGTAAGTTTAGCCTGTAAACTCTGCCATTGGTCAATCTAAATCTATGACTTCAATTCCCAATGACCCAATTCCACTATCTGAACCCAACAACACAAAAACCCAAACTTGAACATGATAACTAGCCTAATATCATCAGTAAAAAAAAGCTAAATTATATAGAGAGATCCCTCTCTAAAACTGGAAGGGCTGGATTCCCAGTTTCTAAAGTGGTTCTAAGGTTACCTCTATAATTTACTCTACAACCTCAAAAATTACAAAGTGATAACATGACCATAGTATTTTGAACTTATTTTACTTTTTTGTATTTCTTTAAACAAAAATTGTAGAATTTTGGTATATAATATAAGAGGTACATTTTAGGAATATAATACTTTGGGTATATTAACTTTGGCTGTAAGCATGCCCTGTAGTGATAGTCTGCAAGGTCGATATGCTCTAACATGTTTGTGGGGAAACTATTTTGTTCCATACGGTACCAAGTATCCAAGTTTGTGAGGTCTATCCATGAATCTATGATTCTAGCACTTTGATCTTCATCATCTCTTTCCTGCTTCTAAACTTTTAGGTGTTTTGTCGTTCCCCTTTTGTATCTTGATTTGGCTTCACCTCTACTTGTAGTTAGATACTCAATTCCTTCCTCCGTGGGTTCTAGTTCTTCATTATGCTACTACTCTATCATTGGAATTGTTTCTTCAATTTGTTGCACTACTTATGGAGCATTTCAATTTGTTCTGTTATATGTGGGTCTATTGATACTTGACTCATTTTTCTCCTTTCTATTCTTTTGATTCTTCTAACTTTATCTAAGGATCTTAGTATTTTTTTATGTCTCTATCTCCTTCCTCTTTTTTCTGAGTTTGGAAGGACTCGTTGTCCTGTTTCTGTACCTTTTCTACTTAGTATCTGAAGTAATGTTTCCAAACTTGGACTTAATAAAAACTAGGCAATACTATGGCAAGCATACACTTAGACCTGGAAAACTAAAAAAATTCCATGTCCCAAAAGCTCAGAAACACTTTGAAAACATGCATGAGATCAAAGAGATTTGCAACACTGATATGAAGCATTGGTAACCCTTCTAATTGCTGGTCCAGTTTCCCTTATTTTGCAACTAGTTCTAGTTTCAACTTATTTTCAACCAAAATTACCAAGATTTGAAATTTCCTACTTATCATTCTTCAGAGAATTGCTTGCTAAGTGCTTGTGTTAGAAGGAAATTCTGCAATTGAAAGGGATTTTCTCATTGTGTACTGATTCTTTCCAAGCATAATCCAAAAGTTGTAAATTCAAACAACTTGAAAGTTTCTTCTAGTTCTAGGTCCACACATATGTGGGCATGCTTGGCTCCTTTTCTTTGTTATTTCCAACACATTTTGTAATTTATGGTTTTTACCTAAGTTTCTAGTGTACAAGTACTGGTGTGGGCACATGTATGGGTACAACACTTTTTCAAACAAGGGATGGGCATGCATTAGGGGTACATATATCAAATTTTATACATACAATGATATATGGAAGAAATGAGAATTGAAATTAATGTAAATAGAAATAATTCAGATTCAAATCAACTGCCAATCAAATCATTCTAGTATTTTCTATTCATCAATTGACATTCATGTTTCAACTTTGAAGATTGACATTCCTTCCTTTTCTAGATATGATGTGAAAATGACAAATAGAAAATCTAAAACTTGAAACCTGATGATACTCAAAAGTGGGGACTTGGGAGTGAAGAATGTCGATAATTATGAAAGTGGCTTAACATTGAGCTTCTAGACACCAATTTCCTGCAATAAAAGCAGTGAAAAATGTTCTTCTTCCTTTAATCATTCTCTTAGCCTCTTCCATGCTCATGTAGGCAAAACTGAAAATGCAAAAATGAGATTGAAATTAAGATTAAAAGTATAGAAGGGGGCAACACTTATATGTTTTAGGGCTTCCTGCTGGGTCCATCCTAAAAATACTTTATTGGGGATTTTAATAGGTACAGGGGCAAGGGTACAAAGAATTGGATCCTCAGGTACATGTACCCATACTAAGGGTTGTACCTATGTATCAGTTATCACCAATGGCATTAAAATCCAAATTGTGATATACTAAAGGGGGTATTTAGTTGTCTTACCCACATAACTATTGTAGGTAAGTCTTCCACTGGATGAAATCCATGGTCTAATATCTCATGAATTGACCTGCTCTTCCCATGACCCAATTTCATCCTTTGAAGACCAAGTCTCTATCTTGCCGGTTCAAGAGAATGGCAATGAAGTAGCCTCTGTTATGGTTATCTCGGATGTTCCTTGTGCTCCACTTCTTTGAAATCAAACTCATTATTGTCTAGAAAGAGGGTTATAATGCCATAAATCTGCAGAAAAGGACTTGGTCTTTCAACCTAATACTACCTTCTATTATTGGATCTTGATTTAGAGAGACGATGGGATTTTCAACTTGGTGGATGATCCCACTCTGATCTGGACAATGAGACAATTTCTACTTCCCTTATGATTTCCCCCTGTGTAGCCAAGCACTTCATCCTATAGCCTGTGGGAAAAGGTAAGAGATTCTTCGGGGTTCAAGGCCATTCAACAACAATGATTGAAGTCATTACAACAATATACTCAATATTAACTCAACATGTCAGTAGCAGGAATTGAATCTAGGTGGGGAGGAAGACAATCATTCCTCCCAACCACCCGAGATTAACCCAATTGAAACTTTTTACCCTCTTCTTAAAGAAGCTCACTGAGAATTTCTATAGTAACGGGGAGGGGGAATCCCATCCCCACTTATGTTCCATATAAGTACCTTCAGAATGTAGAAGATTTCATAAAGAGCTTAAGTTCAAACTTTCCAAGTTATTTTTAGGGTCCACCCTAAGAAAAACTTCTTTGGGGATTTCTACAGGTACAGGGGCATGGATTCAAAGAATTGGACCCCCAGGTACAACTGTACATGTACTCATATTAGGGTTTTACCCATGTATCACCAATGGCATTAAAATCCAAGGTATGCTAAATTGAAGTGAGTGTTTTGTTGTCTTACCCACATAGCTATTGTAGGAAAGTCTTCCATTGGATGAACATGGTCTAATATTTCATGAATCTTCTCATGAACCAAGGTCCTACTTTGAAAACTAATTCTTTCTCTTGTTGGTTCAAGAGAATGACAATGAAGTAGACTGTGTTATGGTTATCTAAGTTGTTCTATCTGTTCTATTTCTTTGAAATCAAACTCATTATTTTCTAGAAAGAGGGTTATATTCCCACAAATATGCAGAAAAGGACTTGGTTTAGAGAGACCTTGGGCTTTTCAACTTGGTGGAAGATCCCACTCTAATCTGGATAGTAAGACTGTTTCTACTTTTCTTTTGCTTGATGAAGCTTATTGATAGTTTCTTTGTAATGGGGAGGGGAATCCCATCCTCACTTCTATTCCATTCAAGTTGAACAATTCACCATCAATGAATTTTGTAGTATATGAAACCCTATCAATGGAGTTGGAGTGTAGTGTGGACTAACTGTCAAACACAGAAAGAAACTATTAAAAAAATTTGACTCCCAAGATACAAACCATGGAATTTTGTAAAGGTATTATGAACCATGAACCAATGGAAATACCTCAATTTCTAGGAATAATGTTCACCCTGCCTGAGCTAAGACTCTTGGTTTTGTTTCCCTAAATTTTATCTCCCCTTTTCTTCACCAGTGAGGCATTATAGAACCATTATGCTTAGGCTTTTCTATGCACTTATATACTAACTTTATTTATGACAATTTGGTATAAATTATAGAACCATTATGCTTAGGCTTTTCTATGCACTTATATACTAACTTTCTTTATGACAGTTTGGTATAAAATTCTTGTATAGAAACCATGTATACAATCCTTTCTCTTATATTCATAAGCATCCAATAGTCTAGTGTTGAAATATTTCCTTGGTAACGTAGTTGTAATTCTGTCCTAACTGTTCCCTATATGCTTTATATGTTCACATTCTTTCATAGGCTTAGTGAAATAAGATGAAGTCATGTTATGACATTGTTTGTTCGTTACATTCCTCTAGAAATTGTTTTCACTATTACCATTTAAATTTGAATTATCTCCATAGATGCTTATACGTAAGTTACTACTAGTGCACTATTATGTAATGCAGTTCTTATACAATAGAAAACAATTTTCTCAGTATATCCCTGTTTTAGCTTTTATAAGCCAATGCCATCTAGCTATTAAATTGTATTTTTTATTTATATACCTAAGATAGGTATAATTGAAAGGAGTAAAAATAAGGTTACACATTAGCGAGCCAAGAACATTGGTGATGTCATATTTAAAAAAATTAATATGTTAATTTTCTAGTTAAAATTTTTCGATATGATAAATGTCTAATGCCAAACAAGTGTTATGTGATGTTGGGAATAGTTTAATCCTGACATTTGGATACAGTCCACTCATATTGTGTCATTAATGCATTTGGTTAGGCATTAATGTAATCATTTATTATACTACTAGGTTGTGGTTAAGGCCAACCTAGTTAGCTTGATGTATGCCCATAAACCATCCCTAGGAAAGTGCCTAACCTACTTGAGTTGTGTCTATGTACACTAGAACTCTCATTTGTAATATATCATCTTGTGATCTTCTTGATCTCTCTAATAAATTATTTATGCCTAAGGTCACCTATATCAAGTGTTGCACTCTATTGTTCATGGGTTTATTTTGTATAGTGCTTGGTGACCCCTCTCTAGTGCACTTTATGGCTCAACTCTATTGTAGTGTTGTTTTTCCCCTACTTATTGTAGGATTTTGGGTTTGTTGTTGGTTCCATTTGATCCCCTCTATTTTCTGGTGATCTCAACATGTGAAAGTATTTCTTTCACTTGTAGTGCAATCTTGTCAACCATGGTTAGCCAAAATATTGTAAGGTCTGGAAACAACTAAGACTAAAAGATTTATATTACAAAAGGAAAAGTTGTCAGTAAATAATATAAACAAAACTTGGTAGGATAGATGTCTAGGGAACCTTGAAAATGAATTATTTGATTAGAATCAACATAAATGATGGAATTTTAATTTTTAACATGGTAACATGTAAATGAAGATAGTAAAGAGTAATGTATTTCTCCACAACCTGAAGACCACACATGAACTCTTGAATACAGATCATACAAAAACTATTGAGAATAGCTCATCTTGTATGGGAAAATAGTTATCATATTTTTCCATTTCATTTAGAGTTCAAGTCAAGTCTCATAAACAATAACTTGGATGATAGAGAAAAATCATAGCGAGATGTAGAAAATAGTGCCCTTAAATTGATCAAGCATGTGTGAAGAGAGCCTAATCTATCATGCTTGAGCATATGGTCCATTGTAAACAGGTTGTTCTATAGGTCTTTTTCCACACCAAGTTTAGGACCCAAGTATTTTTCTGACATGGAATCAAGCATCAATAGATGTGAAATTCTTGACATTTACCTATATACTCTTATCAATATCAGTGAGAAACTAGAATGCATGCAATCAAATTTTGTGTATCTTAAAAGTTTTCATATCAGAGAAGCACTTTGATATGGAAGTTATTTGCCAAAAAACATTCAAGCTCATCCAAAGTAATAAATGGGCATGATGAAGATACTTTGTGGAGTCTCTAGTGCTTGTCCCTCCTGGTTTTTCCAACTCAATATTAGATTAGGATGCCTTTCATTCTCAATTTATTCTTGTTTTAGGTTATATTATTTTTAATAAAATTAGGATGTTGTTCCAAGATCCAATTAGTTTGAATCTTGAGATGAATCAAAATAGATTTAAAAGAGAAGCCTTCTTGCACACTCGTAAGGACTTTCCAGGGATGCAGTTAAGTCTCAAGAGTGCTTGGAAAGGAGTAAAATATGGCATCTAATCCATATTTCCATTATGGTTTTTTCTATTGTTTTAATATATAACTGAACTTTTGAATAATAATAATGGTTGTAAAGGGTGTCTTTGCAATCATTTGGGCTTGGATCAGCTAGAGCTAAGGTTTGCAGGCACTAGGAGTTTTATTGTTATTTGGATATTGGGATGAAGTTGGCTAGTGGTTGTTGAAGCATTTACAAGCCTCATCCTCAAATTTAACATAAAAATACTTTTCTTAGGAATCATTCACCATCAAATTTAATCATCTATCATATTTGACAACACTTCATTTGCTTATATTCATCTTGCTTCAAGGGTTTATAACTTCTTGTTGTAGACATTTTTGTGCCTTACAGCATTGAGCATGAAATTTCCATAATCTAAGGGATCCAAAGTCCCTAAACATGTTGTTCCTACCCCTAGAGGAACAAGGCTAACAAACCACAGCAATTCACAGAAGTTCTCCACCAAAAACTGCTCAAAACAAGTCAATTCAGGATCATTTTAGTGGCTACACTAGCTGTTTGCGCTGAATGTCAAAGCCAACACTGGCTACCTGCGTTGAATGTCAACTGGAACAAAGGTTACCTACGCTGAATGAGAATGGACAAGTGGCAGGCTCATTTCTCAAGGTGTCAAAACCCAGGAAGCTTCCAAAATGACACTTGCCTCAGGGAATTCGACTGGTGATGAGTAAGAGGTTCCGAATCTCCAAGTGGAAGCAAGAACCTCCAAGTGGACTCAAGAACTGACAGAGGGAGAGGACACTAGTTAGATCTCAAGCTGACTCATCCTCTCTCCAAACATCTATATATGGATCTCTCCTCCATGAGATCTAGAGGCTGGAATTTTGTTATTGCAAAGAATTGCTGTTGGTTTGAGACTGGAATCATTGGGTGCTTAATGCTTTGAAGGGGCTGAAGATAGGAATTCCATTTGCTGGGAAGGAGATGCTGGATTGGAGCCCTCTGGGTTGTATCTCTTCCTGAACCTTGTTATTCATCAATAAAGCTATCTTGGTTTCTCCTATATGCTGATGTATTTTGATGTATGAATGTATTAGCGTATTTGGTTTATTTCTAATCCTAAACTAGTTATGAATGTGAATATCTGTCTTTGTGTAGTGTTCTTCTCTTGTCGCAAGTAGCTGTTCTCTTGTCGCAAGTAGCTGTTCTCTTGTGATCTTGCAGGAAGTTGAAGCTGGATAAGCAAGAAGGCAAGTAGCTGTGAACACCCAAAGAGAAGAGAGATCGGATCGAGGGACAAACAGAAGACACCGGTAAGTCTATTGATCTCCCTTCTTTCACATTTCATAAAGGAAGAAACCAGAATAGCTGTACTCGTTTGTTGCTAAGGCACTGTCACACCTTAGGTGGATAGGATCGTCCTGCATAGGCAATTTTCCCCACAACACTTCTGCTTTCTTAATATGCTCTAGGTAGTTTCTCTTTTCTAGATGGCCATTATTTGGACAATATCATTTTACATGCATATACATTCCATAGTTACTATGTGTCTCTTGTTGTTCCATCGCATAAAGCCCTTGAATGTTGGGTTCAGAAAGTAGGATTTGTTTACAAGGATTTTACTGTCCTATTTCAGAAGAGTGAAGCAATTAAATAAGTTCAAAAATCCATTTAACAGGTGTGTTATGGTGTTGACCACTTCTAAGTATGTACCAGAGACAATTTATCATGTGGAAAAAACCTACAGTAGGATGAATCAACAAATGCCTCTTCTTTATGTAAAATTATATACTTATCAGGTTTGGAGATCCTCACTTCCTTGTCGAACTAAAGTCCAATGCAAAGAAAGGTATCATTGTACTATTTGCTGGTTATATTCAATAAGTAGAAGACATTATGAAATGTCAACTATAAGTAATATATGGAGGATTTTCAGTTTTGGTCTTCAAGAATCTCGTTAAAACTTCCTTATAACATTTTCGGGACAGGTGGTGCAATGTTATTGATTCTTCATTGAAGATGGATGAATGGACAGAAGAGGAGGACACCAAGTTGAAAGAGGAAGTTTCTCTCCATGGATATTGTTGGGCCAAGGATACTCTGTTTGTGCCTCCTTGAACTTATAATCAATGCAGGCAGTATGTATAGTTATCCTTCCCTTTGGAATGTCATATTGTGCTTAATTTGTTAGGGTCTTTAGAAACATTCTGACTATTGCTTGTGAGAGAATAAAAGATACCTGATGACCTTATATAGTTGTATTCAACTAAAATATTTGTTTAAGAATATATAGTTGTATTCAACTAAAATCTTTGTTTTAGACTATGTTGTGTCTTGTGTATCTCTGTGGGACCTATATTCATAATGTTAACTCCATGTCTCCCATAATTGCAGGAGGTGGAAAATTTTACATCCACAAGAATTGGTTGCATCTCAAAAGGTTGGAAAAATATAGAAAGCAGCTCTGATATCCAATTTTTTTGGCTAAAATAAGGAAAGGCCTACAATTGGTCCTAGTGATTTTGTTCTAGAATAGCAGGGAGGGTCATGTTCTAAGGAAAATGGAGATAAGGGGGAAGAGCCATGGTATGCATTTCATATTATTACCTGTTAGTTCATCATGGAAAATTGAATGCTTTTGATTAGGGTATTCAAATGGTTCCATGGTTTGTCATGCTTGAAAAGTTGTAATTGGCCTCAGAATCAATTTATGAACTAATTTACTAGAAAATACATAAAATATTGATTATTGAACTCGTTATGTGCTTTAAAATTTATGAACCACTTTAATTGGCCTATCGAACTAGTTTTGTGTTGAATGAGAACTAGCTAGTTTGATATGGAACCAGTCACTGAACCAGTTCAAGGGCCAGCCCATCCCCTTTTAGGGTCAAACTGGCTAAATTGACTGGTTCTGGTTCTAGTTTGGTTGGTTTTGAAAACCCTTTTCCTTTGAAATAGATTTTATAATTTTAGGCAATTCTCTTGGACTTTTTACATTAGATTTTGGGGACTTTGACTAGAGTTGAAATTGAAATTTTCCAATAATTGTCTTACAGTATTTATGTTTGGATTATGTTTCCCTTGTTGGTCAGTGGTCTTGGTGTTCAGAAGAGAGGCTAGCCTTCACGTGAAAATGATACAAATAGAGAGCCCAAGTATTGTAATAGTTTATCTGAGTGTATTCTTCAAAGTGTAATTTGACTTGTTTATCTTATTATGCAATTCAATTCTTTTCTTTGTCCATCAGAGTTAAGAAAAGAAAGAAAAGTTGCCAAACAAGTAGGTAGGAGGATTACCAGAAGTCTAGGTGAGTATGTAGTTACTGTTAGACTTGAGAGTGTTGAGATCATTACATGTTAAGAAAGCTTTTTATAACCATGTTATGTGCTTAACTCTGCAGTGAGGAACCCACTACTGAAGTCACAACATGGAACTAATCTATGTTTCAGACTATGTTGTGTCTTGTGCATCTCTGTGGGACCTATATTCATAATGTTAACTCCTTGTCTCCCATAATTTCATGAGGTGGATGGTTTTACATCCACAAGAATTGACTACAGTTTAAAAGGTTGGGAAAATATGGAAAGCAACTCTGATATCCAATTTTGTTGGCCGAAAGAAGGAAAGGCCTACAATTGGTCCTAGTGATTTTGTTCCAGAATATGAGGGAGATTCATTATATGAGGAAAATGGAGATAAAGGGTAAGAGCCATGACATGCATTTCATATTTCCTATTAGTTCATCATCAAAAATTGAATGCTTTTGATTAGGGTATTCAAATGGTTCCATGGTTTTCCAAGCTTGAAAAGTTGGAATTGGCCTATGAATCAATTTTTTGCAATCAAATAAAAGTGTGTCACAACAAGAGAAAAATACAGCAAAAATTTGAATCACATATATGTTTATTGTTATCACCCAAAGAAAATCTCCTAGGTTGTAGCTCGGAGATTCTCGGGAACATACAAATTCAACATAATGTTGCAAATGGATGAATGGAAGGAATGATCCTTGTTCAAGCCAGATAACCACTTCTACTTTGCTTAACTCCAGACATGCATGAACACCCCCCGACTACAAGGCTTTAGACCACTAATTAATCACAGTTTAAGGATTGGGTGAATATGGAGAATACTAACCACACCAACAGATGCACAAAACCATGTGATGGCCGGCCGCAACCAGTAAAGAAGTCTGCAAATCTAATTCCCTAATACATAGACAGGATGACAACTCTCTGGCATTAGGTGAGAAAAAACCTAAATAACTCATTCACTGATACATACAAGACTTTAACACAGAGATAGGATGACATCTTCTCTAATGCTAAACATCAAGAGCTCAAAAATACAGCCTATCAGGCACAGCTTAGAACAGAAGAAGAATGAAAAGTGAGAAATCAACAACAAAAGAAGCTTGTATTAGCTGAAAATGAAGACAAGACGCTACAAGTATCAACATAGTTATAGACTCCAGAAGTTGAACCTTACATCAAAGCAACAACCATCAACCCTAATTATATCTTGTTTCTGGATATATAGAGAGCTACAATACAAGGGCGTGTGGCCATTCTAGGTATGGAGGGGTCATAATTGACCACCAACCGCATTTAGTTGCCTGATGGAGTCTTTGAGTGCATTTATTTATCTCAGTGGGTGAATCAGATCTTCTTGGGTGCTCTGTTGTCTTCTCAGGTAGCTGGGGTGTTCGTATTCATGAAGTTCCATAACTGCTAAATGTAGTTACACACTCAAGCTCTGTCCTTTTCCTCCTTGGCCATGCTGTCTATTAAATGTGGTTGTTGAGGAGCCACTGCAATTAGTACTGGTGAGCCAATCACTTTCGTCCTTCAGGTGCACGGAACGGTCAAGGGACGTGGACTGCATGGCGGATGGACAAGCTGGATGAGGGAGAAAGGTCAGCCATCGGATCGGGAGGATAGACGGTGGAGATGGCTTGGCAAGGGATATCAGAAGAGGTGGGAGCAGAATGAGCGTGGGCCGTTAGATCTTGGCGGAACTGATCGGATGGTGGAGGAGTGATCGGGCGTGACGGAAGTCGTTGGATTGGTTTTTGGTGATTTTGGGCCTTTACGTATGGCGATGTGTGATTGCGATCAGATCACATTGCAATATCGCATCGGTGGAAGCTGAGGGGTGCAGCCTTTATACACACATGGATGCGATTGCGATAAGATCACATCACAATATCGCATTGGCGGAAGTTGAGGGGCACGACCTTTATACACACATGGATGCCATTGCGATAAGATCGCATCGCAATATCGCATCGGTAGAAGCTGAGGGGCGCAACCTTTATACACACATGGATGTGATTTGCGATAGTGATTAAAGGCGAACCCAATAAAGGAATTAATTGTTTTTAGGACTGATGAAGGGAGAATGAGCGGTGCAAGGGAAGGAGAAAATGACTGTTGTGAGTCTCTTTTGAGCATGGCTAAGTACCAAGCTCACTTCCGACCTTTAGAAATCAAAGATATGTGGCAGAGCTAACACTGGCTCCTTCTGGGGATGAGATCCTCCCTGTGAGGTCTTAAGAACTATAGACCATTGCCTTTCCTTCAACAACCAGATCAGTACAAATTTCCTAGTGTTCCATTGGGCATGGAGTCTAATTAAGCCTATATTAAAACTGACAAAATGACATCAAATGGGCCATCAAAGACTATCTCCCCTTCCATACTTTGTAGTATGAAAGTGTTGTTCCCTTGGATCTGAGAAATGATAAAAGGCCCTGTCCATAAAGCATCAAACTTCCCATGGTTTCCTTTCTTCTCTTTCAGTGCATCCCACTTAAGAACCAAGTCTCCAACCTGAAAATTATCTGTTTTTTTCCTCCTATCAAAAGCTTCCTTGATTCTTTGCTGATGTGCTGCTGACCTTTCAACCAGCTATTCTTTGATTTGATGTACCTCTGCTAAATCAGTGATCCTTTTTTCCATGTCTTCTTCCTCATTCTGCTCTTCTTGCAAGAACTTTGCCACAGGGAGGGTTAACTAAATTGGGAATACAGCCTTAGTGCCATATACCAGCTTGAATGGAGAATTCCCTGTGGATTTCTTGGTGGTAACTCTGCTATCCCACAATGCATATTTGAGCTTAGAATCCCAATTCTTTTTTTTGTCTTCCAACAACTTTTTAATTATCCTTATCAGGCTCTTGTTGGAAGATTCTTCTAGACCATTGCCTTGAGGGTAGTATGAGGTGGAATGAACGAGTTTGATGCCCATTGAGTCACACATGTCCACCAATTCTCTTGCCCTAAAGGCTGTTGCATTGTCTATGACTAATTTATGTGGACAACCAAATCGGGCAAAGATATTCTCTGTCAAGAACCTCATGACCACATGATGATCAAGTTTTCTGGTAGGGATGGCCTCAATCCATTTAGTGAAGTAATCTGTGGCAACTAATATCCATCTGTGTTGGCCACTGGAATGTGGATTGATTTCTCCATTGAAATCCAAGCCCCACTGCTGAAAAGGGCCACTAGCAGATATGGGTTTTAAGGGCACGGACTTCAAGTGCTACTTCCCTTCAAATCTTTGGCACTTGTCACAAGATTTAACAAATGAAAAAATATCAGCAAACAAGGTGGGCCAATAATGCCCAACTCTGAGAATCTTATGGGCTGTAGTTTTCCAATAATGATGCCCTCCACATATGCTGGAATGAAACTACTGCGTAACCTCCATGGATTGTTTCTTGTCTAGACATCTCAAAAGAATCCCAGAGGCGTCCCTCTAGTAGAGAAGATTTTCATGAATACAATATCTAGTTGCCCTGAGCTTAATAGTTCTGGCTTGGCTTGAACTAAGGCCCAGAGGGATTTCTAGCTTCAGCAAGAATTGAGCCATGGCAGAATACCATTCACAAGAAGCTATATTTTCTGCCAATGATTGATTTTTCCCTGGTTCAGCTGTTTCCTCTGATGCCTAATTATCTCTTGAATTTATGCCTATCAAATTCATATTGAGCGTTCTGCAATTTTCTTTAGCCATTAATCTGGCAAGACCCTGACCTCTGACCAGTTTGGTGGGCTTCAATTCTATGTTGAATTCAATAAGATTTGCAATCCATTTAGCCCTTCTTCCATCAACATCATGTTGCATTAGAACATCCTTTATTGAAGTAGAGGGTACATATGCAATTAGCTTGGAATGCAGAATGTAAATTTTGAAGGCTTTCAAGGACTTTATAAGAGCATATGCTTGTTTCTCAATGATATCATACCTCAGCTCAGCATCCCTTAGGGTTTTGCTGAAATATGCGACTGGATGCTTTGAGCCTTCCTCATCTGCTTGCATCAAAACTGTTGCAAGGGTGTCATCAGAGGAAAATGAAAATATATGGAATTCCTTGCTGTAATCTGGGCTGATTAAAGTAGGAGCTTCCATAATAGCCCTTTTGATGGATTCAAAATATTTTCTTGCTGCATCAGTCCATTTGACTTCTGACCCCCTTTTCAACATGGAGGTAATGTGTTTTACAAGTTCTGCAAAAATTGGGATAAACCTCCTTACAAAATTAATCTTGCCCAGAAAGGACTGTATATCCTTCTTTGATCTTGGGACAGACAAAGCCTGTATTGCTCTTACTCTTTTTGGGTCAATTTTGACACCTGCAACAGAAACAACATGTCCTAACAACTTGCTTTCTTCTAAAGCAAACTGTGACTTTTTAGGATTGAATGAAATCCCAAACTTTCTGCACATCAGGAACACTTTCTTCAAATGCTGCAAATAGTCTTGATGGCTGCTGGAGTACACTGTTATATCATCAAGGTAGATAAGGAAAACTTTTCCTTCTCTCCCATGAATGCTATATCCATAGCTCTTTGAAAGGTTTCTCCAGCATTCATCAACCTAAAAGGCATCTTGGAATACATGAAAGTGCCCTAGGGAGTGGTGAATGCAGTCTTCTCTTGGTCATCTGGATGCACAACCACTTGATTATACCCTAAAAATCCATCCAGGAAAGACATCACTTTGGCTCCTGAGACTTTCTGCAGCAAATGATCCATCTTGGGTAAAGGATAATTATCTTTCTTTGAGCATTTGTTTAAATTTCTGAAATCAACACAGAGCCTGATTTCTCCACTTTTCTTCCTCACCACTACCAAGTTGGCCACCTATTTCGAATATCTGAGAGGGATTATGATTTTGGCCGCCATCAACTTCTTGATCTCCTTTTCAATCAGAGGAAGGAGTAAAGGATTTATGGGTCTCAGCTTCTACTTGAAAGGGATGGTGTCTTTCTCCAAGAGGATCTTATGTTGGATGATCTCTTTATCGTACATTTTGATGTCACTATATTCCCAGGCAAAGACATCAGCAAACCGCTTCATCAAAGTACAGTATTCAGAACTTTGGGTGGCAGACAAATGAGCGGACATGTTTATATATCTAGGATGATCGGGGCTCCCTATGTTATGCTTATAGACTACCGACTGATCATCTTTTTGGGCAGCCTTATAAGGCACATCATTCTGGTCAAAAAACTTTTCTAATGGAACTAGGCCTTTAGGTATATGATTGCTGGTAAGTTGGACAATGCTGTTTTCGCCAATTTTGTTTCTAATCTGGGACTGGGGATTTTCTTCCAAGGCTTCATTCTCCTGGTCAATTTGCATTTCGGAGAATTCATAAATGACTTGAAGAAACCTATTCACCTCATCATCATCGTCGAAAACTTTCCAATGCTAGACATTATTAGACAAAGATGGTCTATATTTCATTTGAACTTCATAAACTAGTCTGGGATGCATGGGAGGGATAAACATGCTAGCAGACATAGCAAGGGAATCGACAAGCTGATTTTTGACTCTAGGGATATATGAGATACAAAAATTATCAAAAGAATCTTTGAGTCTCCATACCTCATCTCTATATGCTTTTAGCCTTGGGTGCTTTGCTTGAAAAGTTTTGTTCACTTGCTGAATGATAAGATCAGCATCTCCAAACACCTTTATGTTTCTGATTCCTCTGTCTTTAGCTGCGTTAAGGCCCAATATTAGAGCCTCATACTCTGCTATATTGTTGGTGACTTGGAAAGCCAACTTAAAAGACAGATGTGTGCTTTCTTGTTTTGGAGAAATCAACACCACCCCCGCTCCTGCAGTTTCCCTGGAACATGCTCCATCAAAGAACATTTCCCAAACTTGACTTCCTTGCTCTCCCTCGGCCTGAACTATTTGTTTCTTAAGCTGCAATGAGGCCTTATGGGATTCTTCAATTTGGAGAATGCATGCTCCAAAATTAGTGTCCACAACATAAATGGGATGATTAGAAGGATTCTTCTCGTCACTAATCATGTAGGCCAGCTGTGCTTCTTTGTACAATCTCTTGCTTTCTCCTCCAAAGACTGGGACAGTGGCATAAGATAAATCATTCTATAATGTCCCACCTAGTCTCTTAATCCACCCTTTGGACAACAGCATGCCAAACTTAGGGGGAACATCTGCTACCACAATATCCATCATCATGCTCTTCATGGGCAGCTGAGTTAGGGTAACAGCTAGGTCTTTGATTAATCCTAGGCATTTTACCTTTCTTGAATCAAATGAGAATAAGTCATGATATGGTCTAGTGATATCAAGGCCTAACTTTTCCATGACAGATTTAGGCATCAGATTGTGGCTGGCACCGGTGTCCAGCAGGCAGTTATGGAGGGTTTTTTCATGGATGATCAAGGAGACATAGAATGATGGGGAGCTATTATCAGAAGGTTCAGTCATTGGGCTAAGCACAATTGCAGGCTTATCATCTTGCAAATTTACATAGTCATGGGAGGCTTGTGAGGCCTTTAGCTCAAAGGCATCAAGGATAGGCTTTCTAAATACCTCACTCTTTACAAGTTATATCAGAGGCACAAATATTTTTAACTTCTGGACTTCTGATTCAAAATTGAAAGGGGAAGGGGACTTGTCAGGACCTCTTACCTCTTGAGCTGGTGCTTTGGGTATAACAGGATCAGCTGCTGGTCTTTTCTGCCTAATATTCTATTGCTATGTTGGGACAGCAGCTCTCTGGGCAGGATTCTCCTTGACATTGTTTCCTTTTGACCTCAGATTATATCTTTGCTGTTCACTAGTCTGCAGAACAATCTCTTTGTCCCACTCCTGACTGGTTCGGTCTTGGAGTAATGATTCTTCATAGGCAGCCAATGTCAAGAAAGCAGCACTGCCCTTATCTTCCATGCAATGAATTTCATCCTCTTATTCAAACTACTCCTCTTCCATGACTATGTTCTGGAAAGGAGCCTTAGCTCTTTGTTCTTCATTAGCTTCTTCACCCCTCTAAATGATTTGTAGTTGTTCATTTGCTCTTCTGAATGGATTTGGGGTTCTTGGAGTTCTTCTCAACTTTCTGCTTAGATATCTCAACAGCCAATGACTCTATCATTTTAGTCATTTTGTCTAATTTAGGCTCTGAAGATGAAGTAGAGGAAGAAGAAGCCTCACCTCTCTGCCTCCTTCTATCAGCATGACTTTTGAGCTTTTCTGCAGCCATGATATTCGATTCCACCTCTAGAGCTGCATCTTGCATTTCAACTAGAGTGGCACATCTTCTTTCTCTTAAGAGTAGGCAGAAATCAGAGTCAAAAGCATTGGCATAGGTGAGTTTGGTAGAGGTGGGGGTAGGCTTTATTTCAGTTGGTATCTTACTATACATACGGTTAAATATTTTATTAAAATCAGGCAATGATTCCCCATTCTCCCTCTTGAGGTTCCCAAACTCTGTATGGTAATAGAGCAGGTCTTTCTTATCTCCCCAATGCTTCAAGAATACATCGTCTAAGGCTTCAATGTCTACTATGGACCTAGGGGGAAATTATCTGAACCACTTTCTGGCCTCTCCATCAAGGCTCTGGAAAAGCACCCTCATCCACACATCATCTTCACTGATATCTAGGTTATCAACATAACTACAAAAAGACTCAAGGTGTTCTTCGGCTGTTACTCCCTCTGTACCAGTGAACTTAGGCATATATTTCTGATATTCTCCTGCAGGCATGGCATTCAAAGGGACAGGCAAGACTAGGGGTCCATACCTAGCAGCTATGAATCTTTCCATCTTTGTGGGTGCTTGCTGGTCTGCCATGACTGGGGTAGGTGGAAGGACACTGGCAGTTTGAACAGTAGGGAGCAGTGAAATGGATGACAGAAACAAGGGAGTATGAGGGAGTATATGGGAGGCTTTCTTTGGACTGAGATCCAAAGGGGAACTAGATGAATAAGGAGCTTTATGAATCTTTGCAGGTATTTCTTCACTACCAATGCTAGGCTCTAGATCTTCAAACTGTATATCCTCAGCTATAATCTTCTCTTGCAGAGCTACATAAGATTTCTTAGGCTTACCTGATCCTGCTGCTCCTTTATGTGATGTTTTCCTTTTCTTAGCAATCTTCTCAGGGTCAGGCACTGGGTTAGCTGGTGATTTTTGAGGATTTCTCTAGGTATGCCTCACAAACTGAGCCAGAACTGTAATGTGGAGCCGCCACTAGGTTGGTTCTCCAGTAGACTTGCCAGATAAATGTTTACAACTAGAAATGTGTCCAGACTTTGTCTATCATCAAAAGCTTGAATTGTGTCGTTCTCCCAGGGAAGATGAGCTTCAACCTCCTCTCCCTGGCAACGGTGCTAATTAATGTTATCACCCCAAGAAACTCTCCTAGGTTGTAGCTCGGAGATGCTCAGGAACATACAAATTCAACTTAATGTTGCAAATGGATGAATGGAAGGAATGATGCTTTTTCAAGCCAGATAACCACTTCTACTTTGCTTAACTCCAGACATGCGTGAACACCCCCAAACTACAAGGCTTTAGACCACCAATTACTCACAGTTTAAGGATTGGGTGAATATGGAGAATACTGACCACACTAGCAGATGCATAAAACCATGTGATGGCCGGCTGCAACCAGTAAAGAAGTCTGCAAATATAATTTCCTAATACACAGACAGGATGATAGCTCTCTGGCATTAGGTGAGAAGAAACCTGAATAACTGATTCACTGATACGTACAAGACTTTAACACAGAGATAGGATGACAACTTCTCTAATGCTAAACATCAAGAGCTCAGAAATAGAGCCTATCAGGCATAGCTTAGAACATAAGAAGAATGAAAAGTGAGCAATCAACAACAAAAGAAGCTTGTATTAGCTGAAAATGAAGACGAGATGCTACAAGTATCAAAATAGTTACAGTCTCTAGAAGTTGAACCTTACATCAAAGCAACAACCATCAACCTTGATTACATCTTGTTTCTGGGTATATATAGAGCTCCAATACGAGGGCGTGTGGCCATTCTAGGTATGGAGGGGTCATAATCGATCACCAACTACATTTAGTTTCCTGATGGAGTCTTTGAGTGCATTTACTTGTCTCAGTGGGTGAATCGGATCTTCTCAAATGCTCTGTTGTCTTCTTAGGCAGCTGGGGTGTTTGTATTCATGCAGTTCCATAACTACTAAATGTAGTTACACACTCAAGCTCTGTCCTTTTCCTCCTCAGCCATGCTGTCTGTTAAATTTGGTTGTTGAGGAGCCACTGCAACTGGTATTGGTGAGCCGATCACTTTCATCCTTCAAGTGCAAAGAATGGTCAAGGGACATGGATTGCGTGGCAGATGGACGAGCTGGATGAGGGAGAAAGATTGGCTATTGGATCGGGAGGATAGACGGTGGAGATGACTTGGTGGGGGATATTGAAAGAGGCAGGAGTGGAATGAGTGTGGGCTGTTGGATCTTGGTAGAACTGATCGGATGGCGGAGGAGTGATCGGGCGAGCCACTTTATTGGGTGCAACGGGAGTCATCGGATCAGGCTTTTGGTGATTTTGGGCCTTTATGTATGGCAACATGCGATTGCGTTCAGATCACATCGCAATATTGCATTAGCAGAAGTTGAGGGGCGCAACCTTTATACACACATGGATGCGATTGTGATCAGATCGTATCGCAATATCGCATCGGTGGAAGCTGAGGGGCGTGGCCTTTATACACACATGGATATGATTACAATCAAATTGCATCGCAATATTGCATCGGCGGAAGCTGAGGGGCGCGACCTTTATACACACATGGATGCGATTTGCGATAGTGATTAAACCCGAACCCAATAAAGGAATTAATCGTTTTTAGAACTGATGGAGGGAGAATGAGTGGTGCAAGGGAAGGAGAAAATGACCGTTGTGAGTCTCTTTTGAGCATGACTAAGGACCAAGCTCACTTCCGACATTTAGAAATCAAAGATATGTAGCAGAGCTAACATTTACCTTTCACAAGTTCCTCACATTAGGTATATATAACTTATAAAATGTGAGCAAACAAATTAGTTAGATTTAAAAGGCTATTTCATCCTCGGAGTTTACGAGTGTCTAGAAAACATTGGCATCCAGACTTCTACATTAAAGCTTGAAATATTCATCCCAAAGGGCTACCATCTATGTTGCAGCCTCTTCTTCATCATCAAGAACAAGGTAGGGATTCTTGTCTACCGGTTGGAACTTGTAAAATGTGAATATATAGAAGGCAAGGCTTACAACCTCTTCTGCACCATTTCTCACCCACCTGTACTTGTATGCCATGATTGTTGTGAGTGTGTAACCACAATTAATGTAAAATACAAATAACTGACAACAAAGTTGTAAAATTTCCTAAAAAGGATCAACTTTTCCAAGTTCCCAGCTACCTTCCCATCAGTCTTGGATGCTTCACAAAGATTCTTGATCGCCCAAACAATTGGAAAATTGATTGCACAACAACAAATAAAATCTATAAGAAAAAATTCCTACTCCCATCTAAACCAATATTTTGTAGAAGGTTCGGCCTCAATAATAACTATGCTCACAATGTTAGCAAAAACTTGCAATGGGATCACGATCATAAGAACATTTTTCTCTCTTTCCTGAAGATAAGGCTTCAAAAAGGACCAACCTGTACCTATGAGAACTATTACAGTGAAGAGAAGGATGCCCTTAAAAAACCCAAAGACATAGAAGGAAATATCCCATCCATGGGCAGTCCCTGTCCTCTTAACATACAATTTATCCTCGGCTACACAGATCAGATTCAGTGCTTTGAACAGGAGCAATGCACACATAAGAACATGGATTCTATGCACCGTGGTCCTCTATTTTACATAGACATAAATCCAAACCCAAAGGAAAATCGCATACAAAACAAAGAAACAAAAGTAAAGTGAGGGCAATTGGGTCTGACCTGTAGGAAGGAAATCCTTCACATTTCCCTCCAAGTTGTACATTTTGGTGTGGACATTCATTGAAACTCTGTACTGAGTATGACAATTTGAAAAAAAAGAGACTATACTCATTGGCATCTACAATAGGGTATGAATTATTATATTTATTGTCTGCACGCAACTCCTTGAAGTTGAACAACGACATGATGTAATGACTGTCGAGGACATAATAATTGAGATTCTCCTCCAATTCTACCAGAACCTGCACCAAAGATTTGTCTGATAATAAGAAGAACCCCATCATGGAGAGATCCAGATCAGGGCCTTATGGTGTCCTTTCCCATGCCATATATTTTATAAATATTTCAACATGCCCCATGTGAATGAACCCAAAATTTTCAAACACAATCATGGCTCTAGAATCTAAATCTATTTTGGAGTCCCTGATCTCTGCAGAGAAAATGGGTAGGATGGCAATCCAAATTGTTGCTATGACCTGAACATAGATGCACAACAAAATGAGAAATTTGAGGTTTCCCATGGATGGAACACCCAATTCCGGACCCAAATCTAAGTGTTTGAGAAAAAACCCACAAGGAATCAAGACTTATGGAACATTCTGAATCTAGCTGAAGACATGGAAATTGTTAAACTGCAGGTAAGTGAGTCAAAGAGGGAGGGAATATATAAAAAGCAATATGAATCCTACATGGATGGAACAAAGATCGATTGTTCATAAGGGAAAAATGGTAGTGAATTTTCTCGGCTAGGGTTATAAAATGATAATAGTCTAACTAACCCACCTCTTACTTTGACTCCAAGCATGCATCTACCTCAAAATCAATTTATGAACCTGTTTACTAGAAACTACATGAAATATTGATTATATATATAAATTAGTTGAATTGGATTTTCAGATTGGTTCTGTACTTAACTAACCAGTTTGATATGGAATCAGTCACTGAACGAGCTCAAGGTCCAGAACATCCTCTTTTAGAGTCAAACTAGCTAAATTGGCTGGTTCTCATCCTGGTTTGGTTGGTTTTGAAAACCATTTTACTTTGAAATATATTTTTATCATTTTAGGTAATTATTTTGGACTTTTTACATTAGATTTTGAGAACTTTGACTTGAGTTGAAATTGACATTTTCCAATAATTATGTCTTACAATATTTATGTTTGGATTATGTTGCCCTTGTTGGTCAGTGGTCTTGGTTTTTAGAAGAGAAGTCAGCCTTCACATGCAAATGATAAGAATATAGAGCCCAGGTAATACTATTTATTGCAATAGTTTATCTGAGTGTGTTCATCAAAGTATAATTTTACTTGTTTATCTTATGTTGCAATTCAATTCTTTTATTTGTCCATTAGAGTTACGAAAAGAAAGAATAGTTTACATACAAGTAGGTAGGAGGATTACTAGCAGTCTAGGTGATTATGTAGTTATTGGTAGACTTGAGAGTGTTGAGATCATTGAATGTTAAGAAAAATTATTGTAACCATGTTATGTGCTTAAGTCTGCAGTGAAGAACCCACTACAGTCACAACAGGGAGAAGAAAAGAGGGTAAGGAGAAAGAGGACCAAATCAGTAGCTGCCCCCAAAATGTGAAACTTGGATGTAGATGATAGAAGGATAAATGAGTTTGGGACATTGGCTTCTCTTGAAGATCAGGCTTAAGGACTTGCAAGTGAAAATAATAATGATGACAAATTTCAATTAGTTTTTGGGGTCGCAGGCCAAAATTAAGAGATATTATCAGTTCTAGATCATGATGGGGATGTTTATTTTATTTGTAATTCATGAGACAATAAGGTGAAGGGTGAGCGGATGAAATTACATGACAAAGTCGGACTTGTCAACCAGAAAATGGGTCATCCCAAAATAGTGCAATAGAGTGTTCCAAGAAATGAAGGCTAGGAATACTGTGAAGGAAGTAGAGGAGGCTAACTGGATGAAGAAAGATGCCTTTAAGGAATTGAAGAGGATGGAAAAGCTTGCTTCAAATCAACATAAAAAAATGACAGGGTTTACAAGGTACATTTTCATGTAGTTCAACTCATTTTTTGTTTATTTTAATTTCAATTGTATAACATGTATATCATCATCAAATATTAACTCCACTGTATAAAATACTTGAATTGTTCAAATTATTTGACAATGTCATCAAATATTAAGTTGTATAAATGTTGAGTGTGATGGCTTCGTCACGGGGCTCACATTTCTATCTAATTTGCAATGAAGTGAACAGAAAGTGGTGGCACAGAGACATACAAAAATAGATAATGTAATTAAACACCATGGTTTTCTAATGTATGAGAGTGAGAGTCTTACATATAGAGATGTTTCAACATAGATGAATGATTGGAAATAATTGGTTGAGAAAAACAAGGCAGGGCCACTACTGAAGACACAATCAACCACGTGTATGAATTGTGGAACTTGCTTTTGTCATCAAGTTAAAGTCCATACCTCATTTATTTGCTTATTAAAAGAGCAAGTGAAACATAATCTAGTTATAAAATTCAAACTTCATATGTTATATTCACTGTTTGAGTGTTTGCCTTTATGTATATTGCAAATATTCTTAATTACATTCCTTGTTCTTGTATAATTTTTGTTTTGCTAGATTATACACTTGTTTGTATTTTGAATGTGTGAAAGTTTTTCCTCCATGCAGGATAATAGTGTGTGTCCTCTTGGGAAAAAAATACCTTAGTGAAATGAATTAGTTTACTACGGGCATTGGTGAGAAGCATTAGACTGACTATTGGAAACAAATAATTTTCCACTAGACATGTACGCCTTTCCCCTTGTGAAGGTTTTTCTGTACTAGGAATAATTCAAAATCTAGTATCTATAAAAAGTATTCAATGTTCCATCATTGATAAAGCTTTGGAAGAAGGTTATATGGTTCCATGTCCACTTGAGAAGAGGACAGGGTATGTGTCTTTCCTTTATAATTCTTAATGTCATTCTTATGATGCTTATCATTTTGAAAATAATCTGTCTGTTTTCTATGATGTGGTGAACTAGATCTTGATATGGATGGGTCATTAGGTGTAGGAATAAACTTATTATAGTGGACAATGGGCCATCAAGTTTGGATGTTACTGATAAACTTAATAAAGCTCATGGGTACTCTATCACTGTTTATGGACGTGCTGATCGAATTGGAGGTCTAACGATGTATGGAATTCCTAATATGAAAACCAAAATTGATGTTATCCTACGACACATTGATCTGATGGTAGAGGAAGGTGTTAGTTTTTTTATGAATGCAAATGTTGGAGTTGAGTCTCTTTTATTTGTGGAGAAGCTTCACACTCAGAATGATGTTCTTCTTTTGGCATGTGGTGCAACAAAACCAAGGTACACTTTCTATATTTGATTTCATTTTAGTTTTCTCCCATAGGAGTCAAGGCCCTTGATGTACAGTGTCAATTTATTATATATATATAAATTGCAGGGATCTTCCTATGCCTGGCCATGAATTAATGGGAATACATTTTTCTATGGATTTCCTTCATTCAAATACCAAGAGTTTGTTGGACAATGGATTGTGATATGAAATGTTCATTTCTGCAAAAGGGAAAAGTGTGGTTATAATTAGAGGCAGAGACGCTGGAACAGATTGTATAGCAACAACCATAAGACATGGATGTAGAAATGTTGTGAATTTGGATATCCTTCGACAACCCCCCAATTCTCGTGCTCCTAGGAATCTTTGGCCTCAGGTTTGTCTTTATTCATCTTCATCTAAATAAAAATTGGCTATCTATTATTTTCTAACATGTTGTATCCTAGTACAATTCCATGATTATGGGTCTTTGTTCACTTTTTGGTAGTGGCCTAAGGTTTTCCAAGTGGATTATGGCCACTAGGAAGATATTACCAAGTTTGGTAAAGATCCCAAGTCATATGAAGTGCTGAATTTTTTTTATTGATAATGACAATCGAAATGATAAAGGGCTTGAATTGATCAAGGTCAAATGGGAAGAAGATGAGTGGAAAGTTCTAGTTTGAGATGGAGGGAAAAAAGGAGATTATAGAAGCAAAACTTGTTTTCTTAGCAATGGTATTTCTTGGACTAGAACAAGTAAGCCATATTTTTTTAAGCATCAAATTTGTTGCTGAGGTGATATAAGACTTTAATTTTTTATTGATAAGCACAATATAACGATTCAGGTCCAATCCGAATTTAGTTGACAAAGGAAAATTGAGTAATTCAGTGATATTTTAGCCTTCCCAATCCATAACCTCGAATACACATCTTTTCTACATTTATATTGTGTCTAAAAGATACTAGACATACACACCATATTTTCTAGAATTTCTCCATTTACCCCCTCACTCTAATTTCAGTCTTTTATTTGGTTTGACAGATTATTGCAGATAAGCTTGATATGGAAAGGGATAACAGGTCAAATTTCAAAGCCAAATTTGGTGATTTTGCAAGTGTTGATGGTGTTTTTGTTGTTGGTGATTATAGATGTGGATAATCAATAGTTGTCTGAGCAATTGCTGAAGGAAGACCGACATCTGCCTAGATAAATAAATTTGTGATGAAGGAAGACCAATTGATCAAAACTTGTGAAGATAGTGGAGGACAAGGATAAACACCCAACATTCACTTTCAAAACATAAGTTTCCCCTGGGAAACTTGTTGTAGAAAGTTATAATCCCAAGAAAAATGGCAACAACATGCCGAACAGGGCACTCACATGCCTTGTTATTGAAGTTGTGAAAGGAATCAAAGGTTGATTGCTCTACTTCAAGTGTCTGACATTGCTATTCATTAATACTAATAAGGATTGTATTTTGGAAGCATTAAATTCCTGGTCCAAGGAATTTATGATGGAAAAGGGGTCTATATGAGACATTTTCAGTCCCAATGGACATTTCATCATTTGCATTTATATCCCATTTTTTGCCTATGTACACTATCTATGATGTTGATGTTTGAAATCCATACTTATTCCCTTGGAGGAGTGAAAATTTGGTTTGCTAGTCCTTTTTATTAACATGGCACCTGAATTTTCTCTTAGGATTTTGCATGGTGATAGATGTTTAGTGGTGTATAAGGAGAAATGAATCTTTGAGTGTATGGAGGTAATTGACAGGAGAAATTTAGAAACATTATTTTAAAAATGGATAACTTCTTTGTTTGAATGACAAATTGAAGTAGGACTAAAGATGTGCATGAACATAACTCCCGGTCCTACAACCATTGTGCAGCTTTGGTTTTTTTTTCACTGCTTTTTGATATGTTCTTTTCTAGTATACTATTCGATTTTTTTTTAGTCACTTTCTTGGAATAAAAATACAGGTATGAGGATGCATGCATTCTTATATTGTTGTCTTTGGGTTCCTAGATTGAAAAATCAGTAGATGGCTTTGTATAGGATGTTGCTTCTTTCTTTGCTATGGGACTTAAAGAGAAGGAAAATCTGCGAAGAGCACACCTTCGTTTTCTGAAATTAGCACGCTGGAAGTCAAAGATTTTGATATGGGTAAATATTGTGGTCTAGATCTAATGGTTCAAAAGTTTCAAGTTATAAATGATCTTATAGCTTTAAATATTTTGTTTTAAATGAAATATGACCATCTTGAAATTTCTTTGGAAGATGGTATTAATTGAATTAATTGCTTTGTATTTTTCAACTAGATGATACCTTTGGTGGATCCATTGATACAACTTGCTAAAAGTGGTGCCTCTAAACCTGCACAAGGCCTTAGTGACATATTACTCGTACAATGCCTTTCCTTGATAAAAGTGGTGCCTTTAGTGCATACGAAAGCTAGTTAGTGACATATTACCTGTATAAGGCCTTTCCTTTCTATCCATAAAATGGAGAGAGAGATAGTCACCCATGTTCACATGATCGATGGATGTAAATTAACTATACAAAAGATTACAAATAACAAAAATATGTCAATATTTGGATTTTGTTCTTATGTCAATGTGACAATGGTTTGTTGTACTAAGGAGATCTATCTATTTTGTCACTACCATGTAAAGCCACAAGTAGACTTTAATGTCTCAAGGGTTACAATCATTGCTGAATTTACTTAGTAGCTGGTGCCTATGCTTGGAAGTGATACTAACATACCTTTTTTTAAGAGCCTACTATATCATATCTCCATTACCTTCCTCTGTATAAATTATGTTTATTCCTTATCGACTCGTATTATTTGCATCTTATCAATATGTGTGTATCTTATAGATGTAAAATATATGAGTCATTCTCCATTCTCCAACCTTGTATTGGTTGTTCCTATTTTCACCTTGCTGCAAATAAGCATTTATCCCATGTGATCATCAACTTTCTTCTCCATGATAGTGTTTTTATAGGATGTATGATGCATTCATGCATGCTTATGTATGCTTTCTTGCATATGATCTAGAGAGAGAGAGAGAGAGAGAGAGAGAGAGAGAGAGAGGTCACGACTACCGGGCCACCATGTTTGCATTGGGAGTGGAGGAGAGAGGTCGCTCCCAGAGTGGTTGTTGGCTTAGGGGGTCCTGATCTAGGTTCAAAGTTAGCTACACCAACCAAAAAAAAACTACACTACTAGCCCTTTCGGTAACAACCCGCGTAGCATAGGTTGCAGTCTCACCCGAAGTAGTATGGGGGGATGCAAGAACCAAGTTTCTAAATCCAGAGACTAGTGTGATGTCTTCCAGCACCTCGGATCTGCCTTTGCGCAGATCGATAAACTCTTAGGGCATGTTGTTGCAACTCTGTTAATATAGCATTTAGACCTTCACAAAGGTCTACGATTAGTCTTTGCGGACCTGTAACAGTCGATTCACTTACTTACGTGTATCAGAGAGAAGTTCTAAATTAGTGTTCACGCAAATTTACTTAAGTCATTAGTAAACATAAGATAAATCACCAGAGTCTTCGCGACAATATTTAAACATGCATTGCGTATGTTATTAAGACTTATTCAAGAGAATCGTGTAACATTCAATCAATATCTCATAAACAAATCATTCATCAGCAACATATAACATTAACAGAGATAAACAAAAATACTCAGGTATTCTTTAGAAAACTGTCTTTATTGATCTTCAATTCAAGGTTACAAAATCAAAACTTCTCTACACACACAACTATAGGGGTCCGTGCACTCAGTTGCAGACACTCCTTAGGTCTCCGCGCACTCAGCCGCGGAGCCTTTCTTCCCTTATCTAAGCGTCAAAAGTAGAGCCTTCCTTCCATATCTCCTACCCTAGACTCTTTTCTCAACCCAATTCTCTATCATTTTTCCTTGTTCTCCTTAGTCTAAGTCTATTTTTTCCTTTGCTAAGACTCACTATTTATAGACTTTTCATACAATTGCATGCTGCATGAACCATGGGTGAATCTCAAAACTGACTCAAAACTTTACATAAAACAAGGGGCCAAGCCCCTTTGACTTCTATTTACCTACACGCTCCACATCTACAGATTGCAAAGACTTTAAATTATTTACAAAATTGTACCAAAAATTTGGTTTATCTTAACCCCAAACTAACCCAGAGGACCCCAACAAGCTCCCAACACAAAGATCGTGACTCGCCCTCTACCTGGATCACTACAACTTCAACAATGCTTTGTGTCGCTGCCTGTCGAACCTCCTTAACCAATCTTTTAGTGGCTGCTCCCTCTACTTCTAGCCTCATCATTTGTTGTGTTTGTTGTAGTCCCTTAAGCTTATCTTGTAGTCCCTTTAGCAAGGCCTCTTTCTTCTGCGCTTCTTCTACCTGTGCTAGTAGCTTCTTTCCTTCCTGTAATTTGGCAAGGCACTGCATTGGTGCTAAGGATTGCACATTTTCCCTAATTCTGAGTTCTACATGCATTACTTTAGGGATTCATGGAAGAACTCAGGATCAGAGAACAACGAGCACTCACTATTGCTACTACTACTCAGGATTAGAGAACAATGAGGATCCAGGTCTACTACTCTCTTTGGCTGCTTATCTTTCTTTTGCTTTGCCTGTGTTTTAGTATGCTTCCTTAGGGATGCGCACACCGACACCAAATTTTTCTACTTTTCCTTTGTTGCGGGTTGCTTATCTTTCATTGTGGGTTATTTGTCTTTTGTCATGGTCTGTTTCGGCCTGGGAAATCTTAGCGCTGTGGGCCCCACAGGCGTAGCCTCTACACTTGACACTTCTGGTCTTGGTATGTCGAATACAACTACTTCCGAACTTAGGGCTTTAGTGGGGTTGGTGGCAGTGATTCTCTCCATAAACAACTCATGGGCTTTGGGAGAAACATTTGCTCATGACAAGAAGTCTTCCCAAAATGCTCGACTCATAGAAATAGACAGTGAAATTCACTAACAACTCTTAGAGAACAAAGTGTTCTATGTTGGACCCGCACGCATAATTTATAGGGGGTTTTGAATTCAAATCCGACCATTCCACCAAATTTTTGATAATAAATGTTGTTTTGGTGGCAAATCCTCAAATATTTTTGCCTTAAATGCTGCCACCCCGCTCCACTTAACTGTATACTGGCCATCAAGTCATGAACAGTAACTCGAACGGTCAATTTCCTGTTGTATTGCATAGTACCTTCCCCCATGGCATAGCTTCCTGAACGCAGCCTCTTGGGTTTCATCCTCGTCATTCTCTGTGCAACCTGATCATTGCGTTGTCCTCCAAGTGGGGTAGTGTAGTTTATAGTCCTGCGCTCCCTTGCAACTACCTGGAGCACTAAGACTATCTTGCTGCAATATAGTCATTGTGCAGGATCCCCTATATACAAATTCAACCTGCTCCCATTCACTTTTCCTGGGAAGGGTTCCCCATTCAGCTTTGCGAGATGAACTGTACCTCCATTTTTAATTTCTTTGACAATATATGGCCCTAACCAATGCATCTGGAATTTACCTAGAAATTTAGTGAATTTACTATCATATAATAAGACAAGATCGTTTACCTTAAACGTGTGAAGCTTGATGTGGCGATCATGCCATGATTTTTCATGTTCCTTCTGCTCTTATTGATGGAATCCTACCAAAAATTGATCTTATTCAAGATCCATCAGCTGCGCGAGCCATTCCTCCAAGACCTCATGATCTGCCATATCCATCAGAGCTGCTATGCGTAGACTAAGCACAATGTACTCCATCGACATTGCGCCTTCGACCCCATATACTAATCTGAACAATGTTTATCCTGTCAGCTTCTTACAAGTAGTCCTATAAGCCTATAGTACTATAGGTACGTGCACATCCCAGTCATTTCACTGCGCGTTACAGATCTTCGTCAGCCTGTTATTCAAAATCTTATTAAAGTATTCAACAGTTCCATTGGCCTGCGGGTGATACGGTGTACTATTCTGCTGGTATACCTAGAATTCTTCAGTAAACGTGATGATTGTTTCATTCAGAAAGTGAGTACCCCTGTCACTCATCAACAATTTCGGGTAGCCAAATCTGGTTAATACATACTCGAACAAGAATTTTGCTATCGTAGCCCATGTACAATCCTTAACTGGTTGTGCTTCCACCCATTTGGTTAGATATTCTGTCATAGTGATAATATAACACACACCTATTTTTTGTCCCGAGGGTTGAATTGGCCCAACAAAATCAATCACCCACTTCTCAAATTCCTGCAAGGACACCTGAGTATGTAGATGTAACTCATCCCTTTGCGATGGTATACTAGTTCTTTGACATGCATCACATGCCTTGCAATACGTCTTTGAATCCTATGCAATGTTGGCCACAATAGACTGGCATGCAAAATATTCTGTGCAGTTTCCTTTCCTGCATAATGGCCTCCCACAACTCCCCCATGAGTTTTAGTGAGAATGCTTTCCTGCTCAAAGTCCGACACATATCTTCACAATATTTCATCGACACCCATTTTATACAAATGGCCCACAATGACTGAAAAATCGTCTGCGCGCACTACTAATTCCTTCTTCTGTTGAATGGTATATCCTTCTAGCACCATCCCCGTAGTCAAGAATTGAATAATGTTTGCAAAATGGTAATCCACCACACGCACCGCAAAGAGCTGCACATTGGGCAACCCTTCCTCCAGATTATTAGGCTCTTCTCCTGTTTCGATTTGTGACAGATGGTCAAGTCCCACATTTAACCTCCCTGACCTCATAATGACTTCAAATTCGTACTCCTAAAATAATAGCAACGATCTGCAGATCTTCCCCCCCAACACAGGCTTGTTGACCAAGTATTTCAAGGTATAATTATTTGTGCACAACTTGAAATGTCGTCCTAATAGATAATGCCTGAATTTTTGCAGCGCGTACACCATGGCCAATCTTTCGCGCTCAGTCATTGAATAATTTTGCTCGGCCTTCGATAACTTCCTACTTGCGAAGGCTATAGGATGATCCATTTCTCCTTGATCGACTTGTGTTAACACTACACCCAACACAATGCAAGAGGCATCCACGTGTACATGAAATTCCTTTTTCCAATCGGGGAATATCAAAATTGGCATGGTGACCATATTTTTTTTCAACACATCTAAGTTGCGTTGGCATTCTTCATCCCAACAGAATGTTGCATCCTTCTTTAGCAGTTTCTCCATGGGCATAGTAAATTGATCATAAGCTTTGATAAATTTTCTATCGTATCCCATATGTCCTAGAGTTGTGTGCAATTACTTGATGTTCCTAGGGGTCTCCAAATTCACAATTACTGCAATCTTTGCAGGGTCCACCATCAATCCTTTCTTGCACACCACGTGACCTAGCAAGATTCGAGAGGGAACACAGAATATGCATTTCTTCAAATTCAGCGTGATCTGGTATCTGCGACATGTATCCAACATCAGGCGCAGACTTGCTACATGGCACTCCATTAATCCAAACACCATCCGGTCTGTTAGGTTCCTATAATAATAGGGTTCATAATTTTGAATTGACCATGTATATCTTGTAATATTGTACATACCTTTGCTTTCTGCAAATGTTTTCCCATATTTAAAAAATGAAAAGAGGGTATGTCCTAAAAGAAAAATCAAAGGACAAAAAGAAACAAAGATCAAAAAAGAATATTAAATATGAACCCCACCAAAAAGAGATAAAAAAGATCATGAAAGTGTGCACATTCAAATGCCACTACTCTTAGTTTACTTTTTGCAAATAAGATTGTGTGCAGCTTGTCAAAATGCCACAATCCATGATGATCAAACAATTTAATCTTGATTCATTCATGCTTTAAATTTCATGCTGATAGATAGTGAATAAAGATCTGACTAAACCATCTAATCTTAGCAGATCATTAGTTAGGTAGAGAATAAATGTGCTCATCAGTTTAATCTGGGCCATTGGACGTTATAAGATTAGAATTAGATAGTTTTCTTATCAAAGAAAAATAAGAGGGTCAGCAAGCTCAAATGCACCCAATAAATGAAGAAAAAATGTTAGGGTAAATTATGGGTAGGCAGAAGCAGTTTTTACAAAGCATGGAGAGCATCAATTGGCTCATTTCATATCACTAACTTCCTTCCAAACTCATTTTCCCTTGTAAAATTATCCCTTCCCATTCATTTTAACCTTTTCCCATTACTTCACTCATTTTCCCTTACTAAAACCCTTTTCTCTAGTTAAAAATACATTTTCCTTTAGAAAAGTGTATTCCCCTTTACTAATTACCTTTTCATTAGAAACATGCAAAAACCCACTTTTTGCATAGTTTTAAATGACTGAAATATGTCGGGTCCCACTTTAATTAACTCTGCCATTTTATTTACCCGACTCCACTTCTTTTAAACCTACTACCTGTCGAAGAGCCCGAATTCCATCCACCGTCTGATCTCCCTGCTCAGATCTGATGATCAACAATCCATATCGCATTCTCCACTGCCCGATGTTTAACACTTAAAAAGCACGCGATATGGGTGGTTTTATTAGCCCCCTTTTTCGCCATGCGGCACTCCCACATCATATCGCATCCCTCAGCAAAAAACCATTTACCACTTTTGATCCATGCGATAATCCACCATACCACTCTTCCTTCAACTTCTCTTCCTAGCTGAAACCACCTCTCGTTCCATGACAGCCCCCTCAGAAGACCGACCTCCAACTGTCTCCTCCTGCCTGAAAGCCTCCTCCGACTACTTCATTGTGTATCCCCGGAAGCCCTATCATACATTGCTGTGTGGTAAACCATCTAACCACACCTGCATAATGTGAAAAGTTTTTACAATATGAAATTCCACCATTCCCTTATCTCTGTTTAAAATGAATGAATGAAAAGCCTTTTCCAAACAAAATTGGGCCATCCACAGTCCAGACTCCGTCCACAGAAATCTCAGTTTAATAAATCCATTGATTGCCTTCTCCACAGACCTATGCTTTATTAATTAGTGTTTTATTTTGCAGGTGGTTAGTAGAATGTGAGCTTGGACAAACATTTTTGATACTAGTTCCAAAACCTGTTTACTCCAAGATTTGAAAGGAAATAGTTTTATTCAGAAGGAAAAGACAATTATCACAAAGCAAGAATAAATCATTTACACATAGGCAATAAAAGAATATATATATATATATATATATATATATATATATATATATATATATATATATATATATAGATATAATGCATCTTAATATAAAGTTTTGGACTTTATATTAATTTCTCCCCGCAAGCCTATACTACCTCTTCCCCTGCAAAGTCAACCAATGGCCCACCCCACACTAAGAATTAAACCCCCTTCATTTTTATTTACCTTGAGATTCATAAAAATAAATGAACGATTAAATTTCCATATCGCACTTAGCTCATCCAACATTTAACATCCCAAAATCATGCGAGATTAGTTGTTTTCCTCATCCACCTTTTTTCTAGGTGGCAGCCCCACATTATATCGCGTCCTCTAAAAAAATACCACCTACCACTTTAAAGCGGTGCGATAAACCATTAGCTGTTTTGGTTTTGAATCTTATAAATGTTACAGGAATATAGGGTGGATTAAGTTCAAGTGAAATACAGAGATATGAGAATGTGGTAATATTTCAGAGCTATGGGTGAAACCATACTTGAGGTAAAATTACATAGCTACAGGCAATATGAGACTAAGGTTGTGGAATGAGATTCAAAGGTAAAATGGTTTTACAGTGACACATGAAATAAAATTCACGATTCCATGAATTTATTAGAGAAAATAAAAGGGAAAATTTCACATGAAATTAATGTATAGGAGAGCAAAGATAGCATTCATGTAAATGCATTTCACGATAGAAGATTAAGGTGAAATCAATTTATAGATTAAGGTGAAATCAATTTACAGGCATGGTGAAATCAATTTATAGGTGTAAAATCATGTTGCAGGTAAAAGTAAAAGAGTAAAGTGAGAATACTCTTCCAACCATACAAATCAACACATGGTTTTGCAAAACCATCCAGGTATTCTACAAGGGTAAAAGGAATTTACATACAGATAAAATGAATTTACAGAGGAAGGAGTAATAGGAACAAAACTACACATGGTTTTGTGAATTCATGGAAAGAGAAAACAAAACCACGGATTGGAAACAACACATGGTTTTGTAGAAATTTAATTATAAATTTCATTTAAAATATTTTGGAAATATTATTCAAATATATATATTATTATATATTTTCCAAAATATTTTGTGACACTAATGGATGATAAAACAACAGGGCAGTCACAGGATCAACCATCAGTAAGGGAAGTCTCAGATTATCAAGTCAGAGGATCAGCAAGCAGTTGAGTGAATTACTAAGAAAAAGAGAGATACATTTTCATCTGCTAGTTCATCTGCTAGCACAACCACAAATTTGGGTCCACATCCTACCTACTCCCACTTCCACAGAAACAACATTTGCACAACACATTCCACCAGAACTATTAATCTACAACAGTTAGAGCTTTTTAGTTCATCTATAGTCTAAAAATGTCTTGTCTGTTAGAGGCAACATTTATTGTAAACAATTTGTAAATTTTGTATAAATACTTCTGCTTTTGAAGTATTAGGTGTGGATTGCTGAACATTTCTATAGTTACATTGATCTGAAAACCTAAGGGTTTATTGTAAACATTTTCATGTCAGCAGACTGGACTGAGTAATAAAGGCATTGCATTACAGGATTCATGTGTTGGGCCACTTCAGTGAAGTATCTTTCATTTGTTGAATTGTTATCTTCTTACGCTTTTCACATACATACATGTTTTAAAATTTAAATGAAATAACTGGAATTTTACTTCAGAATTTGTTAAGTACACTCTGTCTTGAAAAATGATTCACTATTATGTTTTCTTCTAATATCCAGAGTAGGGAATTCTTCATTGCTCCCTAGTTTCGATTGACCTCTTTCATTTCCTTCATTATCTGGTTTAAGGAATCCTTGACTGCTCCTTAACCCCGATTTAAAAACCACTTCACCATCTAGCCTAAAAGATCTGAAATTACTCAGATACCTTACCCTGTGAACACTATCTTGAGAACTTGATTCAGTCTTGTTTTCTTGATATTTGGACTCCATGATCCAATGGTAAAAAGACACTTATCTATCCATCTAAATCAGTGATTCCACCATCAAATCAAATCAAGAACCAGCCAAGCTTAAATAACTAGCCTAAAATCAATTAACTCAACAAAGTTAAATCATTAAGAGAGAACCCTCTCTGAGCATTAGGAAGGCTAGATCCTGATCTCAAAAGTAGGTTTGTGGTTACCTCTATTATTTCTTTCATGATAACCCTAGGGAAATTTTAGAGTGATAACACAGTCATCAAAGTATACTTCTAGAAACTTATGAATGAAATCTTTGAACGTTGTTATGACTATGTGGGAAAATATTGCAGGCGCATTCTTGAGTCCAAATGGAATCATAGTGTACTGAAAAAACCCCCACTCCGCCGCAAAGGTCGTTTTGCTCCTATCCTCTAGAACGATCTTGATATGATGATACCTAGAAAACTCGTCAATAAAGGAATAGGCCTCCTGCCCCCCAACATTGTCTAACAGTTCGTCTATAAAATACATGGGGAATGGGTCGTGAACACATGCATCATTAAGCTTCTATAGATCTACGCAAATCCTTATTTCACCCTTTTGTTTCTTCTCCTAAATCACCATCAGGCTCACCCAGTCAGATTCTTCAATAGGTTATATGATGCGTTCCTCCAACATCTTCTCTAGCTCTTGGCGAACCTTTTCCTTGTATTTAGGATTAAGGTGATATGATCTCTGTTTAATAGGCTTCGTGTCTGGCTTCAGAGTGATCTTCATAATTCCAAAATCACCAACTATTCCCTTCAAATCCGAAAACTTAGTGGGGAAGAGATCCTGGTATTCGTGGAGTAACTCAACAACTTTATCCACTATGGCGTTGTCCCAATAATCTCTAATTTTTATGAAATTTGGTTCTTCTTCAGTGCTAATGCTTACTTGCTTTGTCTTGAAAGGCGCGGAGATGTACGAGTTTTCTATTTGTGGGCCTTCGACTTCGCGATGCCCTTCTTGCTTTGGAATATTAATGTTTCGCAGGTCTTCATCTTCCTCTTCAATGGTTACATTATAACATTCCAATGCATGGCACAGCTGGGTGCTCCAGTCTGGTTGGGTCCATTCCATAGGTTCCTTCGATGTTCTGAAGATAACTGCCTTAATTACTTGCAATGCTTCATCAATGCTTGCGAAGTCGTCTTTAAAGCTGAAGGTCAATAAGAATCCTTTCTTCAATACGTCCCATTCTGCAGTGCCATGGCAGAGATCTATTTCCAGATACCAGTTCATGGGAATTGTATCCAAAGTATGGAAAAATATGTGTACCCACTCTAGCTGCGGTTCTGTTCCCCATGCTTTAGCCCATTTCACTAGGTGATCACGTGGATCGTCCCTTCCATTATATTTCTCAGTCATTCTGGTGTTAGCATGCCCAAACTGTAACCTCATCATTCTTCAGTAATCTCGCCATCCAACAAAACTATCATTATGCGTACCCCACCATCATGTAGGCATAGCATGCAGTGCCAACTCTAATGCTTGGAAGTAGTGATCCTCAGGGGCTTCATGCTCAAACTCATCCAAAAATAGGTCTATGTCAGTTAAACCATCATAATAGGGTAATTTCCCTACCTCTGACAAAACATAGCACAACGAATTTGTCATCGTATTGCATTGCAATGTGGAAAATTCATGCAAGTGATTCTGCCAATGCTCTAACTCCTCGTCTGAGTTGGAGAAGCAGGAAATCTCTTGATCCCATGCAATCCTCCCATCTGTTGTCAAATTGATCCAATCCTGATCTCGTGCTGTTATTTTGTAGATTTGATCCAGTTCATCATCACTTTCTTCATAATCACGGACTGGTTCAGTATATCACACCCCTTCTACAGGGTCTAATGGTACTATAACCCGAAGCGACTTCCTTTCAAACAACATTTTCCTCTTCTTCAAATTGATGACTCCATTCATATCAGTAGCCCAGTCAGTTCCCAAGAGCATGGCTCGCACCTTCAATATCAAATGTTACTCCATATAACCTTCCCATGGGGATGATTTTCTGCAGGTTCGCCATTCTAAGATGAATCAGAGACCACTACAGTGCAGGTCTCCGTATCCTTTCCCATGCTTTTTTTGGTAATACGTTCACATCAAACCCCAGATCCAAGATGACCTGATCCATTTCATAATTCCCTATCTGCGCGATCAGCCTCATTTATCGCCCTGTTTGAGTCTTATTCTTATTAATCTTTCTGACTATGTGGTGTCTATCAGGGAATTTCTCTTTGCTGGCATATTTATTTATCAATTCCTGCAGGACTTCCATAGCCTTGCTATCATGCAGTAGTTTCATGCAGGTCTCCAAAAATGTAGTGAGTAGAAAGGGATTAACTTCTACAAGTGCGCTGATTTCATGAATCTTGTCCTGGCTCCCTGAGGTGGAGGCCTTAGCAAAGTTCTTCTTGGCTTCCATAAATGTTTCCTTAGCACGATCCAAATCAAATCCGACTTCTTTCTTCGGCGCTTTGCGGACCCAAACTTCTTCTTTAGGTTGTTTACCCTTATCAGCGCCAGTCATCATTCCACTTCTTAGCACAATGTTAACGCATTGATCTTCTTTGCAGGGCTCCTCCTTCATCATCTGTAGATTCTGCGTAGGCTGCTAAGGATGCATTTTCTTCTCTTGCATTTTAGCTATTAGTACTGGGAATTCTTCTATAGTATGGTCAAACTGTCTGCAGTATTGACATGACAGGTGTGTAGGATTATGGAATTCTCATGCGTAGTGCCTTGGCTGTCCACAGTTGTAGCAGATAATCTGACCATGGCCTCTACTAGGTCCTCCTCCTCCTCAACCCTGTCTTGGACCTTGATAACCTCTACGCGCTCCTTTGACACCCTAATCTGAAGGCCGAATTTCTACCTGCATCTGGTATGTAGGCACCCTTTCCATCATCAGCTCATAGCTTCACCAATAGTGCTCATCGTGGCCCAAAAATTTGCTTAAGTTACAAAACAATTGCTGGGGTGTTTGGACAAACTTTTGAAGTAAATGGCAATTCGTGTTGTCTAGTAACTTGACAAATAACACACCATAGCGCAACCTCAACGCTTGGCGTCATTGGGGCTTCTGGTTTTAGGGGAATTAGCCTCCCTCCTGTAATATAATTCGCATACACTAGATAGTGGTATTTATCATGCCCCTAGCCCTTGCACTTCAAACACCAAACTTTTGTGCACACTTCTGGTTTAGTCTCCTTGTCTTTTTTCAAACTATGTAATTCTAGGTGTAAGATACCTAATTGTGACCGGATCTACTGTACTCACAAGTTCGTATCCTGAATAGGTGATGCTTGCAGCCTCATTGCGATCTATAAGGCTTCTTCCTATGTTTCTATCTTCTATTGTGACAGAGTGATTCTCAAGTGGGGCAAAAGCAATGCGATAAACCATTCGCGATGTTGGCTATCTATGATATGCATGTTAGCTTCTCTGATTTGACACTTCAACCCCTGATCAAATTCCCAAGCCATCTCATCAACCCTCATCATGATCTCTTTAAATCCAATTACTGACTATGAGTCGGACTTAGGCTTACTAATTTCTTTGTTTGAAGTCGCCTTAGTATCTGTTAGCATTGCACGAGGATTATCAGAACAATACTTAATGTACTAGGTTAGCACGTGATCCTGCAAAGCGGTAATCAACTGTGCCTTATTTATATTGTCATCGGTAATTTGTTGCGTTGTCCATACAACATTCAAAGAAAACCAGAACTGTTCTGCATCTTCAGTTCCTATATCCTTAAAGATTAGCATCTTCATTGTGTTCACCATGTTGAATGGTGGTGGTGGAGGTGGAGGTGTGGGCGAAGGTGTATGCGATAGAGATGGGGGTGGAGGTGGAGTGGAAGGATTATTTTCTCAAGGAATCCCCTGAATGATCAGCTCAACAATGCTTCGTGGCATAACATGTCCTGCCCCTTCATCGTCGCTTGAAAGAGGTCCAATTAATGGAATATACTCCAGTCCTGATCCTTCGCATATTCTAAAGAAACACCCACTTCGAATAGCTCTGAACATCAAGGTAATGGCATCACCCATTTTGCACATAACAAAATTTTAATCCAAGTATTCAATGATATTAAATACTTACCTCGCTGTCCTTTGAAAAATCACCGCTCCACTTCGCTATCCCCTAATCAAATTCCCAAGCCATCTCATTGACTCACATCATGATCTTGTTGAATCCAATTAATGACTATGAGTTAGACTTAGGATTATTAAACTCTTTGTTTAAAGCCACCTTAGTATCTGCTAGCATTGCAAGAGGATTATCAGAACAATATTTAATGTACTAGGTTAGCGCGCGATCCTGCAAAGCGATAACCAACTGTGCATTATTTATATTGTCATTGGTAATTTGTTGTGTTGTCCATACAACATTCACAACAAACCAAAAATGTTCTGCATATTCACGTCCTATATCCTTAAAGATCAACATCTTCATTGCGTTTGCCATGTTT
Source organism: Pinus tabuliformis (assembly GCA_031772625.1). NCBI lineage: Eukaryota > Viridiplantae > Streptophyta > Pinopsida > Pinales > Pinaceae > Pinus > Pinus tabuliformis. Next base: position 400,599,752 of record CM062809.1, on the reverse strand, counting down.
AATGGTGGTGGTGGAGGTGGAGGTGTGGGCGAAGGTGTATGCGATAGAGGTGGGGGTGGAGGTGGAGCCTGTTATCACAAAATCAAGCACTGAAGGCTGCCAATCAGCAAGATTCTGTGTAACTATTTCAAACCAGGCTTTGGACTAAGGCTTAGCCTCCTTAGTCTGAGAGGGCTCTCTCACAGATTATGAATATTGACTAATGACAAGAAAAGATGGCTAACTCTTATAAGACACATGAAAAATAAGCTGGATGGACAACATTGAATTGATTCCCATTGGGCTTATGGAGTCTCTCATATCTCAGCAAACAAAACACTATCTTTTCATAGAAATCAGGGCACTTTACATCTATATGTTCAAACATAACTTCGAAACCACAGTTTGCCAAGGCATACAGGAAGTCAGAGCATGATTCATGAGTTCTGAGTGATTATGCATTAAAAAAACTGTAAAAGAACCTTAAAGAAAGAATACCATCACACATTTGAACAAGAAGATCCATTGTGAATCCTGAGAAGAAAACATAGTCATTTGCATTACTGAAATTTGTTTATACATAAACCAAAAACAGCCTTCTCCAAAACATCCAACCTCCATTACATCAAAGTCTGATCTATATATAGAGATACAACCTTAACCACTATGAGCTTCCTCCTCCAGCATGAGGGGAGCTCGAAGACTATTACTAATTACCCCTATCTACCAATTAACTAATTCATTAAATACATTAAGCGCTGACTGTAATTACAAAGAGTGCTAATTAAACTACATATCTAATTCTATCTTCCTCGTATCATGATCCTTCTTTGCTCTTGGACACCTGTCTCCTTTCAGTTTGGCCGAGATAACTGAGAAGTGGATGCAATGAACAAGGTTAGCATTGGATACTGAATGCGCTGATGGTTCATTGATCATAAGAACAAACCCCTGTTTTTCCGGTCCTTGTCTCCCACCATCCTTCGAAAGTTAAGCAACATGTTCCCAGCTCTTTAATACCCCAAAATTTATGAGCATCACCATATTTCAGATGTGTTGGAGGCTTCGTTGATGGACATGTGTATAAACCAAAACAATACTCCTCGTATTCCATTTCTGCCAAACCCTAACTGGTCATAAAGTACCTTTATAAAAGTTTTAACTTGAGACAAAATATTTCACCTTTACAAAAAGGCACACTTGTCATTATCTGAATGGCTAGGATAGCCTCATGTGGTCTCCCTTATGTTCCTTAGGCGTTTCCTTCAAAAATTTGCTGATCTTACCATTAAACTGTTTGTCTTCATCATAAAACAACACCTACAGCAGTTTCGTAGCGCGCTACGAAACTGCTGTTTTTGCTAAAACAAAGTGTATTTGCCTTAAGGAATTTTTTGCTTGGACTTTTGACTTTTTAAACCTCCTTATTCAAATGCGTTCTTTACCACGAGCAGCATCAACTTTCCTATGAACCCATTTATGCTAGGCCTGTAACTTAATAATCTTCATGTTGCTTATTGCTTCATTAGTGACCTGCATACAGTTATCTTTGAATGAAATGAGCTTTTCGGCCATAGACACTCCTTGCTAAACTTCAATCTGATCTTTGATTACAGCATGTATTCCCTTTTCAACATTTCCACTTGTAGTTCAAAACTAGTGACTGAGATTGGATTGTTTAGCTTCAGCTGCTACGAAACTACTGTTCTGGCTGAAAAATATGTCTTGGGACAGAGCTCATAATTTCTCACAGGAAACGTATTTGGAAAAACTGAAGGAGGTTTTTGTGAACCAATCCGTTCTTAACAAAAACCTCTTTTGGTTTTTTAAAACAATACTCCAGCTGCCCAGAATCGATCTTTGAAGAAGATGTGTAAAACAGGAAATTAAAAACTGCACCTACAGCAATTTCGTAGCGCAACTTTTAGTCACTCGTTTCTCCCAGCTCATAATCAATTTGAAGAAACTGAAAGAGGTTTTTCTAGTTCAGTATGTTAGGAATAAAAACCTCTTTAAATTTTCGAAAATATTCTTTCAGCTGTGCTAAATACCTCCTGGAAGTTGACTGCTTAAAACAGAGAAATATGCCTGTAACAAACATCACCTACAGCATCTCATTAAAACTAATCTCGAGATATTCAAGTAATATCCCAATTTTAGCATCCTCTGATAATATTGACTGAACTTGCACCAAACACTAAACACCATCAGCAAGGCCAACAAACAGATTTAAATGCTCTATGTCAACAGCAAGAACAAGCTCCTTAGGATATCTTTCTGTTCTTCAAGACTTTTTTTGCAAATTATAAACAAGAAAAGGTGGCAAAAGCCCGTTCTTCCCAGAAGTCATACTGCCATCTTTATATCTTCATCTGAGGGTTTTAAGTGTGCAACATGATCAACAGAAATCCGCTCTGCCTCCACAGTCCCTATGATGTTCTGATGGTGAAATTATTTTGAAACAAAACCGCGAATCTGTCTATTCTGCATCCACCTTCAGATATTGCAGTTGCATATTGAATTAACAGCTGTTTGGAAGAGCTCCCTGTATGAACATTATCTTGCCAATGTAGCGGGATTATAGGAAAAACCTTGAGAATGAAACACAACAGTATTATTTGTATATTGATGATAAGATCCAGCACTGTGACATGTCGAGTCAGATATTCCCACAGAACCCATAGGAGACAGAGGTGATATGGGTGGGCTATGGTTGTGTTGTTTTGCTTCCCTGAATATAGCTTGCCTCTCAACATCAGGCAATGAACTCATTTCCCCAATTTCGTAGCGCAGCCAGTGCAAAATATGAATTATGCGCTACGAAATCACCTAAAACATGCTGCGCTGCGAAACTGCCAAAAGGATTTATGTGCTGCAAAACACTTTGTCCTCAAGCTAGTGTGAGCTATTTTGGCATCAGAATTTTCAGTGATAACAGAGCCGAAGGATTATTTTCTTGAGGAATGCCATGAGTGATTAGCTGAACAATGCTTCGTGGTGCAGCCTGTCCTGCCCCTTCATTGTCACTTGAAGGAGGTCCAATCAATGGACTATACTTCAGTCCTGATCCTTTGCGATTTCTAAAGAAATGGCCGCTTGGCATAGCTCTGAACATCAAGGTAATGGAATCACCCATTTTTCACATAAAAAAATTTTAATCCAAGTATTCAATGATATTAAATACTTACCTCGCAGTCCTTTGAAAAATCGTCGCTCTGCTTCGCTATAGCTGACTCAGGTATCAAATGCAAATTCTGTAACAAATCCTCCTAGAATTCGATCGAGCCAATGATCGACAACCCGCATGATCTTGTTTTCAGAAGTTTCCATCATCGCACTAACTTTGGAGTCCACACTATAGGACTATCGAGCTTTAACCTTTCTTGAATGTCTGTCAATTTAGCTAACCACTCATACAGTTCAATGGGGAAAGTGCAGAAGAAGATCTCGTGTATCTCCGTATATAGATACATGTTCAACCACTCTTCCTTTGATAGGTGCATATTTTCTTGCACTGCGAACTCATGAATCTTTCAATCCAACCAATTTTCAATTTCTTCCTTGGTTAGATTCCAATGATGCGACATCACACATCTCTTTCAAGTAGATCCCGGTCTTGGCAACAGAACCATTTTTTGGCTTAGGGGGTCTTGACCCAGGTTCATAGTTAGCTGCGCCAACCAAAAAAACCCTACACTACTGACCCTTTCAGCAAAAACCCATGTAGCACAGGTTGCAGTCCCACCCAAAGCAGTATGGGGGGATGAAAGAACCAAGTTTCTACATCCATAGACTAGTGTGATGTCTTCCAGCACCTCAGATCTACCTTTGTGCAGATCGATAAACTGTTAGGGCACGTTGCTACAACTCTGTTAAAAAATCCTTCAGACCTTCACAATGGTCAACGATTAGTCCTTGTAGACCTCTAACAGTCGATTCACCTACTTACACGTATCAGAGAGCAGTTCTAAATTAGTGTTCGCGCAAATTTACTCAAGTCATTAGTAAACATAAGAGAAATCGCTAGTCTTCGCGACAGTATTTAAACATGCATTGCATAAATTATTAAGACTTATTCAAGAGAATTGTGTAACATTCAATCAATATCTCATAAACAAGTCATTCATCAACAACATATAACATTAATAGAGATAAACATAAATACTTAGGAATTCTTTGGAAAACTGTTTTTATTGATCTTCAATTCAAGGTTACAAACTCAAAACTGCCCCGCGCAAACAGCTGCAGACTCTCCCTAGGCCTCCACACACTCCACTGCCTTTATTCCCCTATCTAAGCGCAGGAAGAAGAGCCTTCCTACCCTAGCTCCTTCCCTAGACTCTTTTCTCGACCCAATTCTCTATCTTTTTTCCTTGTTCTCCTTAGGCTAAGTCTATTTTTTTCCTTCGCTAAAACTCACTATTTATAGACTTTTCACACAATGCCATGGTCCGCGGGCCATGGGTGAATTTCAAAACCGACTCAAAAATTTACATAAAACAAGGGGCTAAGCCCCTTTGACTCCTATTTACCTACGCGCTCCACATCCGCAAATTGCGGAGACTTTAAATTATTTACAGAATTGTACCAAAAATTTGGGTTATCTTAACCCCAAAATAACCTACGGGACCCCATCCCAACAATGTTATTCTGATAAAGGTGTGCATCTCAATCCTTTTCTATTATTTTTGTGCCATATCAGTTTTGAGGTTATGCTTACCTTGTGGAAATGGAAAAGATTGGATGTTTTAAGTTTGTAGTAGTTCAGGGTCCTCCTCTAATCAATGCTATTTGCAAATGAATTTAATGTCTTTATACATTTGAAGTCATCATTGTAGTTGGTCTGATTAATAGATTATTGACTACATAGTTTGCCTATGAATTTTGATATTATAGGTATAGAGATGATTCTTAGCATTGAGGTGGTGAAAGTTGAAATTTCCACCAAAACATACAACTTTCAAATATGCTACTTTGATCATTGCAATAGGTTCCACTTTAAAATCTATTTGTATTTATATATATTTTTCAATATATTAATAATAATAAATTTTTATACAATTTTTAAAATATTATTTTTTTTAAAGAGAGAATCCATACAGGTGAGTAGAATTCAAAATAATGGTGGAATAACATGTTCAGAGTTTTTTAACCCAACGTTTCGGACTACTATGTGAGTCCATCTTCAGGGGAACGCCTAGAATCTTGAGAATTGATATGGATTAGGGCATGGAATAGGTGGGATATATATACTGATGGATTGATTTATGAGGATAATTATTACCCCGTTTTTTGTGATTTTAAAGTAATTTTATTAATTATATATGATATTATTATTATTATTATTATTATTATTATTTTTTAATAATTCATGGTTATTTTAAATTATACTATTATATGATGTATAAATAAAATTAATGAATGATTATTTAAACTAAAAACTATGTATCATATTATTATTATTATTATTTTAAATTTAATTGTTAAAATGTGTAGTTGTAATGTTTTTTGTTTTTTATTTATTTTATTATGAATTTGAATGAAATTGAATGAGATTTAATGTTATTGTTGATATTAGAAATCACTATTATTAAAAGTATTTATTAATTTGTTAGGAGTTGTATGTGTGAGAAATAGTTTAAGTTACTTAAATATATCAACATTATTAAGTTTAGATTTGATAAATTTATTAGAGCTAATGAATAATAAATTTTATGTTTAATTATTATAAGTTAAGAATCAAAGTTAATATGATTATAAATTTATTTTAATTATTTAAAAACTTCAATAATAAGTATTACTTCTATCAATGATTTATGTTAATTATTATTTTTATTCTTTGATCTTAAATTCACTAGTTATTTTTAATCATTACTAAGTTTTATCTTAATAAATTTATTAAAGCTAATGATAAATTTTATTTTTTTATTTGATTATTATAAGTTGAAGCAATGAATCAAAATTTATGTGTTTATAAATTTTATTATAGGTTAATGATCTTATTATTAGAATTGTTGTTAAGAGAGGAACGATTTATTAAGGGTTTCCAGGTGTTGCTTATGATAAGGCCTTCGTCTCAGTTTATATTGTTTTTCCTCTTTTCAATTTCGATGGCCTCTTTTATTTTCCATTTAAGGTAATGATCTTCTTTGATGACGAGTTTGGCTTCTTCCATACAGATGTAGTGTGAGGAGGAGAGAGCATGTTCTGCAAGAGTAGATTTTGATGTTCTGTTCCTAGATATGTCAGCAACATGTTCCTTAAGCCTAATGTTTAAAGATCTGCCTGTTTCACTGATATATTGTTTTCCACATGAGCAAGGGACCACGTACACCCCTTTTTGTAGTCTAGGGTTTATAGGGTCCTTTGCGGAGTCTACGATTTTTCTGATGGTGTTAGGAGGAGTGAAAGCAATGTTTATGTTGTGCTTGTTTAGGATTCTAGAAATTTTATCAGTTGTTCCTTTTATGTAAGGTAAAGAGATTTTGGGAATGTTAAAGGTTTTGTTTATCTTATTTTCTTTAAGGGTTTTGTGGATGGTTTTCTTAATGATATTTTTATTATAACCATTGTGCTCAAAGACCTGACAAAGATGTTTTATTTCATTTTTTAGGTGCTTAGGGTTGGAAATTCTAGAGGCTCTTGTGGTTAGGGTTTTTATAATTCCCACTTTTTGCCTAGGATGGTGATGAGAGTTAGCATGAAGGTATCTTTCCGTGTGGGTTTTCTTTCTATAGACTGTGGAGCTAAGTTTCCCATCTATTTTGGTTAAGAGGATGTCAAGAAAGGGTAACTGATTATTCTTTTCTACTTCGATTGTGAATTTTATGTGATTAGAAAGACCATTGATATGAGTTAAAAATGCTTCTAGCTTGTCTTTACCATGGCTCCATTTTTATTAAAATTATGTATGTAGAACCAAATTCTTCTCAAGATATATTTTTATTTAATTAATTAAATTTCTTACTTCATATTTTATTCTTCTAAGATATTATATTAATTGTTTTTATCTTTTTATTAAACTTATTATAACAAGAGCCAGGTGGTGGCAATGTTAAAAAAGCAAAAGCAGTGACATTGCCTAATCTAGGTGGATGTTGGTGGCCACCCGCTATCCCACTTGGACCCCCACAACTGTCTCTTTCAGTTTTTCAGTTTCCTTAATTGTAGCACAGTTTAATATTTTTAGCAGTTTTTCGGGTTCTGAACTTCCAAAGACATTTTGAGGCCCTCAAAAGTTGTAGTCCTCGGATAGATCTTTCTAACGAGGTATTGTGCACGTCAAAAAGAGATCGTATGCCAAATTTACGACCCCGGGAAGTTGATGTACCAATTTACCCAAACGAGGCCCATAGTTTGGTGCTTCATCTCCTAGGGTTAGGTTTTTGGATGTTTATGGTTTTCCATTGTTTCTCAACAATAAATAGGCCTTCAAACCTCATTGTCACATAGTTCAGAGGCATGTAGCTGTCTCATCTCTTCTCAAAGATAAGCTACCATCGCCTGAACTAGTTTATTTCCATTTCTGTTTGTAAGCATATTTTAGTATTTTACATTAATGAAATAAAGTATTATTTCTATTGCATCTCTGTATTTATGGTTATCTCTGTAAGTTGTTGTGTTCCTGTTTAAATTTGGATTAGTGGTATCAGAGCGGTCTGCTCTTTCTCTGTTATGTCCCCAACGAGGTCGGGATACAAGGAGTTAGGGCTTGAACTGGTCGAACCTTTGGAAGACCAACCTCGCAAATCCCAACGACCTCCCATGGTGGATGAAAAGAGAGATGAGGGGGTAGGAGATCCTATCAAAATCTTGCTTCAAGAAGCCCTCGAGCGACAAAGGAACGTGGTGATGGACAAATTTGCCTAGATCCTTAAGCGGCTACCCAAGGGCGACACATCTAACAGCTGCTCTGGAAACGCCACACCGTTTAAGGTACAAGTTGACTTTGAAATCCCCATATTCGAGGGACAAATAGATGCAGACGTTGTAGATAAATGGTTGAATATGTTAGAAGGATATTTCTTTGTTCAGCATCATGTTAAATAAGGGTCATACAATCAAGCTCTCTTTGATTACCATTGTTTAGTGACTGATTCAATAAAGGTTTTACATGATTTTTCCGACCGAGAAAAGATTACTTTTTCTCTTCTCAAAGCCACTCCCCACGTCAAGAACTTGTGGGAATTCTATTGTGAGTAGAAGGATGAAAGTATGAACTCACTTTTTTCAGTCGCTCCCACTTGGAATTCATTCTGAGATGCCATAAAGAAGCAGTACTACCCTGTTGGAAGATATGAGGATAAATACATAAAGTGGACCACGTTGCGGTAGGGAAGGGACCAAGACGTGCTAGAGTTTACTAATATTTTTCATACCCTTCGCACAAAGTTGGGTATCAAGGATTCTGAGCGGTATTTGGTATTCAATTACCACGGCTACCTACATAAGTACATTTAGGATGAGATGGAGTTCCTGGACATCTCCTCGCTCGGCACGACATACCGATACGCTGTCAAAATCGAGCAAAAGTTTAAACAGAAGAAGCGATACTTTGGATCCGTGAATCCAAAGCAAGGGAAAGGCTTCCCCAAACTACAGAACTAAGGACAAAGCCATGATGGTGTGACACAAGACAAATTGTCGAAGCCGCAAGAAAAGAACAACACCACAAAGTCAAAGGACACAAGAAAGTGGTGTGAGTTCCATAATAGCCCCACTCACAACACAAGTGAGTGTCAGACCAAGTAGTCGTTGGTGGCCGAGCTAAAGGCTTCAGATTCAGATGCATGTTCTGACCTTAAGTTAGAACCTAACAAGAGGAATTACAAAGGGAAGTAGATCATTGATGCGGAGCCTAGTGCCACTATTGCCACCGCCAATATCCAGAAAAATGAACTCGAAAATCTAGAGGAGGGAAAGCGTCTTTTCCACTAACAAATGTGGGTGAAGGGTTCACTAATGCAATTCATTGTAGATAGTGGCAGCCAAAAGAACCTCATTTTAGCAGAGGTCAGGAAGCGGTTAGGCCTATCGACTACACCACACCCACAACCATACAGTATCGGGTGGTTTCACCGAGGACGAGATCTCAGAGTCTCCCAGCAGTGTCGCCTTCCCTACAGCATCAAGCCCTTCACAGATGAGGTATTGTGTAATGTTGCACCTCTTAATGTTTGCGATGTATTATTAGGACAACCATACTTGTGGAAGTGACATGCTGTGTATGAGTCAAGGCCTCGTGCTGTTATTAATTCTTTGGGTAATTCATTATATAGGATACCAAAGGTAGCCCCACCTACCGCCACTTCTTTGATCTCTACAAAGAAAGGCAGTGATATCATCTTCCAGACTAGGAAATTTATTTTCTATATAGTTCACTCCCAAAGTAAGGGGAAGATCATAGCCACATCCATGGCCCTCGGGAAGGGTTCCTCCACATAGCAGAAGTAGGTGGATATGATCATGAAAGAAGATAGGAACATCTTCTCTTCACCCCCAAGGGCACCATTGCACTGTTAGGTCAAGAATTCATTCGATCTGACTCCCGGAGCACCTCTACCTAATGGGCCAATTTATCGCTGCTCCATTTTGGAAAATGCCAAGTATAAGCAGTGACATGATCAACATCAGGTGTCACACAAGTTTCAGGTGGGAAACAAAGTTTGGTTTCATTTGTAGAAGGAACATCTTACCGGAGCCTATCGGAAACTTAGACCACTCCGATATGGTCCTTACACCATTACCAAGACTATGGGAAGCAATGTTTTGGAGCACAACAATCCCCCATTCCTTGGCTTGCACTGAGTGTTCAATGTGGACCGCCATCGACTATGCTTCCCACAATTACTGCACACATCAAAGATTGCAGAACAACTCACTAGGGACCAAGTTCAATAGAAGTTTCCCCATCTCATGGAGGCACTCAACGCAATGGGGACCATTGCTTCCTAAGGGGGGAGGAATGATCCAAGTGGATTTTGGTGGCCACCCGCCTATCCCACTTGGACCCCCACAATTGTCTCTTTCAGTTTTTCAGTTTCCTTAATTGTAGCACAAATTACTATTTTTAGCAGTTTTTCGGGTCCTGAACTTTCGGAGTCATTTTGAGGCCCTAAATGACATTTTTTGGGAAAAATGGGACCAACATGGGTCGTAAGCTATTGTTGGTCACTCAAAAGTTGTAGTCCTCAGATAGATCTTTCTAACGAGGTATTGTGCGTGTCAAACTGAGATCATATGACAAAGTTATGACCCCAGGAAGTTGATGTACCAATTTACCCAAACGGGGCCCATTGTTTGGCGCATCATCTCGTAGGGTTAGGTTTTTGGATTTTAGGGTTTTTCATTATTTCTCAAAAATAAATAGGCCTTTGAGCCTCATTGTAACATAGTTCAGAGGCATGTAGTCGTCACATCTCTTCTTAGAGATAAGCTACCATCGCCCGAGCTAGTTTATTTCCATTTATGTTTGTAAGCATATTTCAGTGTTTTACATTAATGAAATGAAGTTCCTATTTAAATTCAGATCATTGACACCACATGGCTCTTTTTTAGCATGTAACTTAGTTGGCATGATTATGCCTAAGCTTTTCCTAAAGTTTGAATACTAAGTTCCTAAGGTGCTTTTTTGTATGGTAACATTTTATTTTCTTTGTTTATACATGTCATCTAGCCACATAATAGCCGCTAGTGCATTACTTAAGGAAACTTGTTCGAGTTTCTTTCTTTTATGGGGAAAAATGACATTGACATCGCTGATGTAGAGGTATATGTCATATAATTTTTTTATATTCTACTTTAGTTTATATTCTAGTGTTCATCATCTTTCATGTCTTATACTCTACATTGTATCTTCTTTCATTTTCAAAAGAGGAACTCAATATTGATGGTAAGAAGCAAGAATTCAAGAAAGAGGAGAACAATAACACTAGAGCGACAAATGCAGAAAGAGACAAAGAAGAGAATCAGTCTAGTGATACTCTTAAATCCAATATCTTTCATGAGACACACACATACAGATTGATGGTCAAGTCTTTAGATTTGATGAATTCACATACAATGCTCTAGAAACATAATGATAATGTTTTGAAGTGATGAAACAATATTTGATGTGTAAATTGTAGTCCAACCAATATTAAGTTGGAAACTGATATTGTAATACTTGACATTTCATTTCATATAATTTGTGGTTGAAATTATTTATAGTTGTACTTGATATTATTTAGTATTGTAAATAACATATGTAACTTTGCACATTGATATCAAATGAACGTGCACATTGTATGACATTTTTTTAATTTAGTTGCAAAATTATACTAATTAATTTATGTTGATTAATAATGAACACATAAAATCAAACTAAAAATACTAAATTAATAGTTTATACTGATTAATGAAAACACAAATAAAATGAATATACAACAACTAAATTAGTCATTTATAATGATTATTAATGAAAGTAAATGAAATGAATATAAATTGCTAAATTAGTCGTTTATATAATGAATATGAAAATACTCAAAAAAGATAAATGACTATTGTAAATGATAAATTTGTGATTACAAATGACGACTAAATTTTTCATATATACGACTATTAGTAGCTAATTTACAATATCTTATAATACGACCAACATTTTGGTCATTAATTGGTTTTCTTGGGTGATCATATAGTAGTCTATTTTGTTGTGTATTTGGTCATTAATTGTGACAATTAATGACTAAATCAATGAGTAAATTAATGACAAAATTAATGACTAAATATAGTACTAGACGATAAAATTGAGAAGACCAGTTAATGACTAAGCTAAATACGACTAAAAGTTGGTCATGTTATAAGATACTGTAAATTAGCCACTATTGGTCACCAACTGAAAAATGGTCGTTTATATGAAAATCTTAGTCGTTTTTTAAGTAATTAATTAGCCATTTTGTACTAGTGTATAATATTTGTGGTTTTACAGTTGTTGGTTGTTATAAAAAAATGAGTGTCAAATTGGAGTGATCATTAATGTGTATTATGCACCTAGTTTGAGCGTTAATTTGTTGTCTTTATCACAACTAACTAAGAACATAAGAAGGTAGAATTTTTACTAGATATATTTATTATGAATGAGATGCATAATAAATTTGTTGCTATTATTGAGGGAATTCTTGATCAATGAGACAAATTGTATAAGTTCTGTGATTTTCCTAGAAAAGATACAAGATTGATAACACTCATAGCAAAGACTGATGATCGAGGAAGGGTCCTGCATGAAGAATTAGACATAAAATAATAAAGTATGAAACTAATGATGAAATATTACATAGTTGTGTTGATTATAGAATACACTCCATAGTCTTTTGAAAATTTTGGGTACTAATTTGTTTTGATTTCATAAATGGTTTTCTAACATGTTTTGGCTTAATGATGTTTTTCATTTCATGTTAATTGGGTTTATCTTGTGTGGTTGAGAGGAATGTTGTTATTATACAACCTAGGTTCAATTCCCATATGTGACATGTCAATCTCATAATGACTATATTTTTGTAATGCCTCCAAGCCTTGTTATTGTATGGCACATCGGATCCCTGGTAGGTAGGGTGACAATTCTTATAATCAAACCCCTCCCGGGTAGGAACGTGATGATGGACAACTTTTCCCAGATCCTTCAATGGCTACTCAGGGTTGACACATATACTTCCTGTAGCTACTCTGGAAGCACCACACCCTTTAAGGTACAAGTTAACTTTGACATTCCCATATTTGAGGGTTAGATAGATGCAGACATTGTAGATAAATGGTTAAATCTGCTAGAAGGATATTTTTCCATTCATGATTTTTCCAGCTAGGAAAAGATCACCTTTGTACTTCTCAAAGTAGCCCCCCACATCAAGGACTGGTGGGAAACATACTGTGATAAGAAGGATGGAAGTACGAAATCACTATTTTTAGCTGCACCCACTTGGAACTTGTTCCAGGATGCCATCAAGGAGCAGTACTATCCTGTTAGGAGCTATGAGGATAAATACATAAAGTGTACAATGCTGCGACAGGGAAGGGACTAAGATGTGCCAGAGTTTACCAATGTTTTTCATACCCTTCACATGAAGTTGGGTATCAAGGATTCTGAGAAGCATTTGGTTCTCAAGTACCTTGGCTGCTTGCATAGGTACATCTAGGACGAGATGGAATTCCTGGACATCTCCTCACTCGGCACGGCATACCGATATGTGGTCAAGATCGAGCAAAAGTTTAAACAGAAGAAGCGAGACTTTGGATCTGCAAATATAAAGCAAGGGAAAGGTGCCCCCAAACCACAGAACAAAGGACAAAGCCAAGGTAGGGTGGCCCATGACAACCAACCGATATCCACCTAGATCACTTTTACCCATAAGAGAAAATTCAGTTGTTTCCCTGTCACTTTCATTATCATCAATATTGCATGAACAAAGAAATGTATCACTAAAAAACCAAAAAATTGTACCTGATAATTATTTTGCTTGTTCATCTTCAATGTGAGGTGATTCTGAATACTTACTTCCACCTAATAGCCAAGTGTCTCTCCTACTGTCACTGTTTCTTTAAGACATCTTCTTCTTTTGAGGTGCTTTCTTCTTTTGCTTCTTTCTCATTGTCTCTACATATCTCCTTCCAGTGATCAAGATTCTGCCAAAGGACCCACTCCGATACCAATTGTTGGGAATAATACTAAGAGGGGTTGGGGGGGGGTGAATCAATGTTTACAAATAAATAACTTTTTACATTTCATATTCATATTTCTATATGCGACTTTACTAAATCGAACATGCGTGTGCATGCGATTGTTCTTAAGGCAACTAGCATATATCCTGTGAATTTATAATTCAGTTAATCCATCATATGTTTGTCCTCAACCATGTCATTGTTACTTTATTAACCATTAGATAAATAGTAACCAGATGCAAAAATAATAGAATAAACCATCACACATAAGCAACACACATGAACACCAAGATTTAAGGTGGAAACCCAATGCGGGAGAAAAACCACCTTTTGCTATTGTCTCTGTCTTCTTTTTAATATAAGAAAAACCTGTTTAAAATCTTATACTAGCGCAAACTCATACCAGTATGCAGGAAGCCACCTGAAGAAAGCTACAACCTTCTCTCGTTCTCCAGCTTCTACTAGAAGGAAGCTACAACCCCATAGCTCTTGTACTGGCTGATATGTTTATCAGTACATAGGTGCCAACCTACAGAAGGCTACTACATTCACTCGTTCTGTAGAAGCTACTAGAAGGGAGCTCTAAAGCCCTAATCAAATAACTAACCACTACTGGCGGGAAGCTTCGACTTCCTCATTGAGGGCTCCAACCCTAAGTATCCTCCAGGGACCATGTTTCATAAGTTTTCAGACTGGATACTCTTGGTACATAACAACACAATATGTAGGCCACGTTCCATCAAATTTTCATACCAGACCCATCAGTAACATTGAAGCTCAAAATCAATCACCATTGTAATACAACTATCAAATACAATCTACATCAACCAATCACTGGAACCCAATCATCAATCTCTGATATAACTAAAACCCAATCATCACTTTATGAATCAGCTAATCATTGAAACAATCATTGAACCTTTGACACAACTAAATCAACCATTCATTCAAAACCCAATCAACTGATACTTAATCAAAATACAACCAATCAACTGGAATAGTCAGATCACTGTAACCAGAATGTAGATATGAACCAAGAACACTGCATCAGCAACCAGAACCAATTGTAACCTCAAAAATCACGTGTCAGAATGTATACACTACTTCAATGAAGTGAACCTGCATGTATACACTATTTCCTTTAACCCAACTTGCATATACCTCTAAGGATACTGAATCATAAAAAATTTTGTATCAAAATTGTACTAACCAATGGCATTCTGAAGATCTATTGTCATATTATAGAGTTCTAAACATATAGTAGCGAGGATCACCCTTCTTTCTCAATCAATCAATCAACCATACTTAATCTCCTTATACAATCAATTTTACTTTTAGATCTAATGAAGACATCATTGAAAAATAACAGTAAAACAACAACAATGATCAAATAGATCAGTCATCCTTGAACAACAAGCTTTTCTTCTGAATACGCTACTTGGAAGTGCTGAACCAGTGTGTATACGCGCCTTCACCAAGGCGAATCAACGCATAGATATGAAAATAAAAACTTATAACTTGGCATCTATTCCAGACTTCAGATATGCCCATGTCATAATATTTAAAGAACAAAACATTGTTAGCACTCAGGTCTAGCCTATCCATTATCAAATCACATAATGGTAAGTCATTTCAGGTCTTATGATCCTAATCCTTCATTAGATCTCATCCATCATCAAACACTGAGGTGCATACTTAGTCAAGATCAAGTAAAGAATTAGAAACCCATAACATGCATATTTTATTTTGATCTAACACTTCATAAGATATTCATTACTTGTGCACTTAGCCCTTTGATTTTCTCCTCCTTATATATTTTTATCCTTTCTCAATACCTTAGACAAAAACAACACTTAGAACCTATGATATTCTTAGATGAGATCAAGTAACCATTATTTCGCTCAATATTGCGGGCTAATAGCATGGCATGGACCCTTGGTATTCTTTAACATTAATTTTCCTTAATTTTATATCCCATACACACTTCTCTTCTTGTGAAATCTCATGCATACATATACGCTCTTGTCGTACAGTGAACCCGCTTGTATACGCTACTTGGACTAGGTGAACTCACGTATACAACTTAACATACATGAAAACAATTTTTTTATTTCAATTGCTTGATTCTGATTTGTAGTCCTTTGTTCCATCATCCTGTTCTTCTGTACCATTACTCTGTTACCTCTAAATAGACTTGTTATAATGTGCTTTGTCATTGTACATTACTTATGAACTGATTCCTTTGAATTGCCCTGCATTTGGTCACATCTGTAAACACAAATGCCATGTATTTTGTCATCATTTTGTTTATAATTATTTCATTCATCAAAGAAAAACTCTTATCAAGGACAACACACACTAATAATCTCCTTGTATCAAACCTCTGATCCGTCTTGTAGATTCATCTAGTTACCATATACTTATTCTACTACAAGTGGGTTGCCATCAAGTACAATGCATGCATCATAATGCCAACACACACACACACACACACACACATATATAATATTTTTAATAATTAATTACAATAATATATTATATAACTTTATATATATTATATTATAATATAATATTAATAAATATATTATTGATATTAATATTAATATATTCCAATTATATATTAATAATGTTATATATAATTATAATATCAATCTTATATTTATTACAATTAGTTAAACTCAATGTAAAGTGGTCGCAAATTAGACATTGTCCAACGGAAAGGAGCCATTAATGGTGGAATTAGCCATTATACAACTATTCTGTAGCATTTCTTTGATATTTTACTAAATGTCAAATATTTGATGGTATAGGCCCCCCCATTAGATATTTGACGGTAAAGGAACTCTCATCATATATTCGATGACTGTCAAGATTAAAAAAAAAAAAAAAAAAATTAACTTCCGACAATTTTTCCAATTTTATCCCTTCCATTTGATTCCACCGTCAAATTTTCCACCAATGTTTATCAGTGAAATGTCCTACCAAATACCATCCTCAAATAATGCTCTCTAGAGTGTTTTCATGGTCATTTCCGATTCAAACCAAAGGATATTTATAATACCCTAACCACTGACATTCTTGGGTAAATTTATATCTTCCCCCTTAGCCAAATGTATCTTGTTTTTATTAGATGTTCCATCCAAAATAAAATCGAGCATTATATAAGTTAACTTTTGAATAATGGAACAAGGGATTTTAGCTAAATGTAGCAAATATACCGACCTACTCTTAAGTACCACCTCCACTAATGTATATCTTCCCTCAATTTTCAACCATTTAATTGTCCAAATTGTAATCTTACATTCAACTCTCTCCACCAGCCATTCCCAATCCTTAACCAAGTATCTATTTGGTTTAAGGAAGAAACCCAAGTAGAAGAAACCCTGTGAAAGATGTGAGGCCTGAAAAGAAAAAAGTTCAATAATCACCTATAGAAAATTTAGATCCACCCCAAATTCAATAAAAATATATTTTTCCTTGATAGGAATTAATCCCATAACCTTGTTGAAGTTGTAAATGACCTTGCAATACCTTCTCCATTCCATAAGGGCCCCCATCCCAAACAATAAAGTATTGTTAAAAAAAGTAGGTGGGTATTAGAAAGGTGTCTCGTGACCCTGATACCAAAAATATGAACCAAGCATTCTTTTTTAATAAACAAACAAATAAGGCTTTGAATAAAAATGATGAATATAAGGGGAGAAAGTGATCAACTCTACCTCAATCCTCTAGTCACCCTAAAAAAACTGGAGGGGACACAATTTATAAGAACAACAAACTAAACAATATTCACACAAACCACGATCCACTGCATCATATTATATGAGAGCCCAATCTTAGTAAGAACCAAGTGAATACAACCCAAGTAAATGCAGTCATATTTTTGGATTTTGCCGAATGTATACACTTATGTTCTATAGCAATGGGATCAAGGATTTGTCTCCCTTTGAGAAATCCAAACTGTTGTAAGAAGATAGAATCTGAAATTATATCTTTGAGCCTTAGATAAATAATCTTAGAAATCAAATTATATATTAAATTACACAGAGATATAGGCCTATAGTCTTGAAAAGAGGCATACTTCAAAGCATTTGGAGTGAGGACTATGAAAGAGGTGTTCAAGGATCCTGAAATTCTCCACTAAACTCTAGACTTCTCCACCAACTTTACTAGGTTCCCCCCCATAATATCAAAGAAAAAGGGAAGAGATTCAATTTCCATCCACCAAGACTTGGGCTATTGTCTTTTGTGAAGGATCTGAATACAATTTCTAGTTCTTCCTTAAAAGCAGGCTTTTCTAATACAACAGGGTGTTCAAGAGAGAAAAAGTAGGATATGTATCCAAAAACTTTAAGTATGGATCCACCTCCAAATCATCCCTGGTAGTATAAAGCTTGTTAAAATATTGGACAACCCCTCTTTGTAGTTGACCCTTGAATTCAAGGTGTTTCCTTCATCATATTTCAATTCCCAAATGGTATTCACCTTCCTTCTATTTGAAGAAAACTTGTGGAAGAATTTAGTATTATTGTTTATTAAAACATCCTAAATTCCCCTACTTTTCAACCTCCATTCCTCGCCTTGTAGACATAGTATGTGATGTTTATTATTTTCTAAAAACAACATTTCCTTTTTATTATCCTAAAAAAGAAAACTAGTTTTTTTAGGATATGCCAACATTTCCATCTTGCAATCAATCTTTATCATTTCCTATAGGTGCATTTTCTTATTATCCCTTTTCCACCTCTTTACCACATCCTTTAGTATTTTGAGCTTGTAAAAAATCCTATCCATATGGGAAAAGTGTTGCATGTTATTAGAGATCAACCAACATGTTCTAAAATATTTTGAAAATCCACTTCTTATATCCAAGCATGATTAAATTTGAAAGGTAGGTTCAAAGGAATAGAGTCATCTTTCCATTGCATGAAAATAGGATTATGGTCTGAGATGCCTGCTTGTTGGATCCAAGTTCTCACATTCCGCAACAAATCCAAAAGATACTCCTTTATCATAAAATGATCCAACTATTTTCTAATGCCTTCTATCCCATATGTACCATTTTTCTATGTATTTTGTGAAGGGGAGGGAAGTATGTCCTTTAACTTTAAATAATATAAAATATTCAAAAACTATCTATCCAAAGGATCTACTTTGCACCTACCCCCCCCCAAACTACCCCTGTATATAAAATAATATTTAAATAACCTCCCATGATAAGACCATCACCTAAAAGGACTCCACTCTAAGTCAGCTGATCCCAAAAGGATTGTCTCTCCACATAAGGTGCATAGAAATTTATGGTCTAGATCTTTTTATTTACATCGTTGATATAACTTGAAATATATATGCTTGCACATGATTTATAAGCATAAAAATTAACTGCTTTGGGGTCTGATAGAGTAGCCAAACCCCTTGATAGCCTAAAAACATCTATACCACAAAAATACCAGCTATCTCATAAGCTCAAGAAATATTTCCTTGCCTTTGTCACAGGCACCATAGTCTCTTGCACCAAAATCACTGAAGGCTTGCTACTCTGTATTAAGTATCTTAGGGAATTATTCTTCAAGGCATTCCCCAAGCCTCAGATATTAAAGAACATCAAAATCATATCGGATATGAAGATGAGGGCATATATGTAAAGGCCCTAGAGTCATCTTCAAAATATGGAGGATGGACGGGAGGGATTTGGGCAATCTCAAGATTATCACATTGTTTGTTCCTCTTATTGGACTCCCATTTTGTTTATAGTAACATTTTTTTTTAATACGGGGGAGGGGTAATGATGTTTGAGGATTAATTAGTCATGAAATCGTCAGTGGATTAAGAGTAGACTAATATTCCTTAATCTCATCAGGTGGAAAAATAGTTATATCTAACACCAAATATGGAGGTGTAGGATTTAGGGAATCTAGTAGATATGTATTAGGGAGGGACCCAAATTTAACTGGAGTAGGAAGAGGAGTTATAGAATTTATCATCACGGGAAAACTCACTGGTAAAGGAGCATCATTAACTGGACAACCAAATGACTGATAGAAAGGGGGCAAGAGTTTAATAGAGAAAACATAAGGAACAAACCAACTATCCAGATCTAACCAATGGATTGATACAAGTCTCAGGGCCCAATATTTTGATGAATCCACCTCCAGAGAGACAAAAAAAAGTTCCACATCCTTATCAGCCTCACAAATAGCTAATGAACTCAAAACAAAATTCAAAGAAAAAAAATGAATTCTACTTAGTACCTGAGGAAGATTGAGATGAAACATAAATTTTCTTCCTTTCCAAGGAACTGTTAATTAAAACTTGCTAGTCCACTCTAGATGCGAGTCCATGAGAAGATCTTCTAGAAAATATCCTAGGACACTTTCAGTAGAGGTTTCCAATTTCATGATAACCTAGAGAACAAAAGGAAATCCTCCATTAATCCAATCATTGTCTTTGGGGGCCTCCATCCCATTTTAAATCCCGCTCTACTTTCAGTCCCATACCAAAGTCTACCAATACTAGAATCCACACCACCTAATTATTTAAAGCAACTAAGCTATGATCATCCAAAAATATAAACCTATTGATCTTATTTCCAATATGATTTAAAGCTTTGTTTTTCCAAAGTTCAATGGGTAAGCAAGGGACCTTCACTGAGACGATCTTTCTCCTCAGTACCTTTTTGAAGGGGTTGAACCCAACTTGTCATATCTGCAAATCTAAAAAAATCCAACCTTGGAGCCATGACCTCTGGAGAATATTTTCCAATCCATTTGTTGAAGAAAATGTATCATGTACCAATTATTCAGAAGAAAGCTTACTTTAGGACAATATTACAGAATTGGCTTCTTATTGACACTAACATCAACACCCTCCAATTTTTTTCCTACACTTGAATTTTGAAGCCTACTGAGGATCTTATGATCTATCATTATGTGCTCACTTCATTGGAGGACGGTTTTTTTCTAAGTGTTTATCCTTCTTCTCAGATTCTAAGTTTCAAAGTCACTTTCTCACACATGCTCAATGAATTCACAAACACACATCTTTCTATGCAAGCTTAAATAGGCATTTCAAAACTCTTGAAAGTAAGGTTTTCACAATCACTATTGACATATGTAATCCATAAGCATGGTGTACCACACAACCCATGTCGAAAATCAATGCACACTTTCCATTGACACTCTCCCTCACTCTGGTTACAATTGTACTTCTATTTTAGTGAGTTTTCATAATTATAGCTTTTGCACACCTTTGATTTCAAAAGTGTCGCTTTCATGTTTGGCTATCATTTTTACTTGATTTCACTTTAAAAAGTGGCATTTTCATGTTATCTTCACTTTAGCATGTATCACCTTCAATTGCTTTAGCTTTTCCAAGTGTCATTTTCACGTTTTCTTACTATCACAAGTGTCGCTTCTAACTATTTTCACTCATGTGTGTGTCATACCCTTGCACATCACTAGAGGAAGCTATAGTGCAGTCTTCTACATTATATGGTCCTACATATCATAAGAATACTTCCTAGACACATTCCTACAACTTAGCGTACTTTCTAGTCACATTCGACCATTGTGTCGCAACTTGTATTCTAAGTGCCACAATGTGGTGGTTCATCTATCGCACTTTGAAATAAGTGTCACTTTTCTATTGTTTTAAGATGTGATTGTTGTTCATAAGTCCTGTTCCCCTAGCTTATATTGATTGCAATCATGTGTGTGATCCATGTTTGGACTTGTTGAGATGTCTTGTCTTTTTTACTCCACTCGTCCCACACTTAGCCATTTTGGAGATCTTATTGGTCCTCCTGCTTAGTGAAAGTTGTGAATACATGAACCCTCCTCCAGTTGATGAGCCTCAATTATCAAATATCACCTTCCTAGACTTGTTCAATAAGTCCTCTTTGAGTTCATCTCCTATCAATGCACATTGATAATCTTAAAAGCATAGTCACTAACCCTTGTTGCATGCATTGACTCACTACACTAAGATTTGAATGATTCTACCTTGTATATTGCATGAAGGATTTTTGGTGGCCCTCTACAAAATAAAATTGCACAATACAAGGTATCCTCCCTCTCATCATGTATGAAGCATCTCCTAGGAAAAGTGATTTCTCTTCTACTACTTTCCTTAGCCAACTGCACAATCTTTTTTTCTAGTGATCCTTCCTAGGTGCAGGCCACATTTCTAGTGGATATTCAGCCATTGCAGAAGAAAATTGTGCTAGCATAATAAATTTCAATGCTTCCCTATCTCATGTCATAGTTACAGTGCCTAGTCTTTCCTTCTTTGCTGACTGGAACCCCTCACTGTGTCATGCCTTGTTCTTCTTGCCTTCTCCTCGCATGTCACAATTCTAGTGGATAGTGTAGCTTCTCCTAGATCACTTCTAAAGTAAATTCACTCTTCCTAAAGTTTTCCTCTATTTCATAGAAAATTTTGTAGTTTTAGTCAGCATACCATCAACCTCTCTCCACTAGACTCCCTCATTGTGTAGTCATTTTCTTCCCTAGCGCATGTCACAGTTCTAGTCCATAGTGAAACATCTCCATAGTCAATATGAAACTTAACTGCACCATCAATGCGTCTTTCCCTATCTTCTTGAGTGCATGTCGTAGTTCTAGTCCATATTCAGGGCCTCCCTCATCCATTTTGAAGATCAACTGCGCTATCACCACCTCCTCCTCCCTTGAGCCTTGTGCACCACACAATTGCAGTCAGCAAGCTCATCACACTATATCTTGTAGTTGGCTACTGCGTTGAACCTTGAAGATCCCCTCTTTATTGTGCATGGTCAAATTATAATTAATAGTGATGCCTTCCTCAGTCACTACTGAGCCCAACTGCATCATCCTTAACAATCCCTTCCTCATTAGTCCTTACACAGGCCCATCACAAGAAGTTTCTTCCATGAGAAAAGTAGGGCTAGAATAGATGGTTTTTCAGACTGAACTTGCCTTTTCATGAGTGAAATTCATTGGCAGGTGTAATAGCTCAACATGGAAAGGTGATTCTCAAGGAATATAGTTGGGAGAAAGAAAAATGAAGCACTGGCAGAGAATAAGCACAAAGAAGAACCATCATGAAGACATGAAGCATATCTTGGACCATGACAGAAAGAAGATAACTCATGATGACTTAAAAGTTCTTGATACTGACCTAAGGCCCTTTGGAGGGTGAAGATAAATTAATGATCATATATATCATGAAGAATCAAAAGACATAGCAGTAAAGAGAGTAGCTTGGCATTTCCATGTCATCATGAAGTTCCATGTCATCAATGCCAAGTCATGGAATGTACAAGTGGCATCACATAGTACAATGGTGTCCATGTGTTGTGCCACATGATGTGGAATGTAATGATGTATTATCCAAAGTAAAATGAAAAAAAGGTAAATGTGTGGAAATCTAAGAGTGACATGTGGAATATGAAAAGTCCCATGTGGACCAAAGAGTCAATAGAAGTTCAAATGTCATTTAGGGGTCCAAGAGTCATGAGGGTAACTCAAGAGTCATAAGGAATATGAAATGCCAACCCTCTTGTTACAAAATAAACCTCATAACTCAGGAAAAATAATTTTTGGAAGCTTGGACTTTGGAGAGCTAGCCTTGGCTTCTTCAGCTTGGCATAGGAGTGAATATAATTCCTTGGAGAAGCAAGAAGTAACTTAATGATCCACTACTAGAGCTAGTGTATCACCATTGTAACTGTATACTTGGATATTTCACTTAATAATTGAAGCTCATTGAGACATAATACTTTCATGCATGTATTGTGAATATTATAATATTATTATTTGAATGTTTGTGGTATATGTTATTTTTGTATGTACTATAGAAATTGAACTATTTTATTGGCTTTGGTGCTCATCTTGTTGAATGTGTGTTGTATTTTATTTAATGATGATTGTGTCCAGGGAAAATTTTAAGAACCCCCCTAAATTTATAAATATAATAAATGGGCGAATCTCCATGGTATATAGGAAAAATGGAAGGCGATTTTATCAATAATATAATATGTATATATAATTTTTTGGCGAATCTCTCACTAGGCATGGCGAATATTTTACTCAATTATAAAATCTTGTAAGATCTTGGTGAGTCTTTCACTAAATAATAAAACTTTGTAAAGTTCTAGTGAATGTTAGCATAGGTTACATGCTGGTTTAATTCCCCCATTTAAATAGGCTACATTCCAGGTGAATACCATGGGTCAATACCATGATTCATTTTGGTGAATACCATGGGTCAATACCATGTGCCATTTTTATTTTTATTAATTCTAATATTAGGGTTAATAATGGTTATTTGCATGATATTAATAACAATCTAGTCCATGGTATTTGTCCCATAGTATTTTGGCCATAGGTTTCACCTAAATATAACCCATTTTTTGATTGTTCGTAAATATAAGGTGACTTATGGAGTAAATATAAAAAATGTTTTATTTTTTTACCATACCTCTGGTTTATTTATATTTTTATTAATTTACCATACCTCTTTTACAAATATGGTATTTGGCCCATAGGATTCACTTAAATAAAATCTCTTTCTTGAGCCTTCATAAATAGAACGAGGGTTATGGACTAAATATAAAAAGAGGTTTTATTTATTTACGATACATCTAGTTTATTTATATTTTTATTTATTTACCATATCTTTTGAGTAAGTATAAAAAGACGTTTTATTTATTTACCATACCTCCACTTTACTTATATTTTTATTTGTTTACACCCTTACATGTATATAAGGTGACTTATGGAGTAAATATAAAAAATGTTTTATTTATTTACCATACCTCTCATTTATTTATATTTTTATTAATTTACCATACCTCTTTTATAAATATGGTATTTGGCCCATAGGATTCACTTAAATAAAACCTATTCTTGAAAATGGGCGAATGGAAGGTTGTAAGTCCTAATTTCAAGGGCTAAATTTACCTTTTTTACCCTCTCCCTTAAAATAAGGTGGGCTATTTGAGGTGATTTGTAAAAATGTACTATGATACAAAATATTTGCCCACTAAAAATTTAAAACCCCTTAATTTCGCCAAAGGGCGAACATTCACCCCTAAAATTATCCTTGATTGTGTCTATGTGAACTACTTCTATAGATAACTAATAAATATTTCCTTTCTCTCATTTGCCTCTCTTAGGATAGTACTATTACTTTCCTTGTAGAGACTCACTCTTATCTCCCCTCTCATGAAGGCCTCCTTTTACACATTGCAATTGGTGTTTCACAATGTTACCTTACTTTTTTGTTCAATGGTTATGTGTATAATCTCTTATGTTATTCATTGAAACCAAGGAAAACCTTGAATTATGGTGGTTGTGCCAATACTATGGATGGGGCTCCTATTCCAAACAATGTGGGGTCTAATTAGGACTTCACATTAGGGAGACCCCCTACATGTTGGCAGTATCCAACCCCGTCAATATTCTAGTGCTAGAAGGAGGGCCAAATGACAAGCTATGTCCATTGAATCAATTTTGAACCTCTTATCTTAAATCGATCTTCCTCAAAGCATACTCCCAAGGTTTTTTTTCTAGTAGATACATTAATAAAATTCTAATCCCCAATGAATCTCTTTATAACTTGTCTCAAATGAAGTCTGATGGTGAGGGTGATACATCCATAGACGAGAATATCCTTCAATTTTTCAAGTTTTATAAGTCGTATGAAATCAAATGTGAAGATATTTCTTGTGGGCTTTTCTGCCTCACTCTTGAAAGTCGAGTTAACTGATGGTGCCATACCCTACCACTTGCTTCCATTCATTCATTTGAACAATTCCTTAAGGAGATTCATCAAGCCTTTGATAGGTATGATTACTAAGATGTTATTAAAATGATTAATCAACTAAGGATGAAGCCTAATGAGTCAATTAAGGATTTTTATAATAAATTTCTTCACCTATGTTATGAGTTACCTGGAGAAGACATGAATTGTTTTTTTTTAAAGAAAGTTTGAACACCAGGTTTAAATATATTCACATTGTGAGTTTGAACCCCTGTATAATTCTCTTCCCCCAGATTTTTGAAACCATGAGACACCTCTAATTTTAGAGGAGGAACCTTTTATTTGTTTCGTTCCTTGTCCTCGTCCTTTTCTATTACCAATCTACGTGCCTTTTTGAGATGGTGTTGAAGTTGGGAAAATAGGGAATCAAATTGTTGATCTTTATTTTTAGCCTTCTTCCACTTCCCATGATCTAGATTTTATGGAAGAAAGTTCGGAATGGTTCATGAAGCCTACACTGAAGACCAATCCCTTAATTCCTCAAGATGATATTAACACTCATAACCTCAATCTTGAATCTGATTTGGTTAAATGTATGATTTCTTCAAGGGATACTTGTCATCCTCTATCATCCCATGCTCATGACCCCTTGTCCCTTGTTCTAGTTGATCAATCTCTTTCAAACTCTTCTGATTTTCAGTTTTCCAATTCAAGTGGTGATCAAATGCAAGGTAGTTACATTCACAAGTAGAGGAGGAGAAGCATGAATATTCTTTCAATATTTCATCTCTTTTTCAAATTCCTCTAGGTGAAGATGGTGTTTCTCCATTCTTGGCTAATATTGAATCTAGTAATCTTGGTAATGAATAAAATGAAATCAATTTTCCTAATAAATTAAGTAAAGTCTTGGGTAACCATGATTATGATGATGATGAATCTATTTATGTATATGATGATGAATTCCCATGTTCACCAACTGATCTTTCAGATTCTCAAGAATATTATGATTTGAAATATTTATATCTTGAATCTAATTCAATCAAAGAATATTTTCTCATGGAGACTTTTTATTCACCTTTTTGTTCCTTGTGTCCTATTTATTCTAGTGAAGATACTCCATGCTCTTCAATTTCATCATATAATGAGTTGGAAAATGAAGTGAAACATGGTAGTGAGGTTATTTGTGATGTATAAGGAAGTAATTAGGTCATCAACTATCCATTCCATTCCTTATCATTTCTAGTCTTGCATGAGGAAAATTCTTTAGTTCAGGTTACTCGTGAGATTTGTGTAGTTTATCCATCCTTAGATGTGCATTTAGAAGAACTTTATGACTTGGGTAATCTATTTATTAAGGTTGTCAAATATGATCAAACAATGATGTCTATGGATAACACCCAAATAGTAGTGATTCAATTAGTTTAACTAATAGTAGGTGCCCACATGCAATTTTTGATTTGACTCCATTCCCAAAATGTAGATATCCAACTTTTCAAAGTTCCTAAACTTGTTAAGACGTCAAGGAAATTCAACTTCCATTGATGGTTATGTCAGGTTCTCACAATCCTAGTGAGATCCTCGAACTAAGTCATATTTGGATTTTCTTGAAAAATTATTTTCTTTGGATAGTTTCACTAGATGCAAACTCTTTCTTGAGAGACTTTTGATACTTCGGATATAGTTTTTCTAATTCTCGAGTTTCAATTTCTAATAAGATTGAGGTTTTTGTTTAAGTCGAATCATCCTCATGCAAATCTGTTGTATCAAACTCAGGTTTGGAGTATATGCCTTTCATGGATGTACAAATCTATGAAGCTGACCATTTTAAAGATTAGAATTGGTTGAAGAATTCATACTTATCAGATACATCTAAAAATAGTTAGCTCCCAATTTTTCTTCTGAATGTTATAATGTTAATCATTTTATTCATGGCATAAAATATCCTCTTCAATGTTAGTGAATGCTTGAGTTGTTTGTTGAATAAAGTTCCTATTTTTCATTCAATATATCCTGAATGGCTTCATGTGTTTTCTATACTAGCATTGATTTTCAATTCTTTCGATGATTGTGTTACTGATTCAGCTTGTAACCAGTTACAAGGAAATGGTTGGTCACATTCAACGCATGAGGAAGACGATTCTATGGTTCAATCCAATTGCAAATCTATTAAAATTTATCTATATGTAATGCCCACTAACCAAGAATCTTATTTATTAGTCAGTCCATCTAATCATAATCTTGGTCTATCATTCATCTAATCATTTTACCACCAATATATCAGATGGTAATTGTCTTACACTAATTGAAATGTATGGCTTATTGTCTCACTATTCAGATACTTGTCAAGCATTTGAGGCACTTGAGCCTTTGCTGATGGTTATGTTAGTTCCTCGCTATCTTCACAAACCTTTTCAATATGGTCGGATTCATTTTCCCTACAAGATTCTCATCCTAAAACCATGGAATTAAATTTGTCTTTTTCTCAAGGATTTTAGGGTTTTCAATAGGAGAGTTTTGGATTTCATGATCCAATCTATGATTGGTTGGAAGCATCTTACTTAGCAATACTTAGCAATCCCTTTTACAAATAATAAGCTTCAATCTTTCTTTATGCTTGCTAAGGAGGGCAACAAAGATGAAGATACATTCACAATATGTTTCAGAGGTTTGTTTGATTATGGTTACAATCGAAAAGGTAAGGTTGCACGTTGGTTGAAGTTAGGTATTATGGCACATCTTTTTTCCTATAGATAAGACCATAGCTCTTTTATGAAAGCTATTCCAGTTCTCATATTCTCTTTTGCACATTATTTTATATTAGTTTCAATTGCTCGTATATTTTTGTTTGTAAGTCGGGAACTTCTGTGGCTGCATTGGAAATTTCATTACAGTTAGCGCTTACCTTCTAGCTAGTTAGGTTAGTAGTAGGTCTAGCTACATGCTAGTTTCTTTTTTGCACTCATACTACACTTGTTCTCCTATAATATTTCCTTTGTTTCCTTAATTTTGTCTCACATGTGCTTTCTACACTACTACAAAATGGCTAATTAGTTACTAAAACAATGACTAAAATTTGCATATAAATGACCATTTTCAATCGGTGGCCCGTAGTAGATAATTTACAATATCTTATAATGCGACCAACTTTTAGTCGTTTTTAGCTTAGTCATTAATTGGTTGACTCAGTTTTATTGTCTAGTAGTATATTTAGTCATAAATTTGGTCATTAATTTCCACAATTAATGACCAAATATACAAAAAAATATATTACTATATGATCATCCGAGAAAACCATTTAATGACCAAAGAAATATGACAAAAATTTTGGTCGTGTTATAAGATATTGTAAATTAGCTACTAATAGTCGTATATATGCCAAATTTAGTTGTCATTTGTAATCAAAAATTTATCATTTGTAGTAGTCATTTATCTTTTTTGGTAGTTTCATATTCATTATATAAAAAAATAATTTAGTAGTTCATATTCATTTCATTTACTTTCATTAATAATCATTTTAAACGACTAATTTAGTCATATATTCATTTTATTTGTGTTTATCATTAATCACTATAAACTACTAATTTAGTAATTTTAGATTGATTTTATGTGTTCATTATTAATCAACATAAATTAATTAGAATGACTTTGAGGATAAATTTAAAAAATGTCATATAATGTGTACTAGTTCATTTAATATGAATATGCAAAGTTACATATGTTAATTACAATACTAAACAATATCAAGTGAAACTATACATAATTTCAACCACATAAATTATATTATATGAAATGTTAAATATTACAATATGAGTTTTCAACATAATATTGGGTAGACTATAATTTACACATGAAATGTTGTTTCATCACTTCAAAACATTATCATTGTGTTGCCAAGGAATTGCACACAGATTCACCAAATCTGAATAATTGACCATCAATATCTATGTATGTGTCTTATGTGGGATAGTGGATTTAATTGTATCACTAGATCGATTCTCTTTTTGCATTTGTCGTGCCAGTGTTATTGTTCTCCTCTTTCTTCAGATCTTGTTGCTTACCATCAATATTGAGTTCTTTTTCTGAAAACAAAGGAAGATACAGTGCAGAGTGTAAGACGTGAAATGAAATGAACAATAAAACATAAACTAAAGTATACTATAAGGGATTTATATGACATATACCTCAACATCAACAATGTTAAAGCCATTTTCCCCATAAAATCAAGAAACACGAACAAGTTTTCTTCAGTTGAGTGAAAGTGTCCATTATGTGGCCATATCACATGTGTAAAGAAAGAAAATAAAACGTCACCATATAAAAGAACACCTTAGTAACTTAGTATTCAACCTTCAAGGAAAGATTAGGCACAATCATGGAAACTAAGTTACATTCTAAAAAGCTCAAGTTGTAGATAACTTGTGAAAACAAATAATGTTAAGTGTGATGTCTAATCCTTATCATTTTATTCGCAACAACATTTCATTCTCTAACTCATGAATTTTGTCAAGTATATAAACATGTGCTCCAATAACAACATGAAAGTAAGCTTTTCTAACAGTCTCGAAAATATTTAAACACAAAACAACTAAAAGGATTTCAATCAATATCATGTAATACTAATTTCATCTTCAAGCTTTAGCTGTTGCTTAAATGGACATGATACCAAGTATTTTCAATTTCATATTTAAAATACAAGACAAAACCAAAAGAAATGTTCAAAATAAAATCAAACAATAAAGAGAGTACATCATGGAATGTACAATGAAATTATAAAAAAATTGTTTACCTATCCATCGATGTGTTGTCAGGTATTCCCAAAACATTTGTTTGCCCATTATAACCATGAGGTGAAAAATCACAACATTGAAAACCATAGGAATCCCTACTAGAAACATTTCCAAAGTCGATGTCTCAAGTGCCTAAGGGATCTCCAACAACAAATGAATCATATCCAATACGTGTTCTGCATTGTCTCCCCATCCTTTTTCCAATCACATTTCCTATAACCTTCCCACACCAGAGTCAAGTAACAATCAAACGAAGGCATTGACATTTGTTTTTATCTTTTATATTTATAAAATTTGAATCTAATTTGTTTCGAGAACATATTAATTCATATTTAAAGACTTCTTGTCATGAGAAGGTATCAACCAAGTAAGACATCAGAAAAATTGACCTCAATGAGGTCCTCAAACAATTTATATAATATCAATATTTGTATTGCTATGATATGTTGGATAGAAAAAGGAACATATTTGCAAAAGAAAAAACCATATATTACTTATGTTCAAAATTTGTATATTGTGTATTCTTAGGTAGCATTTTAAGATGTTCTTTTGCCTTTACCAAAGCAGACTACAACTTGGTTAAACTCTGTATCCTTTCATTCAACATCTATTTTTGCAAGATAAATGTCACACATTATTGTTTTCCATTTATCGACATGCTACATATGATAAATTGAAAGTCACATAAAACCAAGAGCAAACCATTTTCTAACCAAAACAAACAAACAAACAGTGCCTTTAATAAAACTTCACACCTCATAAATTACTCTTCCACGTGCTTAGGCTAAATGTGAGACTCTTTGAATCATATTTAGGTAATATTTAATGAGATATTTTATGTTTAATGTGATGTCAATTTGGTGCTAAAAGCAATATATAAATC
Source organism: Pinus tabuliformis (assembly GCA_031772625.1). NCBI lineage: Eukaryota > Viridiplantae > Streptophyta > Pinopsida > Pinales > Pinaceae > Pinus > Pinus tabuliformis. The sequence goes on along the minus strand of CM062809.1, from coordinate 400,568,672 downwards.
TAGGTTATTATCAGTGAAATTCAATTATAATTCAGAAAAATAATGTCATTGCAAGGTAGTGGAGAGAGAAACATCTTCATAGTTAGGCTTCTCTATTTTATTTTGATTTGAGTTGAGTTTTTATTTGAATATATAGATTTCTCTAAAGAAGTTAAATAGAAATATGAGAATCAAAATAGTGATGTGAATTTTTAATCAATTCATATTATATATCTCTAAAATAGTGAGGTCATTCTTCTTTGCTATTTGATAGAGATTTATTGTGCATAGAATAATAATGAATTAACTATCAAACACAATGATGAAATATATTAACCAAGGAAAGAAAAATGACATGGCTATGGTATTTGTGTGCTCAAAGGAAATCCAACAATGAATGCATGCTTTCTTTATCATGAAATAGTCTTGAAGACAAATGTTGGTTCAAAAATTGAACTCCATTACCAATGGAAGATGGTCATGTTGGGTAAGGAAAGGATACATTGAAGGGCTCAAGGTTGAGCTCCAACACATAGATATCCTTGTCAATGTTGCAAAATACAAAGTTGTAATCATTTTCTTATCCAGGTAAAAAGAAAAGTGAGTCCATATTTTTACACTTGTGATAGTATATGGAAAACATAGCACTAGTGTACCCTAGAGCACCATATCTCTCTCCTCCACAAATACTAGTGTACCGTCAACACTATTGTAAATACCACTAAATGATGGAATTGTTTATTATACTTAACACTATTGCACATGTTCTAACTACAACCCTCCTAAAGGAAGATCATTATGGTTGGAACAATATCCAAATAACACAAATAAGCTAACTCTAAAGACATGGAAAAAAACAAAACCTAAAAAGCCATGAATTTTTCCTAAGGGAAATGAATAACACGATTTTGAGAAGTGATTTACCAAAGAAATCATTGCCCATAATCTTCTTCTTACTTCCCATAATTATCCTCTTTCTAAAAATGCACTAAATCCTACTCCCAATGCTCGAAAACATAATTAAAATGGTTTTCGTGGTTGTGGTAACTCTTGTTGTGAAGAAAATGAGTGATGGGAAGAGGCTTCTTACAAGAAAAAAAATAACCAAGACAACAAATGTTGATGTCAATGGTAGAATCAATTAAATTAATTTATAGATGAATTATTGAACAACATAAATACATCTTAACCTTAGATTTATTAAACTTGGAGAGAGACAAAAAACCAAAATAAAAATATTTTAATACTTAAAACATCTTGATAATTACTTGTGATGTTTTTTTTTTTATTACGAATCTTTATATCTTCTTTCTTTTAGTTCATCAAGCAATTACCAAAGCAGCAACACATAAAACAATAAACACTAAATGTAGGCACTATGCAAGGGAAAAACCCCCCTCAAGGGGAAAACCCAATCAATAAATTCTTCATTTCAATAGTATTCTTTTGAGACTCTTCACCTTATACCAAGACCAGACTTTTCTTCCACGCCAAGTCATCCTCCCAGAGAATACACAAATACACAAATATTCCTTTCAAATGAAGTAAAGGTAAGAGTAACTTTAGATCTAAGCTAGATCCCTCAAGACAATCCAAATCTAAAAATATATTAGATAAACAAAATTTGTTTATCGGAGAAATGAGAGGACCTATATTAAGAAATGAAGTATCAAAAAACAATTATACCTTTGAGTATATGAAAAACTTGTGTGGCCCCTTGGCTCCAACTCCTCTTATGTTAACAAGTAAGGCAACCTTATGATAGTAAGAACGTTCACTCAAAATTTCAACAATAATTAGATACATATATTTCTCTCTTCTCACTTAATAATGCTTCATTATATATAGACTTGATGATGATAAGCAGGGAAAATTTTAAGGATGGAATTTTATCTTAAAGTTTAGAAACGTTGGCAAATTTCACGAGTCCATAATATGCAAACTATACAATGTTTGTTGATATATTTGTAAAAATATTCAAATTTCTAATGATTTTATGTATAGTCTATATAATTTTGGCAATTTTTAAGTTAAGATAATTTTATATTGTAAAAATTGGGCGAATCAGTTTTAGAGAAAAAGGGAAATTGGCGAATCTTTTTTTTAGAAAATCATGGAAAATTAGCCCACATGTGAATATTAGCCCCTAAATTTTTTTATGATGATAAGAGAGGAAGAATCTAGACCACAGATTCTTAGAGAATTTAAAGCCTAGTACAAATTCCCAAGCCATTAGATGAGACAATTCCAACCTTCTCAAAGTGATCTCCTCATGAATGACCAAGTCTAGAAGCCTAGATAGGTCATTCTTATGTGCTAAGGGGCATCAAGCAATCCTCACTCTTTGCAAACTAGAAAAAGGCCATGCATTGCTCCTTGCCATCATGCAAGGAGAGCGATGAAGATGCTAGATTTAGTTTCCTAAGGTAGAAAACTAATGTCTCAACCTAGTGAGTGGGTCACTTAAGCTATGAGATAAGGTGGAAAATAAGCCTATAACATCTTGTATATGTACCCTTCAAATGATAGTTCCAATGGCTCTTAGAATATACTATAGCTTCATTTTATAACTAAAATATGTTAAACTACTTGTGTGTATTTACCACTAATATGATAGTTGCAATGACTCTTGCAGTGTACTATAGCAAGGGGTTTTTTGGAACCCTCTCTTCTTCCATTATGAATAACAAAAGTACATAAAATGAATTGAGGGTACATAAAAATTTGAGAGGATGCATGTATTTGTGGGCTTAGTGTTCAGAGTTATTTTTCATTTATTTTATTATTTTTTTATAAGTTTTGGGTTTAATAGTCAATATGGGCAATGAAGTCCAACAATTTATTCAATTGGCATGAAACAGACATTGTCACATCCTAGTTTTGGTACCTATTCAAGACAAGTTAGAGATTTACATTTATATAAATTGAAATTAAACATTTTTAACTTCGTAAAACTATAGTGACATTAGAATGCTTCAAATATTTTTCAAAAACACAAAAAAACATGAAAAAAACAAAATTAAGGAAATTCAAACTGGATAGACACCCAAGAAATAGAATCTTATGGAATCCATGCCTTCTACACAAGCATATAAGCTTACATTGTGTCTAAAGGTACCTATTCTCAAGTATATCTCTGTTTCATCTTTGTGAATCAGGCTGTATCTATGAATAAGCTTACATTGTGTCTAAAGGTACCTATTCTCAAGTATAGCTCTGTTTCGTCTCTGTGAATCAGGTTGTATCTATGAATAATAATCAACATTCAGTTGTGAATGTCGATTTCTAGGAATATATATAGAAAAGCATACCATCACACTTTTTAGAACCCCTCCATCACATAGTCAAGCCACAAGAAAAGGAAGAATCTACAATGCTAAAGCCTCAATCTACTTGGTAAAAGGCAATACACAGTGAGGTTAGCTAGATTTCACCTTTTTCCCCAATCTTAGAAGCCAACGTAAAAGCTAATTTTGTATTCCAATGGCATGTTGATAGTCACTATATTAAATATGAGAAAAGAAAAAAAACACCATGGCATGTTGATATTCATTGTATTAAACAGAAGAAAAGAAAAGAAAAAAAACAATCTATTTGTGTCACTACTGTGAATGAAAGTTACAATTTCAACCTTCCATTAATCACTTTCCTCATTGCTTTTAGATAAGTGGGGTTCTTTACAGTTTAGTATGTGGAAGATGTTTGTAATGTAAAGGTATGATATGATATTTTATGTGACACTGAAAAAAAAAAACATAACTAATATATTGCAACATATTATAAATTAAAATAGTACTAATCTATTTTAATCCTAGATTTATTGGGGAAAAAAATATCAAATATCAAATTTATGAAGGGGTTATTTTTTTTTTATTTGATATGAATTAAAAGATTAAAAAATTTACACATCTTAAGATCCATATTCATGCTTGATGGATTCACATTTAAGAGGGATTTATGTGGTTGTAAAATAATAAAAATTAGTATAAAATTCACCTTAACCAATATCTTTTAAATTAAACACTAGATAGTTTATACTTGTCATTTTTAATTTTTTTTGTGAATAATAAATTCAGGATGAAGATGGATCTATGCAAGAAACATATAAAGCCATCTAAAAATACATTAGATCTAAAAAATGAACTAGGCAAGGTTGAAAATGGACATTGACATATACATTCTTATAGAAGGGTCTCTCCTGCATTTCAGACGACAATAATAAACCTCGGATCAAATATTGCAATTCTAGATAACCAACCTTGAGCTTCTTAGCTTTGAACTATATATCACACTAATATAATAGTGAGAACCATGAAATATTATATAAAAATTACCTTATGAAGAAAATTTTTGTTTACAGACAATGTTAGCATTCCCAATATCTCCCTCTGTCAAGAATTTAACTTCTTCCTTTGCCACAATGATCACAACTGAAAACAACATTTAAGAAAGGAGCACTTGTTAAGCAAAGCAACCCTTACAAACTGATAGCTACATCCAGAACACCAAGCACGCGAATGAAATTAGTAGTAATATGACCACTTACCCTTGTACCCAATAAGTGTGATATGTTTACACAATGGAAATACAACCAAACTCTTCAAATTGTCTAGTAACTTCATTTTCCCATATGAAAGTGTAAACATTTTCATAAGAATTTTGAAAATAAATTATATTGGAGTTTAAAGACATCCAACAAAATACAAACACTAATGTGCAAGACACATATTCCTTGACGTGTATCTCCATAGCTTGAGATTGTTTATCTTTCAACAAAACTTTATACCTGCGGAAAAAACCTTCATGAATGTATATCTAGATATCAATGCCTTGGAATGCACCTTGGACATGTTGTAGTTCATGCCTATCCAATCAATTTGATTGTTCTTCAAGCCAATGGCCATACAACCATTGTTGGCATGGGTGACGAGATACTTAATGGCATCCAGCACCTTCTTCAATAGATTCCTTTACACAATCATAGTTACAAAACTGTTTTGCAACTACAAATCCCCTACTCTTGAACCATGGAGTATCAAACCATGCAGACTTGAAAACTAAGGAAAATAATTTATGAAAATTGGAAAAGTAATAGTGACAAAGACGTATGATCCCCTCCAAGATGGGAAATTTAGGTCACACATATATTATGACCAATGAAAAGTGCCTGATGTCCTGTTTGTGGATTCATATAGAATTTTGCATCTTCGAGCCAGCTATATTTTGGGTTAACATTTATGTATATATATTTTATGCATGAAAGTTGAAACCAAAGGGTGTGTAGCAGAATCATGCATCAAGAGAGGCAAAATGTGATCTACAGTTTGGGTGGAAGAGATGTGTTTCTCTATATGTTGATAATGTTAATAACCTTAAATGGAAAAAAAATGGTGTTAATAGCCTAAAATGGAAAAAAAATTGAAGTTTAAGGCTTGAATGGAAGATGTTTTGCTCTATTTAATAATTACCATCATGTAACATTTTAAAAATTAAAAAAAGACTCATCTTAACTTGATATTTTTGAAACACTAAGTGGTTTATACTCTTCTTCTCTTTTTAAAAATCTCTTTAGGTGTTCAATAAAATGAAGGTTAATATGAATCTATACTAACAATGTATCATCATGTCATCTCATGTTAGTATATTATCCTATGTATTGAATATAGACATTAATATAGACCTATTTAAACCAATATTCCACCACATTTACAGACTGATGATGCAAAAATAAAATATCTTAAAAATAAATAAATAAGCCAGAAAGAATAAAAGTCACAAACAACAATGAAATATTCACAATATGAAATACGAAATTAATATTCACAATCACTTTAGGAAAACACCCATCGTTTACTGAAAAATGTTTCCACTGCGTTTCCAAACTCAGGAATATGCGCCCCCACAAGAGGGACATGTTCCTCGTGTAAAAAGTGTTTCAAAAGGGTCTGTTCTTCATTGTAGCAACGTTAGAATATTATCTTTTCAATATCTCACAAATAAACCATGGATCAAACATTGGAAATTTTGATGGGAAATCTTGAGGTTCTTAACTTTTAAGTATATATCAAGCTACTCATAAAATAGTGAGAAAAATGACATAATGTTTTGAGGATTACCTTATGAATATAGGTTTTGTCTCTGAGCAATGTTTGCATTTGCAATATCTCCCCCTGTCAAGAACTTGACTTCTTCCTTGGCCATAGAGATGATAATTGCAGACATGTGACAAGTAGCACATTGTTAAGTAGCTTGGTTGTTAGAATCCCATAACTACAACTGTAACACACACCAAATACTCGAATGAAATTAGTAGTAGACTAAATACATACCCATCTCTCGCAATAGAGGTAAGATCCTTGCAAATATGAGAAAATATTGAAATGGGTATTCTGATAATGGCATTGTAAGATCCTTGCAAATAAGAGAAAATATTCAAATGAGTATTCTAACAATGGCATGGTATTTTAATTTTTAATTGCGTTGTGCCCATATACTTATTAAAACTATGTGCACAATCTTCATCTTCAACTCCATCATCTTTTCCATGTCTATTCTATAGTGACTCCATGATATTTTCCATGTCTATTCTACAGTGTGTAACCATAAAAAGTTAAAATGCATTAAAACAAATCCATTTCTAAGGTATGTATTCTTGAAGGTGTTTACCCCAAGCTTGAGATATATTTCAACAAAACCTTCAACCTGGGGTGGACACCACCATCATATCTCAGTTATCGATGTTTTGGAACGCATCTTGGACACTTGTGGTTGGCACCTATCCAATCACAACCATCACGCTTAAAGCCTTCTGATCCCAAGTTCAACAATAGAGTAGGCAAGGAAGTGCATGATGAGTCCATGGCCTATACGAAGAAGCTAGTGGCCTCGTAGTCAATGTTGGCATGGGTGGCCAGTCCTTGATGGGCTCCAACACATTCTTTGGAAGGCTTCCCTACACAAATCTTAGTTCCAACATTTTCCCGTGGCTTCAAATTCCATCCAAGAGAGGAAAGTTGGGTAAAAAATGTATTATGCCCAATGACAAAGTGATTGGTCTCCTGTTTCTGGATCATAGATAGATAGGCATATTGGGGCCAATTATTTTAGGGTTTCAATTATGTAAACACATCATAGCTATTTGCATGGATTGAAAGTTGAAGCCAAACAATATGCAGTGGAATCAAGAATAGAGAGAGGTGAGTTGCACTTTAGAGGTTGAGTGTAAGAGATGTGTGATGTTAATAATAAACCGATGCAACATTTAAGCACCTAAATGTTTACATGTTTCCCTTTTTTATTTCTCTCTGTGCAATAGATTTGAGATCAAGATGGATCTATACACTACCAATAGTGTATGATGAGGGAAGGATGGAGTTACATAGACTAGCCACCTGAGGAGATTCCTGGCTTTGAATCTCAGTATGGGAACTTAGCTCGCAGATTACAATGTGGCAGCTCAACTCACTTTGGCAAATTCCAAGAATGAAAATAGGGAAATTATGTTGTTGGTTTTTTGATTGTCTGCTGGCATTTATGGACTGCCAGACATAGCTCCAACTCTTCGCTTCAAATGTCAAGATGGAAACTCAACTCACTTTTGAAAATTTTAATATGGAAACTCAACTCACTTTAGCAAATTCATAGACTGAATATATGAAATTTTGTTTTTGGTGGCATGTTAATTAATTTCTATTATCGTGCAGATAGTTTTTAACGTATTGTAATGTAAAATATTTTCTCCATCGAAAGCTTATGCATGTCCTAGTCTTTAATAATGTTAATATGATTCTATCACCACGTTTTATAGAAATGAATGTCAATTTACAAACTTCTACCATTTGATCATATTGAAATGGTAAATTTAAATAGTTATTTTCTGCAGATTTTGCAAAGGATGTCATTTTTAATTGTGAAATTTATGTCTGGCTAAGAAAAGTAACGCATAAAGCACAAGTCGATAAATGTGTTTATTTCAATGGTAAATCAAAAAGTGAATAAAATACCCACACGAATAAAATAGGCAAATAAAACAGAGGTAAATTCTATGTAACTTTAGTGCATGCCTTATCTTCTGTTGGAGATAAGAAAGGTTATCAGAGAAGATCCCCCTTTTAAACTGGTGTAGAATTTAACAAGAGGAAATACTAATCCATCATTTAACAACTAAGAATGTTTGGAAGTATAATGGACCATTCAATATCTAATTGACCATGAGGGGAAAGGCTTGTGTTCTATTGGAGTTAGAGTTAAGGTTAGGAAGAAGGTAGTTGAAAGTCTAACTTCCCCAAACACCACAAGTTGTGTCAAAGTGTAGTTCCATATAAGATCTTTCATACACAAATTATAATTCTAAGTGAGTCACTAGAAACTAAATTTTGTGGAAGAACGTTTACGTGAACATATATTTATGTTAAAGGCATGGAGTTCAATGGTTCATATGATGAAATTCCATCTTGCTACATTCCCATAAAATATTTATTTTCATTTTTTCTAATTGATATTTACAGACAATATTAAGAAAGTAATTCATATTCCATAAAAGATTTATAGAGATGATTGGACTAGGTTGCAAGAATTCAAAGTTCATTCCATTGATCAAAAGAACAACTTCTTAAGGAGGCATGGAAAACTTTCATTCTTAGAATTGGTGTGTGGGATCATATAAGTAGCATAGGTGCTTACATTTCTGATATTGGAAAGTTTAACCAAAACAAATTCTAAACTGAAATCAAAGAATTATCACCATTATGTTGCTATCATTTGCTATTGGAATTTATCATGGTTGAATTATATTTCCACATTCAAAACAATATGTTGCTTTGATTCTAATTCTTTGTGCTTAAAAAATTTTGCAAAGAAATATGCATTGATCTAATGACATGTAAAATTTTCCTAAAAATTACCTTAAAATCCCTTAACAGTAGAGAATTAGCATCATTCATCAAAAAATAACTTGATATGTTGATCATGATTGTAGCCTATTCACTGTAGTAGTAGTATTCCACAATAATGAAAACTAAGGTGACAAATAAAATTGCCCAAGCTGTAAATAACTTTTCAGTGTGGGAACAGGAAAATATCTGAACTAGTCCTTATTTCATGTTTTACATGGAATTGTTGAATGACCTGAAAATGATACCTTTAAAAAAGCTCAACTTTAGCTAGCTGCAGTTGCATGATATAAGTTACAAACCATCAATCCAAGTCTCCCTCTCTTGATTCAGACATAAGAGTATCACCATTATCCTCTGCCCTCAGAGTAGCTGAGTTGTTTCCTTGAACGTAATTTCCCTCGTCTCGTCTTCTAAAAATAGTCTCTCCACTGTTTGTTGGATTAGAGCTTGTTTCAGCTTGAGCTTGTTGAATTGTTGAAAAGGAAACCCTGAATGGCCCCGCAAGAGACACCTCAAAGTTCCTTCTTGTCCCTCTACCACTACCATTGACATTAGCTGCTTTGTGGGTAGGAAATATAACAACAACACCACCACCAGAAGCTTCTCATTGATTTGGGGAAATACTACTAGTACTGACCATGGTATTGCCAGAGCTCATTTCAGGCCCGAAAGATTCATTATTACTATTATTTGATGTTCCCAAAATACCCCGTGAAGAAAACCCATCAAGATTTCCACCTTGCCCATCTGATGTGCTGCTAGAATTCTGAACCTAAGGAGAGATTTGCCCACAGGAGCGAGCCTGCTCATACTCCACGTCATCTGTGAGCATCTCATATTGACAAACTAGACAAGAATTATGTTGTTCAAGCCACAAAAGAATGCAAATAGAATGGTACATGTGTTTACAGGGCATCTATCTTACTTTAGTTCCCACTTCAAATTCATCCTTGCATACTGCACACTGTGTAGAATCGGTAACAAGAAGGTCTTGGGTAATTTTAATGGTGGGCATTGTTCCTATGGAAGCTTTGGAGGTAGGAGGTGTACCATACCTGTTGGGGTCATTTTCTACCAGTTGCTAAATAAGCTAATCCAAACCAAGCCCAAGGAAATAATCCCCAAAGTTACCAAGTAATATGGTTGGCCATGCCCCTGTGCTGTCATCAACAAAGAATTCCACATTCCCCCCTCCTAGACACATGAAATTATGCATCATTTGACCATGAGTAAACATCATAGGATTGAACCCACTAGGAACCATCCTAATTTGTACCCTTCTTCCTCTTCCTATTCACTCCTCATCATTGGTATTACTATTGGTGTTGTTGTCATCATTCCCATGTTGGAAGAAAGCAGCAAGGGATTCTATCATTTGGGTTATGCCATGATCAACTGTAAGAGTTGTAGAATGACCCTTGGGAGGATCTGGTCCAGCTTTCCATGGCTAGAATCACAATCCCCCTTGCTCCTGCTCGTGCCCTCCCCTGGGTGTATATGGGTGGTACCCAACATTGGTGTTGGTCTCTCCATTTTCTTGACAAACCCTCCATTGCAATGGGGAAAATGAGGCCCTCCTTCCACACATAAATTATGATACTCCTCTGGCACTGATGCTGGAATCCTTGTTGGGTGGAGTTGTGGGCATAGCTATTGTCCCCATTTCCTGAATTCATGTGCAGGACATTCGATAAATTTTCCTCAGAATTTATGCTATCAGAGTGGAAGGCTCCATATAGAAATTTCCCAGGATTAGGATCCTTTGATAACTTCAAATCCCTCATCATATTTCTATTGGGAAACCTCTCCATGGTTCCAAATTCCATTGTGATAATTGGGAGCGAAGACTAGCCCAATGGGAAACATATATACATAGTACTATGATATGCTCTGCAAAGGAAGGCTTGTGTGAAGAAAATATAATGTGATCCTCAATTTAACAGACCAGGAAAACTTACAGGATTAGTTGTGGGGACGAGGAAAGGAAGGAATTTTCAATTCCACCATATTTATTTCATTCTCGAGAAGCAACAATGCACAAATACAATGTATGTGAAAAGAGCATATTTTAAATAACTGACACATTAGCTTGGAAAGTAATGGAAATACTAGTTAGATTATGATAAAATATGGCTGAAATTTTTCAAAATTTGGATTACAGTTATCAAACTTTAGGATTTTGGGTGCTTGGGGATTCTTGATGGTGTTGAATCCATTTCCACTGTAAAATAAAAAATTCAAATACCAGCATTTTGATTTAAAAAAAAAAATTATGAGATTCTGGCAAGAAATTTGTCCTTCTCTTATGGATGACATCCTTATCTGTATCCCACCCAATTCCTCCCTTCCTCCTCCCCTTGCTCTTAGAGCATGTGATCCAATAGCATCTTCCTGCTCGTGACTCTAGCAAAAATGATACCCATCGAAATTATTTATTTAGTCCACTACAAATGGACCCAATGCACCTTGATACCTCGAATCTCAAGTCTGATTGTATTTGTTCCTGTGTGATATGCTTGTTAAGAAGCACAACCATTTCTTGGCTTTCCACCTCAACACATCACTGTTGGACATGAATGAGCTTCAGGGCCAGAGCATCTAGGTGCTTCTCCTTGCAGATGTTTAATAATGCCTCTTCTTGGCCTCTTTTCTCATTGTCCGTGTTCATAAGGTACATTATTCATAGAAGGGTTTTTTATAAACTCTCTTGCAGGCTTAAATATCTCTTAAGTTCCCGATTAAAGCTTGTTAACATTTTATCCCAAGGACTCTAATTTAATTTTCTTTGTTTTGGGTTGGGTTTTGTTTTTTTGGGTTCATATTGTAAACCCTAAAAGTTGTTTGGGTCTTATTTTTTTCTCGGCATAAAATGAGACTTAAAATAACATTTAGTTTTTAATACATATTAAATTAGCTAAAAGATATTTGTATTTAAACGTGAAAAATAAAATAAAGCAATCCACTCTCCTATTCTTGTGGTACATCTTTTTCAATCTTTATGATGATTTATTAAAGCATACTTTTGTAAATCTAACTTTTCAATAATAATACAATTATAATATTTTAGGAATTTAAATAATATTTAACTTTTAATATATTATCTTATCATAATATATTTTAAATGATATTGGATATGATAATATACTATTGATGAAATTGGATTAGAGTTAATATATTTTTGTAGAAATGAATATTGATTATGTAAAATATGTATAAATTTTACTTTCAAATATTAATGGTTTTTTTTTTAACTATGTAAGCCAATAGGTGGTTTAGAGATTCAAGTATTTAAAACAAATGCACATTTTTTAAAGAATTTGTGTAAAATCTTTTTAACATAAAGAATGTTTTTTAGTATTTTTAAATAAAAAAAGCTATGATATTCTTTTATTTATTATATTTATTTTTGATATTTTCAAGTTTGTTATGATTTTTTAAAGAGTCATATAATCCTTGTGGATGATTGTTGTTTTTCATAGTTTTACATAATTTTTTTCTCTTATTCCATTATTCCTACTGTGTTAAATCCATAATTTTTTGGAGTAATTTGGACTAGGTCCCTTGGTCAAACCAACGACTACTACTATAACAACAAGAGTATATCCAACAACCAATAAACTAGATATACCAAGAATTTATCTGACAGGCATGAACAAGTCTTCCAATAGTCCTCAACAATAGATTTAGTTGATAACAATGGCAATTGTGAGAATCGGATAGATGTCATGGGTGTACAACCATGGAAAATTTTAGGGGAAAATATTCGCGAGTGGGCTAATTTTCCATGATATTTTCAAAAAAAAGATTCACCAATTTCCATTTTATATAAAAATGACTCACCCAAATTTTACGATATAAAATAATTTTACCTTAAAAATCGCCAATACTATATAGAGAGTATATATAAAATTATTATAAATTTGACTAATTTTACAAATACATCAATAACATTTTATAGTTTTCATATTAGGGACTATTGAGATTCGCCAATGTTTTTAAACTTCAAGATAAGTTTCCATCCTTAATGTTTTGTGTACAATGGGACAAATGTCAAATGGAGATGAAAATGGTATTAAACAATGCTTAGCCTGACCAATTTCAAAAAGGGGCACCTTTGGTATAATTAAGGATTTTCATATACAATGGATTAAAGTAGGGAGGGGAGATTATGGTATTGAACCAATTATTTTTAATTAAAATTTATAAGGCATGTAAATAGAAGTAAATTATCTAAAATAATTAGTGGTAATTTATGTCCATGGGGCATAGAATAGATGATGACAATATGTATTATTAAGGCATTCCATGGTGTTAAGGTCACCGATTTGAAAGTCCGTAGGTAAAAATTTGGTCATGTTCAGGGCGGGTGTGCCTCGGGCTAGGTGGTCATGTCTTGTTGCAAAAGGAGGTGTTGACCCACTCCCATTTTGATAATTTGTTAACCTTTGATTTTTTTCCCTATGAATGTGATCAAATGATATAACATTAAATATTCTAAGAGTCCCCATAATCATAATCATCATCTGATCCAATATAGAAGTGTATAAGGAAGTATAACCTTTCATCCACTCTATAAAAGCCTTTGAATCCCCTATCACTCGTAAGTTTAGATTGTTGAAGTGACACCATTCAAATGAGTAACATAAATGACTAATTCATATTATTGTAGTACTTGTTAGGTAGTCATATTTTTGTTCCTAGACTAAATTAGGCATTCACATTAGTCACTTTCAGTAGTATTACTTATTAGTTGGTCGTATATTTTAACTCAATACTAAATTAGTCATTTATGTTAGTCGTTTTTAGTTGGGTCTCTTAATATTTCTATTTTTTGGTAGTATTTCACTTGGAAATGTTGTGGTGACTAACATTTTTAGTCACTTAGTCACTAATTCCACCATTTTCTACTAGTGATGATTTGTCTGCAAAGGATATGTTTAACAATAAGGAATAAATTTTGAAGAAAGATTTACACCTGTGGCTCACCTTGAAGCCATCAAAATGTTTCTAAAATTTGTCGGCTTCCGAAAATTTAATGTATATCAGGTGGATGCTAAATCGACCTTTTTGAATCGAGATCCAAAGGAAGAGGTGTAAATTGAAAAACCTGAAGTATTTATACCTAGAAATGACAAGAATCTCATTTGCAAATTCAAAAATGCTTTGTATGGGCTAAAATAAGCTCCCCGAGCTTGGTACTATTGTCTTGAAAAATATCTTCAACAATAGGGATTCAAGAAAGGATCAACATATAGAAACTTATATATCAAATTAGACAAGGACAAACTCTTGGTGGTAGTTGTTTATCTTGATGATATCATATTTGGTAGAAATGTTGACTTAATGAGTCAAGGGTTTGCATCAACCATGCAACAAGAATTTCAAATGTCTCTTCTTGGTGAACTAATTTTTTTCTTAGTTTACAAGTACATCAAACTAAGGATGTCATTTTTCTTTCTCAAACTAAATATCTTAAGGATATCATGAAGAAATATGGATTAGAAAATTGTAAACATGTTTGTGCACCTATGGCAACAAGATATAATCTAAGAAAAGATGATGACTCTGCATTAATTAATCAATATGAATATCGTTCTATGATTGGTATTTTAATTTATATTAAAGGTACTAGATCAAGTGTTATGTATGTAGTTGGTATAGTTGCACATTTTCAAGAAAATGCTTAGGAAACTCACTCAAGGTAGTCAAAAGAATTTTCAAGTATTTGCAAGGAACTGTAGACTTTTTACTATGGTATCCAAAGAACAAAAATTTTATGCTTCAAGCATACACTAATGAAAATTGGGCCAAAAGAATTGATGATAAAAAAAGTACTAGTGGATTATCCTTCTTCTTGGGACGATTCTTAGTTTCGTGGTTCATAAGAGAGCATAGATATATTTCCCTATCAACTGTTGAAGTAAATATGTTGTCGTTGTACAACTTGTGTACACAACTACTCTAGATGATTAAAATGTTGTAGGATATTCAAGTCAACTATTCACAACCTGTGCCTATTCTTTGTGACAACACCAGTGCCATTAGTATATCTAAAAACTCGGTTATGCATTCAAACACTAAGAACATTCCAATAAAGTACCATTTTCTTAAAGAGAAAGTCATGGAGAAGAAAGTAAAGTTGGATTATATTCCTTCCAAAGACCAAATTATAGATATTTTTACCAAACCTCTTTCTTCTGATCCCTTTGAATATCTCTGACAACAATTGGGGATCACCTCAACTTCTTCCTTCTCCTAATTTTCTCTAGTAAGACACAAGGAGTATGATTTCACAGGGAGGTGGTTATATGATCATATATTCTTGATGAATCTCCTTGATACAAGAATCATTGATTCAATATGTCATGTAAAGTACATATGTATGCAGTCTTATAGCCATGTACCATGATATTCTCTCTATTGGGTCAGTTTGTTGGTTATGGGTGAAATTTAGTAATCAGTTATTATGTATCTTTGGTTATAGATCATCATTGGATGAGTATCTCTTCATATAGGAATGCATCCATCTATGTTTTCCTCCTTTTCAACATTTGTTATCTACAACACATTGCTTATATTTTCAAACCCTCCACATGTTCAGGGGGAGCCTGAGAGGGTGTAATTCATTATCATTCTATGGTTTATTCACCCTTTTCCCTTGATGTCAAAGGGGGAGAAAAGGACTTGGATTTTTGTGGGAGGTTGAAAATAAGAGAAAAGGGGGATATTGTTGGCATTATGGCTAGTGTGTTTCCTTGATGTCAACATGGATTGTTATCTTGTAACATTATGTCAACCTCTATATTGTGATGACACTATTGGTGATTGGTAGAAGAATGGATGTATCTATCTAGGTTATGAATTATGATGACAATCTGATGCTTGCAGAAGGGGTTGAATAGGTTTTGAGTTATTAGAAAGGAACTACAGTAGCTTGGATAGTTTCCTGAGAAGTTGCAGAAGATTCGAAAGGGTTTGGAGAAGCTTAGCTGTGAAGTTCATAGTACAAATCAATGTAGCGTAACTTCTTAAGTAGTAACCTGAGTTATAAAGTAGGTCGTAGAGAAGAAACTCGAGTTATAACACACTTCTTGAATGGACAAGGTGCATTACTACCTTTAAGTGAGGAAAAACAAAAAACCTCATGGAAAAACCATGGAATTACCCATGGTATTCTTGTGCGAAAGTTTGTGCAACATCTATTTAATATCGTGAAAGTTTAAAAATCCTTGGGTTTTTCCATGGAAATCATATGGAAAAGAGGTTGTAAAAGGGTAAGGAGCTCGATCAACTAGTGTGTGCATCTGATGAGTCAATTTTTGATTTGTCCTAGAATAGGTGTGCACTAGTGCACAATTTTTCTAGTAAAGCTAGTCAAGTTAATTTTGTTTGTGTTGAAGATTCTAGGAAAGGATGTCTGCATAGATCATGTGTAGGTGTTTGTTGAAGCTTCTTTATTTGGGATGTATGCATTGATCTATTTCCTATAATGAATGAACACACTATTTCAATATGCATTACTTTATGGATCAATAAGTGTATGATTTATGTACATAGCTTTATAGTGAATGCACCACGCTTTTGAGAAAGAAACATTAAAAGAGTTAATGTGGTTGTATGGATCTACTTGAGTGCACTCAGTTTAGCTTAGAGGAACTTATAGTGATTTCCATATAGTTACATGAACATGTATTATGTTAATAATTTTCAGAAGTTGTGATACATAGTGAACATGGGTTTGGGTAAAGGTTGTTCTAGTCAAAACCATATGTTTGCGTATTTTGCAAAGGTAAATACAGATATATAAATGGGAATATCATCGTTTCACTTTCTAAGTGATGGAAATGTGTTTTCACTGATCGAAAAGATGGTTGGTAGTAAAGGAAATGGAAAATATTGGAAAAGGTAATTGCATTGTTAAATATGTTGTCATTGGTGGCCAATGGCAAAGATCTATACATGAAATTATAATTTGAAGATAAGTTGGATCAAATTATAGAGGAGAAGATTACGTTAGGTGAAGGTGAAACCCATTCAAATGGATAGAGATATGAAAAAAAAGTCCAAAGGTATGTGGAAGATTGAAAATGGCCTCCTGGTTCAAAAGTTAGAGCCAGTCAAAGTTGTTGACCCCAAGTCCAAGTTTACATAGTTAAAGATGAATGGAGCCTTTGGCACATATCTAAAGTTTTATTAAATACAAAACTTAGTGGAAACGATGGTAGATCCTCTACCAATGGGAATGCATTTTATTGGCCACATGTGGAGCCCACCTGACGTTAATACCCCAATGGGTACACCCCAAAGGTGTTTTTTGAGAATCACACGGCTAAGCACTAAGAGGTAAGTGTCGGGACATGGCAGCTAAGGTAGTAGACCAATGTAAAGGGAGTAAGAGGAGGCCCACTTTGCCATCTTAACCTGCGAATGGCTAGCTCGACTCTTTACCCTGGTAGGATAACAGAGAAGGCATTATAGGAGAGCACAAATAAGACAGGAGATTCCAAATGGCTAAGCACTGGGCTAGGTGGCACCTTTCTAAGGGTAACTAGAGACAATTGTTAGATGGGATTTTTGGTCCAAAAAGTGGTTTCCCACATAGCTAATCATCTAGATCAACGATGGAGAGCTACTCCGGGGGTGCCCCTCCCAAAACGACAATCTTCTAAGGAGTTATGTCGGATATACTAAAGGATTGAACCTGACAGTTTTAAGAAAAATGAAATAAAAAAGGAAATGGTTTCAATATAAGGCCTCGAAGGACCTTTCCTCTCTCCTTCAGGAATATAGATGGTAGCTCAAGATTGACCTGAATGATAACAAAGGGTGATTTCAGCATCAACCAATAGGAGGTGGACATGTGGCAGGAGGATTTGATGTTTTCGGGCACCCAAGTGGCCCTTTTCCATGTGACATGTGTCACCACTCGGAGGACAACACGTGGTAACAGTGATTTCATGCCAAAAAAATAATCCCGTAAGATTTAAAATGCTGCACAAGGGATTTTTCTAGACGAAGAGTGTCAGGACATGTTAGCTTGTTGACAGTAGTGATAGCCAACTAAAAAGGCATCAGGAGGACCCACATGACATTTTCATCCTGTAGGCATTTCCCTAGTGGGTTTGTTGAATGTATTTTACGGAAACATCAAGAATAAGGGATTGGGCCATGGAGGAAGAGTGATATCCAATAGAGAGAGCATCAGGTGGTCCCCATAGACACATCAACCCAGAACCAAGACCCTGACATGTTAAAGGGAGCTCCAACCTTAGTGTTGGAGACATGTTCCTCGTAGTGGTGGAGGACCAAGGGCGTGGTGATAATAGAAAGTGGGTTCAATACCAGATCCCAAGATCCTTAATGTTTAAAGAATTAAATTAAATAAAATATTTAGGATTACGAGCTACAGGCTAACTGCCTCCACTAGACCTTATGCCATAAGGAGTGACCATAGGCGCAATAGTTGAAAATAGTCGTGGAGTCTCATGGGAGAAGCTAAGCATTGTTCCTTGGTCACCTCACCTAGAGGTATGAACAACGATATGGAGCCGTTCAAAAAATAAAAGGGCTCATGACAGGACTTGAAAGGACTTAGCACCCAGGGCCTTAGCCAATGGTTGTGGAAATCAGTCCTATGGAAGATAACAAGGAAAGTGCTAGCGATAAAGGGCCTATAGGCCAATTCAACAAATTTGGTGGCATTTTTGTTTTTAAAATTAAAAAGGTCTATGAAAGCTTTTTGGGCTACAAAAAATTGTTGTGCATGGAAAGAAAAATTAGCGACTAACAGTCGTGGTGGAGATTGAAACTTGATGGTGGCATGAGTGAGTCGACAACTTAATTTGGTGGCAGTGGTAGGTGACAATTCGATGGAGTTGTTTAGAGGTTAAAACCAAATAATAATAGACAGAGATAGTAGAACTGTTAGTTTGATAGTATTTTTTGGCAATTAAGATAAAGTAAACTGCAAATAAAAATAGAAGGAACACTGCTAAAACCTGTAGCTTGCCAAAATTGAGGAAAATAAGTAGAAAATATCAATTTGACTTGGATATCAAGCCCAGAAGAGCAGATCAAGATTAAGCATAGTTAGAGGACTAATTAGAGCAAGACAAAGGTAAAAAATATTTACACATGCAACATATTTGATAGTAAGATAACAACAGTTCAATTCGAAAATATCAATCTACAATTCTTTAAAGCAAGGCTCGAATATCAAGGATTATGAGAGCGATGAAATGATGCTAAGGCATTGATGTTATTGGTAAAGCAGAGCATGGTGTTTTTATTAGAAATCATAAAGTGTTGAAGGTGATGGTGATTTATATCAGCAACCATGGATTGTTGAAGGTGGTTATGGTGGGTTTGGTGAGCAATTGCAGTGGCATAATTTGTTTTTTTATGAGGTACAAGGCCTATTGATCAGAGTATGAAAATGTATGAAATATTGATTAGAAGGGTTGACAAGTGGTAGCTTGCAGACCAAGGGTAGAAACTCTTTCTAGTGGGTGCTACTAAATCTTTCGGGGTAATAGTATCTTTCAGTAGAGACTGATAAACAACCAGGGGTAAGTGTCCCTTCTAGTGAGTACTGGTAGATGAGTAGGGGCAGAAATCCCTTTCAGTGGTAGGTAATAAACGAGAAGGGATTGAAGTTCCTTTCAGTAGCAGCTAATAAACCTACAAGTGGTAGCTTATGGGGCCATGATGTAATCAAGTTGAATCTTGTAATAAAAATAAGATGGGTGTCTTTTGTATATGTTCCTCATATGCTTGATGTTTATGATGTTATGTTCTACATGATTGAGTTGCGTTTTTTATCCATGACAATTGTTAAAGTGATTAAAAACTGAAATTTGTGAAGAATTTTATAATTTGTCCACACTACTGATTCACCCCCCCATCAGAAGTGTCCTAGTTTCCATTGTTTCTAAAAATTAGTATCAAATCCAATGCCCTTCAAGATCAGTCTAACAGCTAGAAGGAATATTAGGGATCATGGACAACTAGGACAAGATTACCACAGATGGAGTTCCATTTTTTAATGGCTTCAATTATACAACTTGGAAGGAAGGATGAGAATCTACTTGCAGGCTCTTGATTTGGATGTATGGATACTGTGGAGTATGGAGTAATAAATGACAAGTTTTATAAACTAGCCAAGAAGGAAATCATAAGAAGCTTGTCTAAGGTAGACATTGAGAAATTAATCTACTTTAATACTGCAAAGGAGATATGGGATAAATTGTATTCCATCTATGATTAGACATGAAAGGTACATGTGATATCAGGAGGCTTTCCATGGAGAACGAAGCAGTCAAAGATTCAAAGAGAATTGAAGATCATGAATCAGATGATGATTCTTTTGTATCAATATGCCAATTTGATGATAAACACCCAGAGGAGATTCAAATTGCAAGTAAGTTGTTATTTTGTTGTTATTGTAGAACAATAGGCCATTTATCTTCAAACTGCTCAGCTGCAAGTACTGGTGAAAGTAAGAGTTACTCAAGTTGTAATGAAGATATAACTACCTTAATAGTGATAAAAAGATATGAACATTGGTCAAGAAGACAATGGGTCCACCTCTGGTGAAGAGGAAGAAAGGAAATCTCACGTATCAATAAAATAATCCCCATAGTCATCAAGGGAACACAATTTTGGGAGTGAAATAAACACTAGTGGTGAATCTAGTTTTTGATCTATTGGTTTTGAAGATATTGAAGAAAAGATCTATTTAAAGAATGAACTCATATCAACTCTCAAGGATATTAATAAATTCATAGCTATAAATATGAAGTTGGAATAAGAGAATAAGACATTAAATGAGGAGATGTTGAATCTTCATAAGCATGCAGATAATTTTGAAGTGTTTAAAGACAATCAAACCAATGGTTGTTCCTCTTAGGCCAACATAACAATTGAAGATGATGGTGACTCAAAAACAATGTTATAGGGACCCAAAATTTTAGCTAAAGGAAGGTTCACCATTATGAAAACTTGACTAAACTGAGAGGGGGGAGGGGGGTGAATCCATTTAGTACATTAATGGACACTAAATCTATTTTATTTAAAAGCATTAACTGAACCATTAAATGAGAATATGTACACATAATTACCATCATATCTAATGTGCAAACAAGTAATAAGTAAACCAAAAACATCACATCATCACAAAAAAGAAATACATATGGACACTAAATATAACTAGAAACCCATAATGGGAGAAAACCATGATTTTTTTATTGTTGTGATCCAAATGCAATCTCCTACTCCCTTATTACATCTTCTTTTTTGTAGACTCCAACCTACAAGAGGCTACTACCGCAATTTTTCTACAAGCTACAACATGTGAGGAAGCTCCAACTCCCATAATTTTTCTACAGGAAACAACCCACAGGAGGCTTCTACCTCAACAGGCTCCAACCTATCATTTATCAATTTACAACATGAAAGGAGACTACAATCCCCTGATACATAAAGAAAATGATGTGTTGGTTACCAGGTCAATAAATCTGCATACCTCCATATTTTTCTTTGTTTCTCCTCCTCAATTCTGCTTCACATTAGCTCTTCTATGTGCCAAGTAATTAATGAATAACACCTCAATAAAATATCACACATTCTCTAACTCTCTAACCATTTGGCCTTGCAACCTCACACATTTTTATAAGCATGCTTTGATGGTAGTTATTATTCCACACACATGAATCTAAAATGAAAAAGCGTGTCTCTTTGCATTCCAAAAGTGTCTCTTTAATTCCAAAACTCTTGAATATCAAAATACATAAAAAGGAATTTCATCATATCCAAATGTCAGGAATTCATATTCTTTATGTCAATAAAATAATTAAATAACATCCAATAATATATCCTTGCATTCATATTCAAATAGCCCTGCATCACAATATGTTTTCATGTCTTTTCCTTTGCCTTGCATCATGTCTTTGTCTTGCCTTTGCTATCATGGAATCTTTCCTTTTCCTTGCATCAGGTCTTTGTCTTTCCTTTAATGTCATGAATTTTTTCCTTTTCTTTGCATCACAACAATTCAACCCAACCAGACTAGTCTTCAAATTAGCCTTACACATAACATGTCTCCAATTCCATATGAAAAGACAAATTAGCCTCACACATTAGCAAGTATCAATTCCTTTCCTTGTACCTCCTCAACACTAATATGCCTTATCAAATGTGCCCAAGCCATCAAACACAACAATCAATCATATATCAATCAATCTCCAGCTCAAATCCATGTACACACATTCTTGCTTCTCCTTTGCAACATCCTTTCTACCACTTCTTTGATGCTCCTTGGCTTACTGCTCCATTGCAGCATCCTTTTAGCTACTTCTTTTATTCTCCTTGCCTTACTGCTTCTTTTATTTTTTTGTTTCTCCTTTTCCATGAATGAAAACAATGCCATCAATATCCCCCTTTTACATTGATGGAGATCACTATGATCCTCCCGTTTTTTTTCTTGAGAAGGATTTCTTCTTGCTTCTTCTTACCTCCCCCTTTGACATCAATGGCAAGGGGTTTGGTTTGTAATGAAACTCAAATTCATTAATATTTTCTAAGGCATATTTTGATCCTCCATGGGAAAATTACTGGCTTCAAAATTGTATCATATATTATCCCAAATAAAGACTTTGAATTCTTCTTTAAAGTCATGCAAACTTTACCTGATATTGGTTTATGAATATCCTTATAGAATCCACTTTCTAGTAGTTGGGTAGAAAGTTCAACAAAATCATTTTCCACTCTAATCCAACTTTGGAGTACCATTTTGTAGCAAGAAACCATCCAATTTAACATGTGTTGGAACCTCCATCATTGTGTTTGTGAGAAAAATAATGAGCTCCTCATGATTTAGAGCTTGAGGTCCTCCTTTAAAATGATGAAAAATTCGTCTACTCTCAAAAACATGTATGCTATTGTCGATATATATTGGGGTTATGAAGATATGTCCTCTTGTAGATTTTAGATGTTAAGTAAGAGTGAAAATTGCAAGTGCAAAGTCTCCATATTCCTTGGCTATGCAAGAAACACCAAATCTTCATCTCCAGCCATTAAGGCATCATAGATGGGATTTCCATGAAAATACCAGCAACCCATGTTCCATTCACATATTCCAATTGAGAAGAAAGTTTTCTTCACGATTTGAATATAAACACTCTCTATATTAACATGCTCTCCATGATATATATCTCTAGGAATGATTGTGTCTTCACTAGTACAAAATGAGAGATTAGTGACTACATGACTAAAAAAGTTAGTCACCACAATTATTTCAAGTGAATTACTACTAGATTTGAGCAATTTTGAGTGACTGAACTAAAAGTGACTAACTTAAATGACTAATTTAGTCTAGGGATCAAATATATGACTAGAATTAAGTGACTCAACTAAAAGTGACTAACTTAAATGACTAATTTAGTCTAGGACTAAAATATATGACTAGAGAATAAGTGACAAAATTAAAAATGATTAACTCTTTACTTGTAAGGACACATTATCATATTTATACTTGTTCATGTTGGATTTGACATATCTAGGTAACATATCTATGACATAGTAAACACTCTTAAGCTTCACATGAGTACATGAATGTATGAAACACCTTGATATTTAAACTCTTTAATAATTGTGAAAAGGGTTTACAAATTTGCATCATGGTCAAATTTTGTTCTTGATACATTTATTTCTTACATTTTTTTAACACATTTGACATTTTAACCACACCCTTACACAAATCAATGCATGGGAACATGAAATGACTTGGTTCATAAGGATAACAATTCACTATTTTTAAGATTATCTTGACGGTTTACTTGCTTGCCTTTTTATAGATGTATGATCAGTTTCTAATTTGAAATGTCACATCTTAACACACATTAACACACATTAACAAGATAGTGATCGAAGCCCAATAGTGCCACTATTGGTGCACTCTACACACAATTTAGACAAAGCACACAATTCTTAAATATTTGATGTTGACATGATATGGAATTTCTTATTGTTCAGGGGTGCTTTAAAACTTACATTGATCTCTAGTCTTAATGGCAATTTGTTCTAAATACATAGTGGTTAATGTGTTCACACGCTAATGGTATTGCTCATGGTTCATTAGTTGTAATTACACACTTTGGAATGTTACAAATACATCATTTGGGTCACAATTCTACATTTACAAACTACCCAACTATAAATGGTGATAAATTGATGATAAATGGATGACATTTGAATGTTACAAATGTGTAAGTGGTCCACATTCAACTTTGTTGTCTTCATTGTCCTTAGTAACAATGAAAAGTTTGAATATTTCCTTTATTTATCATTGCAAACACATAACTCTTTGACATCTCAAACATAGTTAATACTATTGGTGTATGATCTCTTAATTATGGAATGGTCTCTTGATGATGATAAAAAACTCTCAATCTCCAATGCTAATGAATATGATGAATGAATGATCTAATTCCTTACTTGTATAGACACAATTTATGATTCATTTTCTATTTTTATTGTGCCATTGTATATATGCTTCACTAGCATCTCATGTTATATGGTTAATTGAGCAAGTTTTATTTTTCATTTTTCAAGTATAATTTTATTGCATGAATAAGCATAGTTTTCTAATTAAAATCATTAATTTTTTTTTCATAATTCATGGTTTGTTTGACTATTTGCACACTTATCCCTAACCTTTTACTTTGAGAGTGAGTAGTGTCAAATCACTAGTCTTTGTTAAGGAACTTTCCTTCATTACTCAATGACCTAGCTTAGCTCGATCTTTATGGATTCCCCCCTTAGACAAGGATATCCTTCAGTGTAGTCTAAAGAGTGAGAGAAAGCCACCAATGTGACATTGGGTGGCTTGCTTGAGAGTTGTCTTTTAGGCATTCTAGGTGGGGTTAAGACTTTTTTTTTATGAGAGTGTTTGAGTGACGACACAATTTAGAAAATGCTTACAAGAAAATTAGTTTACCTTATTGCCATCACCTAAACTACCTCCAATAAAATCATGAGATTTTAATAACATCTAATTTTGATAAATAATTAATTCAATAAAATTAAAAAAATAAGATTATTATTATTATTGTTATTTTTTGAATATGGAAAAATAGACAACTATAGCGAGCTTGTACTTACATGACAATGATCGATTCTATCCACTACCACAATCACCTCCAAGTATACCCACATTACCTCACACATGGTACGCTAAGCTAATCTAAGTTTAAACTGATAACATTATAAAAAATGTCTTAACAACCCATTCCATCATCAACTAATCCACACCATGGAGCAAATTAAAACTAACTTTTAACATTAAAAAATATAGCCATTTTATTTTATTCTAAAATCAACTTTAACACAATCACCTCCAAGTATACCCACATTACCTCACACTTGGTACACTAAGATGATCTAATTTTAAACCAATAACATTATAAAAAATGCCTTAACAACCCATTCCATCATCAACTAATCCACACCATGGAGCAAATTAAAACTAACTTGTAATATTAAAGAATATAGCCATTTTATTTTATTTGAAAATCAATTTTAACACAATCACCTCCAAGTATACCCACATTACCTCACACGTGGTACACTAAGCTAATCTAAGTTTAAACCAATAACATTATAAAAAATGCCTTAACAACCCATTCCATCATCAACTAATCCACACCATGGAGCAAATTAAAACTAACTTTTAATATTAAAAAATATAGCCATTTTATTTTATTTGAAAATCATTTTTAAGACAATCACCTCCAAGTATACCCACATTACCTCACACCTGGTACACTAAGCTAATCTAAGTTTAAACCAATAACATTATAAAAAATGCCTTAACAACCCATTCCATTATCAACTAATCCACACCATGGAGCAAATTAAAACTAACTTTTAATATTAAAAAATATAGCCATTTTATTTTATTTGAAAATCAATTTTAACACAATCACCTCCAAGTATACCCACATTACCTCACACATGGTACACTAAGCTAATCTAAGTTTAAACCAATAACATTATAAAAAATGCCTTAACAACCCATTCCATCATCAACTAATCCACACCATGGAGCAAATTAAAACTAACTTTTAATATTAAAAAATATAGCCATTTTATTTTATTTGAAAATAATTTTTAACACAATCACCTCCAAGTTACCCACATTACCTCACACGTGGTACACTAAGCTAATCTAAGTTTAAACCAATAACATTATAAAAAATACCTTAACAACCCATTCCATCATCAACTAATCCACACCATGGAGCAAATTAAAACTAACTTTTAATGTTAAAAAATATAGCCATTTTATTTTATTTGAAAACCAATTTTAACACAATCACCTCCAAGTATGTCCACATTACCTCACACTTGGTACACTAAGCTAATCTAAGTTTAAACCAATAACATTATAAAAAATGCCTTAACAACCCATTAGAATCGTCATCTAATCCACACCATGGAGAAAATTAAAACTAACTTTTAATATTAAAAAATATAGCCATTTTATTTTATTTGAAAATCAATTTTAATATCTGATTTTAGGAAACTCAGTAAAATAAAATTTAATGGTAAAATAAAATTTAATGTGAAAAGTGTAAGCAAATAAAATTTAGTGTGTGAAATGCTATGAAAATAATTTATTATAATCCACTAGCCTATTATAAACTATTTAGGCTCGTGTACCCAAATCAGCTCAAATAAAATTCTTTTGCAAGTGAAAGGAGTATAAATAAATATTTCACTAAATTGTTATAACAAGTTGGATGCTACGTGTAAAAATTGGCATTTCTATTATGGAAAGCAATGAACAGGGGCTCATATGAAACAAACAAAGGCTTCAAATTGGCTTTATTGCAACACATGCATGTTAGATCAATAAGCGTCTCTAATTTACATAATTCTTCTCACGCTTGCCCGGATCTAAATCTAAATTGTTGAGATTCCAAGGTATTTTTCACTCTTTGTTTTTTCTTTTTAGCAATTCAATTTTCTTGCTTTATTTTTGAGTTCTTCCTCTACTCTTATTTTCTCATCGAATTTTTTGTTCTTGTTGAGAAGGTTTTTCCACCATGGTATAACTGTGTGGACTGGAATTTAATCGATCACGAAGGAAAAAAATGATTAAAATGTAGAGGTGGTAAATTTGGGGTTTAGGGTGCTTTGGTGGTAAACCCTAGGGGTTATAGATCGTAGATTCTTCTGTGATAATTGGCATTGTTTTACAACTTGGAACTGTTTCTGGGATGGTAGCATTGATCTAGATCTCCTTGGTGAGGCTAGATTTTCGGTGGATTTGCTCCGCATTGTCCTGTGCTATTTTCATTAAGTTGTTGCACATTGTCCTGTGCTATTTTCATTAAGTTGTGTCACCATAATGGCGCCCACTCCTCCCAACATAGCGTAGGGAAGTGGCCTCTTTTCTACTAGTTGGGTGCAGTTACTACCCGATCTTATTGGGAGGGGGTTGGTGCCTGGTGGGGGAAAGACGATGCCTAGTAGCGGAGGAAGATTGATGAAAATGTGAGGCCAGAGATTATTAATCACAGATCTCTGCGGCATCCCAACATAGTTCGCTTCAAGGAGGTATTGTTGACTCCCACCCATCTAGCTATACTCATGGAATACACAGCAGGTGGGGAGCTATTTGAGCGCATCTTCCAGGTAGGACGTTTCAGCGAGGATGAGATTTGTTCCTCTCTATGTGTGTATACGTCTAATCCCTAGGCAATAAGGAGTACGTTGAACATTAATGCAGAGAATGAGGAAGGTGGAGAAATTGTAGTTCTATATTAGCTTGGACCTGCAAAGCATAAAACAGGGTTTAATATTTTGTGAGTAAGTCTAGATTCCACACATTTTTCTAAAACACTATTATGTTTCAATCCACTTTATATGCATTTCTTTAATAAATTTTGTTTTTTCTCCTTACATGGTTTCAATCCACTTTATATTCATTTCTTTAATAAATCTCATTTTTTCTCCTTACATGATCTGAAGTTAGGGCATTTTTACAAATTACTAGCTTGTTTACACCTCATATCCCAATATATATGGATCTAAGCTTTTCAAGTAAACTAGTTTTTATTATTTTTAAAATCCTTCAACATTATGAGTTCTTATTGAGAATCTGGGCATTCTTTGAGTGGTCATTTTATTTTTGTCCCGAACTCCTAGACATTTGGATTTATGTAGGTTTGTAATTTTATTTTTATCCCGAAATCTCATACATTTTGGTATTCTTTGAGTGAACTCCTAGACATTTGGATTTATGTAGGTTTGTAATTTTATTTTTATCCCGAAATCTCATACATTTTGGTATTCTTTGAGTGATCATTTTATTTTTATCCCGAACTCCTACACATTTGAACTTACATCGATTGGTCATTTTATTTTATCCCAAACTCCCAGACATTTGGACTTACGTAGATTATGCATTTTAATAACTTGTATTTTTTGTTTTTAATATTTTACGAAAATTCCAGTTAGACTCCCAAACACCCATACCAACTCGATTTCAATAAATATTATGAACATTTATGGGTAATGTATAAAGTTTCGAGTAAAAAAATAATGTATTCATGTAAACCTTTTAAATTTAAATAAGTATTATTTATACTTGTTACTATTTATCCACTTATTATTATTTATTTATTACTATTATTCTTTAGTTATTATTTATTACTTATTATTATCATTTACATTTTACGTATTATTATTTATTGTGAGGTGCTCTACAACCCAGTATGGTGTAAATCTCACATAAAAATGTAAATGTAAATGTAAACGTAAGCATTTAACATTTTTTAATCTAATGTTGGTCCTATTTAGAAATCAATCTAATTATTATTATATATAAACACAATATAAATTTAAAATATAAAGAGGTTTATGAACACTCAAAAAATAGGTATGGTAAATAAATAAAAATATAAATAAAGTGGAGGTATGGTAAATAAATAAAACCTCTTTTTATATTTAATCCATAAACATCTTTATATTACGAAGACTCAAGTGAAGCCTATGGGCCAAATACCATATTTATAAAAGAGGTATGGTAAATTAATAAAAATATAAATAAACTAGAGGTATGGTAAATAAATAAAACATTTTTTTATATTTACTCCATAATTCACTTTATATTTAAGAACACTCAAAAAACAGGTTTACCATGCAAAAAAATATTATTAACCCTAATATTAATATTAATAAAAATAAAGATGGCACATGGTATTGACCCAAGGTATTCGGGTGGAATGTAGCCTATTTAAAGGGGGAATTAAAGTAGCATAGATCCATGTTTACTCTCATCTATTAAGCTTATAGAGTGAAAAATTATTTGATCCCTCTGGGTGCTTGGTAGATCTAGAATAAATATGGATCTCTGGTTTACTTATTACTATTTATTTTTTCTTATTTTCTATCTTTAAATTTTAAAACATGTGGTATAAATTACATATTTATTTATTTTTTATTTATAAATTTTAAAATATGTTGTATAAATTACATACTTCACATTGATTACATCTTCAAATATTTATGCATGCTTCATAAATTGTATCTTTCAATTAGATTATAGTTTTCATTTAAAGCCATAATATACATGCCCTCATTTGAGGCTAATGATGGATGATTGTAATGAAAAATTTTAAGGTCATCATTTTAATTTAAAATTGGGTCATTATACAAGGATAATTATTTTTATGATGAAAGATGTGAGGCTAATCATATTGATTATAGTCCATGATATTAGGATCTTAAATTAGAAATTTACCGGGATATGATGAGAAATTCCTTAAAATTCATTATGCAAGATGGACCTTAATATTTGACTATAGGAGTTATGGTTAAATTTTGATCTCTATTTGACTTTATGACATCAAGTTGTCTATGATGATCAATGCAGGAAACATGTACCAAGAATGAGAACGAGAAATTCCAGTTACCAAGAACATTGTTCTAGGCAAACAATGTTAGCCAAGAATGTGAAATCTCAATGTCATTGCCACGTTCATTGGTTTGACCATGAATATCAAGTTGCATGCATGCTTGCAGAAGCTCTATTCTCACTATGCTTAAGCTCTGGGATCGAGGGTCATGTCTAGTAAGAGGGTAGCAGATGTGCAGGATTTCATGGAATAAGGAAATGCATGTACCAATGAGGAGCATATGTTGATACATGACATCCTTTCAAATGTTGTGGCCAGAGAAAATTCTATGGCAAGAAGCAATGCTCCATTATTCTTTTTTTATGATCTCATGTTTCTAAGTTAGCATGCTTCTATTGTACCATTTCATTATGCCTATGCCATGTAAAGATCAAGTTGATTATTTTACATTTGACTTCCAATATATCCAACAACTAAATATAGTTGTTTTCCCTGTGTAGGTTTGATGTTGGGATGACACACTCACAAATAGGGGCAATGTAAAAGAAACACTCCCAAGAGCAAGAGGCTGAAAATAACATTTGCTTATTTTAATTCAATGGTTGGAACTATAGGTTACTTTGTTACCCGATCTTTCGAATGCATGCTGAAAGGGTCCGCAAGAAAGAAGTATGGCAATCTTCAAAAGGCTCTTAAATCATGCTTGGGTTGGTATTTGGTCCTCCTTTAAGTTCTTAAAAACAATCTTCTTATTGGTAACATATTGTTTGTTCAATGGTATTAGTGTCCATATGCATTTCACTCTTAATTTCTCAGTCTGTTTATTGAAACTATATTTGATTTTCCATTTAAAGAGTGTAATATGTTGTTGAACTTTACTAAAGACAAGTGGCATATTGCAAATAGTCCTAAAAGGAGTATACAAAATTCTTCTAAGCTCTGATACAAATACTAGGAGAGTTTGTGCCACTAAGGATTTTTTTTGTAAGTTGTTTGAGATTAGTGCTATATCTTGTTTCAATTATTTTTTAAGTGAAAAAATTAAAAATGATTTGAGCATAGGTTGTCCATCGATGTTTTTAATGTCATGATTCTTTCACCTCACAGTTATTTTAGACAAGAAAATGTTTTAGGAATGTCTGACAATACATCGATTGATATGTAAACAATTTTTTTTATAATTGCAATGTCCATTCCATGATATTCTATCTTTATTATTTGATTATATTTTAAGCATCACTTTTGATTTTTCTTTGTATATTAACTATGAAATTGAAAATACTTGGTATCATGTCCATTTAAACAACAACCAAAGCTTGAAGATGAAACTAGTATTACACAATATTGATTGAAATTATGTTAATTGTTTTGTGTTGAAATATTTTCATGACTATTAGAAAAGTTTACTTTCATGTTGTTATTTGATCACATGTTGTTTATATACTTGACCAAGTTCATGCATTAGAGAATGAGATGTTGTTGCAAATAAAACAACAAGGATTAGACATCACACCTCAGATTATTTGTTTTCAAAAGTTATTTATAGCTTGAGATTTTTAGAATGTAACTTAGTTAGCATGATTGTGCCTAAGCTTTCCCTGAAGGTTGAATACTAAGTTACTAAGGTGATATTTTCTATGGTGACATTTTATTTTCTTTGTTTATACAGGTCATCTAACCACATAGTGGCCACTATCGCTCAACAAAAGAAATCTTGTTTGAGCTTCTTGCTTTTATGGGGGAAAATGACTTTAACATTGTTGATGTTGAGGTATATGTCATATAAATCCTTTATACTCTACTTTAGTTTATATTCTAGTGTTCATCGTATTTCATGTATTACACTCTGCACTATATCTTCTTTTGTTTTCAGAAAAGGAACTCAATATTGATGGTCAGCAACAAGATTTGAAGAAAGAGGAAAACAATAACACTCGGGCGAAAAATGAAAAAAGAGAGAGAAGAGAACCAGTCTAGTGATACCCTTAAAGCCAATATCCCGCATAAGACACACACATAGAGATTGATGGTAAAGTCTTCAAAGTTGGTGAATTCACTTGCAATTCTTTGGCAACATAATGAAAATGTTTTGTAGTGATGAAACAACATTTCATGTGTAAATTGTAGTCTAGCCAATATTAAGTTGTAAACTCATTTTGTAATACTTGACATTTCATATAATATAATTTATGCAGTTGAAATTATTTATAGTTGCACTTGATATTGTTTAGTATTGTAATTAACATATGTAACTTTGCATTTTCATATTAGATGAACCAGTGCACATTGTATAACATATTTTTAATTTAGTCACAAAATCATACTAAGTAATTTGTGTTGATTAATAATGAGCACATAAAATCAATCGAAAACTACTAAATTAGTAGTTTATATTGATTAATTATGAACACAAACAAAATGAATATACAACTAAATTAGTCGTTTACAATAATTATTAATGAAAATAAATGAAATGAATATAAACTACTAAATTAGTCATTTATATAATGAATATGAAATTACTGAAAAAGATAAATGACTACTGCAAATGATAAATTTGTGATTACAAATGACAACTAAATTTTGCATATATACGACTATTAGTAGCTAATTTACAGTATCTTATAACACGATCAAAATTTAGTCATATTTCTTTGGTCATTAATTGGTTTCAAACGATGACTAAAATTTTCATACATATGACTATTAGTAGCTAATTTACAGTATCTTATAACACGACCAACATTTTGGTCATATTTCTTTGGTCATTAATTGGTTTTTTTGGGTGACCATATAGTAATATATTTTGTTGTATATTTGGTCATTAATTGTGGCAATTAATGACTAAATCAATGACTAAATTAATGACCAAATTTATGACTAAATATACTACTAGACGATGAAATTGAGACAACCAATTAATGACTAAGCTAAAAATGACTAAAAGTTGGTCGCGTTATAAGATACTGTAAATTAGCTACTACTAGTCACCGACTGAAAAATGGTCATTTATATGCAAATTTTAGTCATTTTTTTAGTAACTAATTAGCCATTTTGTACTAGTGCTCCATGATAAAGGCTTCTCCATAATGAACTCTTAGGGAATAAGCATGTTAGTGCACAAAACCCTAATTCATAAAACTATGCCTAAGAATGCATTAAAAACTCTGCCAATGTATCAATTTCCAATGTTTCATAATGTATTAATCTCCAAGGCTGCCCAATGTATCAATCTTCAAGGTTTCTCCAATATACAATGCTTCAATAAACTAATAAAAGTTACTCCAATATAAGCTTCTCCAATGAATGTATTCTAATATATAATGATCAACACAATAATAACGTTGTTTCCATATATGTATTGTGAACATCCATAATATGTGCCAAAAGGAAAATTTTAAGGATGGAAAATTTTCTTGAAGTTTAAAAACATTGGCGAATCTCACTAATCCCTAATATGAAAACTATAAAATGTTTATTGATATATTTGTAAAATTATTCAAATTTATAATGATTTTATATATAGTCTCTATATAATGTTGGCGATTTTTAAGGTAAAATAATTTTATATTCTAAAATTTGGGCGAATCATATTTTATAAAGATTGGAAATTAGCGAATCTTTTTTGTGGAAAAATCATGGAAAATTAGCCCACTGGGCGAACATTAGCCCCTAAAATTTTCCATGGTGCCAATGCTTTCATGTGCCAATTCTCTTAACAATATGTGCCACAACTTTCATGTACCAACAATTTCAATATATAGGTCATAATATGTGCCAAAGATCTCAATAATAAACTCTCTCCATATATTTTCTAAAGCTCTCCATATAATTATAATGTAGAATTAAGCATGGGAAATAACAATCTCTCCAATAATATAATAAGACTGCTCCAATATAATAATATGAGGCTTCTCCAATCATGTAATATAAAGTTCTCCAGTCATCGAATGAATGCTTAACTATACCACTACCATACGAATGTCCATAATG
Organism: Pinus tabuliformis; assembly: GCA_031772625.1. Taxonomy (NCBI): domain Eukaryota; kingdom Viridiplantae; phylum Streptophyta; class Pinopsida; order Pinales; family Pinaceae; genus Pinus; species Pinus tabuliformis. Next base: position 400,534,885 of record CM062809.1, on the reverse strand, counting down.
ATAATGATATGATACTCCATTCATAAGTTGCATCTCCATACAATTTCTTTATACCTAGCTCCATTATAGAATAGAGGATGCATTATGAATAAATATTACATTAGGAATAAACACTACCATGAACAAACTGTGAGAACATTTCTTCACATGTAATGCACTGAAAATAATATAGTGCACTCCAAATTATGGCATAAAACCCTAAACGTTTCTCCATTCATCATTGAATTTTAAAAACACTTTGTAAATGTTGTAAACCCTATGCAAATGTTGTAGAAGCTGGTGAGCCTTGGTATTGCACCAAGAGTGATACAACTCCCAGGGGTTCCTCAACTCTATTTATCAACCCGAGGTTCATACAAACTTTGAGGTGATAGTGCTATATACATAGTAGATGGAATTCTACTCATGCCACCCTCAACTAGGTCATTTGATCATTAGGGCTCCAAAACCATTCTTTTACTGGATTAGGGGGAAATTAACTACTGAAAGTGCAATTCAAAAGCTAGCTCTAATGTAGAAAAATTAAATTCTTTTCAAATCTCACTTGTAGATGCTACCAACTTGGAAATTTTATTGGATCAATTCATGAAAGAACACCAAAGCTATGCTACCTACAGAAAGGAAACTACACTAATTACAATCAACCATCTAGCTATCAAATTCACTTGTAAACAAGAAATTATTCTACCAATTCATAACTCAAGATTTCATGCATCATCTATCTAATTCACACTTGCATATAAAGTAATGTTCTACTTTGCCAAATCTGAGATAAAGAAACTAATGTTATTCTCTCTTGCAGTGAAGGAAAAGGATGGCTGGAATGGCCTAGGTGCTACCTTTGATCATGGAGTCCAATATGGGGGGTCAACCTACTCCTAAACTAAGTCAAACGTTCATTACAAGTCAAAACAAGGAAAAAATAGGTTGCTAGAGGCATGCTACAGGAAGTTGCTACAGGGTCCCTATATTGCTATAGGAAGACTTGTAATGCTACAGGAAGGTTTCTGAGAGGGTTTGGAAGGTAAGAACAATGAGATCAAGGGATGGCAAGATGGATGAAGGTTGTGGTAGATGGATGGAAGGTGACCAACACCCCTAGCCAAGCTCAACACTTCAAGAAGGCTAGTTTTGGACTAAGAGGGCTGCTCACGGTGACCTAAAAGGAAGAGCTCAAGAACAGTGGTTGAGATTCATCAAAAGAGAGTGGAGAAGTCCTGGATGGAGATGGTGAAAAGGTCCCTAGCCTGCAGGTCCAATAGTCCTGCAACATCACATGCACCTTCTCTTCTTATCATTCACAAAATATCATAACCAATGGTGGAAAAGATGAGTTGAATTTAGAAACTATCTAACTTATGCCAAAAACTCTTATCTATGCAATGAATCAACTTCTAAACTACAACAATTATATGCAAAACAAGATAACCAATGTAGACTTTCCAAGAAATCATAAACAAGAAATCATCAACATAGTTTTTTTTGGCTGTGATTGTAGATTCCTCTAATTAGGCTCCCATGAGAGAGATGAGATAGAGGCAACAATCATAGGCTTTTTGAGGAATTATATTCTACTAAAATGCAGCAACTAACAAACATTCTAAGCTAAAAGGAATATCAATACATAAGAGGGACCTAAGCTACTAGGGTTGGGCCCAAACCAAAGAGCCTAATCCCTCTGAACTAACTCAATGATGGATCAATAGGAAAATTCTCATTATCATTGCAAAAATGTCAAATACATCACATAATAAGTCTAAAATAGTAGTCACAAGTGCTTGAGCTCGACAACTTCTTGGCTACAAAAAAAAATTCTAATCTAATGAGTTCCTTAGCATGTTTATTTATAAAAAAGGCAACTCCTTAGAAAATAGATATGTTTGTCTCCCAAAACTCGAGAAAGGTGGATCTAGATCTTCCTTGAACTGTATTGGCTTGCTTTCCAATGAGCTCGTCCTTCTTGGCTGCCAATGACTTCAAGTTGATGAGAGATAAAGTGGTGATCTTGACTAATTGAAGGAGTTAAGGAGGTGGACCACCTCCTAGAATCTCTCCCTACTATCTACTCTGAGCTCTTGCATTGAAATTATCTCAAAATTGCTCCATTTCCTATATTTAAACCATATTAGGCCACATGATATATCAACACATCTTTCACCCCTCTCACTAAGCATAATATAACAAAAATTGTAAATAAATGTGAGAAAGAGATAATTTTAAAGTTGGAGGATGTCATTATTACCCTTATGATATATCTATTGATGAGCCTCATCATCACCCCCTACTGAAGTTGTTGCTCATCCTATGAGAAACTTAGTCATCTATGTCCATGTCTTTCATGGCCCTGTTGGACTCTATGACATCCCAAGGCTCCTTAGATGGTGTGCCTTCTTGAGTATAGAATCCTGGATTATTTTCTATTTCTATCCACAACTTCCTCTCCTCTTCTTTATTTCTTCCTTTTTGTAGGCCTAGAAGTAAGGGTGGACTGAGCTTGAGTCTAATCCAATTGATTTTTAATATTTTCATGAGTATTTTGTATAGGGGTGTCCTTTACAATGCATTCCTCAACCTTTCAGGAGAGTGATACTCCTTGATCTAGAGACTGTGGGGTAAGGCATTCCATCTTCTTTGGTATGCTTGTTGGCTTTATATCCCTAATGGCTAGAGTGTGTCTTCAAAATGTGAGATGGCCTACGCCTAGATGGCAAGGTATTTGGGTGCTAGATCAGATTCATTGGAGATGATATGATTTCTAATGAAAACCATTAGTCTTATATTCTTTGTCATGATATAGAGTGGTTCATTCTCTTCCTTTTCCATTACTTTCTCTACCTCCACACCTATGGCCTCCTCATGAGCCATCCAATATACTAGGGCCATCAGTTGAATATCCTCCAAATTTTCATTGGGATCCCAAATATTCATATGAGTCAAGGTGAGGTTATGCATGTAGAACTCATCCAATTTTGTTCTATCTTCTAAGCTACTTTGGTCACATAATCCAATGAATTGCTTTTAGTCTTGAAATGGCATGGATCCATGTTGTGCTAGGGTCTTGATTTGGAATTTCATCCACATATCTTTGAGAAAGAGTGCATAAGACTTGGATGGTTGTCTACACTGTAATGCCTCCATGGAGAGGCTTTCCATTGTGGCCAGTTGGGTTTCCTTCTCTTGCAACTTCTCCCTCAACCATCTATTTTCTGCCTATAGTTGTTCCCTCATTGTGGACTCTTTCTCTCTTAGCTCACTTAACTCTTTGCCCATTTCAAGGACCTTCTCTTCCATGAGGCCCACATATTCCACCTTTTTGGACTTAGAAATTTGCATCCATCTGTGGGTTCTTCCTCTTTCTGCTTCTAGTTCAAAGAAAAGTGGAATTGCAAATTTTTGGGGAATAACTCTCCCTCCTTCAATGAATTTATAATAGGATCTCAAAATAGGCTGTGAAGTAGGCTCATGGAGCTCTAGGAAGTCCTTCTCAAATGTTTTTGGGGAAGCTTCCCCCTCCTGTAGTTGTTGTGTTACCTTCTTCCCCTCCTATTGCTCATTCTTCCCTTCCTGTAGCACCCTTTGTTATTCTTGTAGCACACTCTTATTTTCTTGTAGCATGCTCCATTTTTCCTATAGCTTCCCCTTTCCTTTTTTTTGGAGGGTGGTAGGTGTCTTGGGTTGTTTAAAGGAGGTTGATCTAGTGGTGGGCCTCCTTACATATGTTATAGGAGTCTTTGATATGTTTTATGGAGAGGTTACCTCCTCAAATTTTCTTTTAGTGAGCCCTACCTCCTCTTTCTTACTTGGGGACTCTTCAATTGTGATAGGGGCATTTGTGGGAGTTTGAGTCCTCCCTTGCTTGATCCTCATTCTTTTCCTAGTCTTAAAGTAGAGGGTAGATTACCTTTTCCTTTTATTTTTGGGTTGGACTAGGGTGCTCAATGTATCTAAGGTGGTAGCTATCTCTTTTTCATTGGGTCCTGGAGACAAAATTGTTTTCTCTGGGGATACCCCTTCTTCTCTAGATTTAGTAGTTTTCTCAGGGCTTGGGTTTTCCTGTTGCTCCTCATTTTCCTCTTCATACTGCTCTTTGTTTATTGCTACCTCTAGTTCTTCCTCTATATTCTCTGCATCTGTCTTTCCTTCATCTTCTTCCTCTACCCCCTCTTTTTCTTCTTCCTTCCCCTCCCTTCCTCCAGCACTAGAGGCTAGGGTCTCACCCGGTGCGAGGGTCTGAGTGTAATTGAAGGTCTCTCTATCCATATCAATGAATTTGGACCAAAGGATAGGGGTCCTTAGTTTTTTCAATACATCCACCACTATCAGTTTGATGAGGCCATGGTGAGGTGCTAATGTTTTCCCTCTCTCACTTTTTTACTCATGTCCTTGATGGATTGTAGGAGGCAGTATGGTACAATGAGTTTTTGAGATAGGGGCAATTCTTATTGAAACCTTAGTTCATGGAGTAATCTAAAATTGTAGCCATAGACTACACTCAGTCTCCCTTCACAAGAGATGTATTTTATGATATGGTAGGCCACCTCATCCCAGGGGTAGGGTAGGCTTTCCCTCCTAACTCCATTCTTGTCTTTGATAGGTTTTTCATTGGTAGTGAAGAAGTTATTTTTAGCAATGGAATTGGTGGTTTTGTCTTCTCTTTTCCATTGGATCCCTAGAGGTAGGGTTTTCACCCTGTTAATTAGCTCAAGACTGATGGAAATAGCCAATCCCCTCACCACAATGGTGGCATTGACTTCTATCTGAGAGTTTAGAGCCATGGAAAATTCATATGCAATGTCATCATCATATCCCTTCAATAGTTCAAAGAATCCTAGCCACTGATGTCTTCTAAAAATTTCTAAAATAGGAGGGTGGAGATGGATTCTTTTAGTGTCTAAGGGATCCCTTCTATTGAATCCTCCCCCCATCTCTTTTCTATGTTTTCAACTAAGTGAAGGAGAGATGCTTCCTGCAATAGCTCTGATGTGTAATTTAGTGGCAATAGAGGGTTGAAATATCTAGTTGATGATAATTTCCTATATTCCCTCTAATCTATAGCCAGACAAGTTCTTTCAATTCACAAAATGACTGATATTTCCTATAGAATTTAGGGTGCACCATCATACAAGTTATGGACAGATGAAGGAGAGGGTTCACTTACTTTTTAGCACATGGCCTAGGATAAAGATAATAAATTGGAGACCAATTCGACCCTTGGTAGTTTTCCTTCACCCTTTTAGGCTTCTTGTAGCAGTTTCTCGGGCTTCCTGTAGCATTTGCAGGGTTCTTGTAGCTTCTTCCTATAAAAATGGAAGAGCAGGGGTCGACTCTCCTCTATGGCACCCCAAGCTCATCCTCACCTTAACTGTTTTTGAAATGAGCATAAATGCAAGAGAATTTGAGCCCCAGTACATTATATGCCATTTTTGGCTTAGGCTTGGAGCGTTGTGATGACTTGGCAGATACACAAGGTTTCCTCTTTTGGACAATTGTCCCCACCTGGAGTAATCATTCTCTTAGTCCCTTGTAATCAACACCCACTCTCCCTAATCCTAACTTGACTGATGTGACACCTCCACATTGCATGAGGGCTCATGATCACTTTTTGTTTATTGACCGAGGATGGCCAAGTCAATTTGCCACCTCCAGCGTATAAAAATACCTCCTCTTGACATTTATACATTTTCTATTATTTAGGCATAGGGAGGAGATGAGAGGTTTCCATACCTGTGTCTACCTCGTGATCAATTGATGTAGGGATGTGCATGTTGAAGCTGGACGTTTTTAATGTCACCAAGGGAGTTGTCTTGTTGTGTTTTTCCTTTTCCTTTGTATATCTTCTTTGCTCCTCATGGTATTTGACTTTTGTTGTTGCTTATGTGCATAGGTCCTTTGTTGATGTCCAAGGTGTTGCTACTATTGGAGAGTCATGCTTGGGGTGGCATGACTATTGCAAAGTGCTTCATGAGTTGGTATCAACCCTCTACTGATGGAGAAAAGAAAAAAAGAAAAAATAAAATAAGATCATGGTTTTCTGTGAGGTTTTCACAGGTTGCTATAGGAGGAGGTTCTCTTCCTATAGAAGCCCTTTTCTTCTCTTCTAGGGTCTTCAAACTACATGGGGGTGATGAGAAAGGATGTAAAGGGTTTGTAGGGTGATGCTAGTGCTATGAGGGAGTAGTGTAGGTTTGTGAAAATGGAGAGGATGTGCTCTGTGTGTTTCTCAAGAAATTTTACAGGGTAAGACAGAGTGGAGGGTTTTCAATGAAAAAACATTAATGTTTCTGTAAACTGGGATGGATGAATGATGGATAGATGGTGTACCAGGGTGGGATAACCTTATTTATCCTTGGAAAGGTCATGATTGGTGGTACTTTCATTCATATTTTCCTCCTGTAGCTTTTTGAAGCCCTCCTGTAGCACTACATGACCTTCCTATAGCATTTACAGGTTCTTCTTGTAGCAATCCAAGGAGGGGCTGAAATTTGAATTTTGAGCTACTGGGATGATGGGGAGTGGTGAGAACATGAGTTTGGATGGTGGATATGAAGTGCAAGGAATCTTGAGGATTTTGGCCCTATAGCGATGGAATCTGCCACTGTCTTCAAATGTGAAAAATGACAAAAATAATTAACAAACATGTTGTGGATCCATGTCTTGGTATTTTTATTTGTTTTTTTCTTTGTTTTTTTTGTTGTTTTTTCTTTGAGACATGAAGGTTGCCTCAGGAGAGGTTTTCAACCTGTATGCCTTCCCTTGGTGCCTCAAGAGATATTTTCACCCAGGGATCTTTTTTACTTCTTCTTTTTCTTTACTCCTAGGATGCCTAAGAGAGGTTTTCAACCCAATAGTTGGCCTTAGATGCCTCATAATGGTTTTCATCCTAGCCTTTTATTATTATTATTTTTTTCATAGGAAATATCTATAAATGTTTTGGACTAGAAGCTATGACACTTCCAATCACATTAACCTCTATGTTGATGGTGATGATGAATTTTTCCTTAGACATAGGTTTTCTGTATACCTTCATTAATGGTCCTTATTTAAAAAACTCTATTGTCATGAAATTTCTCTATCAGGTATGAGCCTAACCATCTTGTCATCAATATTCCTTTGAAATCCTTTAACCTAGAGTCATACAGTAAGGTCCAATCCCCTTCCTGAAAAACTTTGTCCTTGATGTGCCTATCATGCCAGACCTTCCTCTCCAATTGTATATTTTCAGTGTGTAGGAGGGTTTGCATTCTGAACTGATCCAAGCCATTCAACCAAAGAAACCTCTCTTTCTGTGCTTTGGTGATTTCTAAGTCCAATTGGGCTTCCATTCTAAAAGTATTATACTCAAACTCATTAAAGAGTAGAGCTTTATTTCCATAAACGAGATCATGTGGAGTAAAAATAGTAGTTATTTTCCAAGTTGTGTTATAGGCCCAAGTGGCCTCCACTAATATGTCTACCTAATCCCTCATGTTGTTGTTCACAACATTGGTGATGATGCCCTCTAATTCCCTATTTGTAACCTCTACTTTTCCATTTTCTTGAGGGTGATAGGCAGTCTATTTTCTATGTTTGATATGATGTTGCCTTAACAGATTCTTGATCAAATGTGATGTGAATTGAGCTCCCTGATCGGTGACTATCTATCTAGGGTACCCAAATTTGTAGAGAAACTTCTCCCTTAAGAACTCAACCAATTTCTCCTCTCGTGTTGCCTTAACAACCTTTGTCTCAAGCCATTTTGTCAAATAATCAATGCACACAATGATGTACTTTTTTTCCCCTAATGGTGGATCAATTGGTCCAATGAAATCCATGCCCCACTTGTCAAATGGCTCCAAGACCACCTTGGGTTGTATGTTAATTTCATCCTTGGGTGTGGGTTTCTCCATCCTTTGTCATTGATCACATCTCTTGGTATACCTTCTTGCGTATTGGTGGAGAGTGGGCCAATAATAGCCAACTTGTAGAGCTTTGAAAGTTGTTCTCTTAGCAGCAAAATGACCTCCACATGGCCCATGATGACATGCTCAGAGCATTTCAAACAATTTCTCTTCCCTGACACATCTCCCTAAGATCTAATCTGGTCTAAGCTTGAAGATATTTCCCCTAATCCAAGTGAAAGGGGTGCTCTTCCTTACAATTCTTGTATTTTCCCTAAATTATAGATTTGGAGGAAATCTTATAGCAAGTAGGTAGTTGGATATGTCAGAAAATGATGGAGAGAGCACTGAGATATAAAATAAGTGCTCATATGGAAGCTGATCATTGAACATCCCTTCATCACTTGCAAGAAAAAGCAAGTCTAGATAGAAAATCTACAACTACATTTTCTTTTCCTGACTTGTCAATGATAGTTAAATCAAATTGTTGTAACAATAAGAACCATCTAATGATTCTAGCATTCACATCAGGCTTACTCATCAGGTATTGACAATTGCATGGTTAGTATGCATGAAATTTTGGTATCCAGTGATTTACTATCTAAATTTGTTTAAGGAGTGTACAACAGCTAGGAGTCCTTTCTCAATTATAGTGTAGTTCAATTCAGCCTTAGACAGATTTTTACTAATAAAGTAAATTGCATAAGGCAACTTACCATCTATTTTTCCTAAGGCTTCTCCCACAACTTTATCGAATGCATGAGCATGAATATGGAAAGGCAGAGCCCAATTTGGGCCCCTAAGTATAGGTGCATTGGCTAATTTCTCTTTCAGGATCTCAAGGGCCTCTTGACAGCTATCTCTCTAGCAAAATTTTGAGTCCTTGGCTAGCAATGAAAATAATGGTGAGGCCACTTTGCTAAATTCCTTGATAAACATCCTATAGTATCCAACTAAGCCCAAGAAACTACTAACATCCCTATGCTTTTGAGGAGTAGGGACCCTTATTATGATAGAAATTTTGTTTGGCTCCACTTGTATTCCATCCTAAGATATCAAATGGCCAAGGAAAGTCCCTTCATTCATTAAGAATTCACACTTCTCAGGGCTAAGTGATAGGTTCATTTAAATGCACTTCTTTAGAACTTTCCCCAAGTTAGAGAGAGCCTCTAGGAAGTCACACCCATAGGGAGTGAAATCATCCATGCATATCTCTATAGAGTCATGGACCAGCTCAACTAAGATGCTCAGAACTACCCTTTGAAAAGGGGTAGGGCCATTACATAAACCGAAAGGAAGGATCCTATACGAAAAGGTAACCTAAGGACATGTGAATGTAGTTTTGTCTTGATCCTCAGGGCTGATCTCGATCTAATTGTAGCCATTGGATCCATCTAGAAAAGAGAATAACTTCTTCCCTGCAAGACCATCTAAAAATTTATCAATGAAAGGTAAATGGAAATGGTCTCTCTTAGTGGCTTTGATTATTTCTCTATCATCCACACAGATCCTCCACTTCCCATTCTTCTTTGGGACCAAAACTAGAGGGGACACCCACTCACTATCTGAGATGGGGTATATGAACCTTGCATCCAACAAATTTTGCAACCATTCCTTTACTATGTCAGTTAGGGTTGGGTTCATTCTCCTCTAAGGTTTGTGAACATGTTTGCATCCTTCCTTGATGTAGATGTGATGATTAAAAACCAAAGGATGCACCCCCTTCATTTCCTTATAGCTCCAAGAAAAAGCATCTAATTTCTCTCTCAACATTTTGCACAACTTCTCTTCTTGGTTGGTTGAGAGAGGGGTTAATCTTCAAGGTTCTATTTGGGCTAAATTCTACAAATTTGACATGTGCAAGACTTGGGTCAACTAGGAATAACTTAGTCCAACGATTACCCTCAGATTCCTTTACAAGATCAACAAGAGGCATGATATTGGGGGGTTGGTTCTCGAGGATTTGGTCAATGAGGTCATCTTTACCAGGTTTCCCCCCTCCTATAACAACATCTAGGGTACATATTTCATGGGATGTTTCATGATACAATTCATCTTCCTCCTCCTCTTCTAATCATAGGTCTAAGTCATGCTTAATGGATGACCGAGCAAGAGGGTACAATACTAATTCTTTGAACAAACGCCCATTCTTAATGGTTAGTTCCCGACCCTGCAACTTGTGTAAGCATCAACAGTGGGTAACCATGACCTTCCCAGGATGAGAGGATAACCATTTAATTTGGTTTTGGGTTGGAGAACCAAGAAGTCAGCAGGATACTCCTAGGAGTCAATAGATACCATTGCATCCTCAACAACTCCCTCAGGAGCCACTGTGGATCTATTTGCAAGTTGTATCAATGTAGTGGTCTTTCTCAAGGATCCTTGGAGGTTTAGTTTTATCATAGTTTCTTTAGTCAGCACATTGATTACATCCCCAAGATCAATCAGGGTGTGAGGGAAAATGATGCCATCAATGTGCACATCTACCACTGGACTTCCAAGTTCTAGATATTTTGGACAAATCACTCTCCCCAACATCAAATAAGATAATTGACCAATAACATTTATGGTTAGGGTGTATCTTTTTCTCCTCCCAAGGTGTTTGAAACATTTATATTTTATAAGCTTATTGTATATGGGAACATCCTTAATAGCTTGGAGGAGGGGTACTTTAACACACAAATTCAACAATTATCCCAAAATTTTAGTCTCTTTTGGGGTGTGTTGGTTAGAATGGATCAATCTCTTTGGAAAATGAGGCGTATTTACTTGAGGGATACTTTCTTCCTTTTCCTATTCAAGCTCCTCAGGTGGAGATGGAGGTTGGTTATTTGGGAGTACTCTTCTAGAACTGAGGCTGATGCCTTGAATATCTATAGTATAGGCAGGGTAAGATGTCTCTCCATTGTAGACCTATTGTATTTTCTTGTTATTCACGTTCATATTGGGTTGAGCAGACATTTGAGGTTGCTTGGGTGGAGAAAGATGAGTGAGTTGTGGTTGAGATGTAGGTGGAGGCAGTAAAGCAGGAGGTTGGTTGAGTTGAGGCCTCTACCCTTGTGATGGGTTATTCCATTGAGGATATGGAGAAGCATATGGATGAAATGGTTGATTGACAGGTTGGGGGAGGATATTAAGGTGCATAAGGCCAAGAAGGAGGTGTGGGCCATGATGGATGAGTGGAAGAGTACCAAGGTGGAAAGATTTCATTTTTGTTGGGATGGTAATAAGATTAGGATGCACCTTACATGCCCTATTGGTATGGCTGAGTTCCTTGAGGCCTCCTTTGATTGATAAAACAAAGTTGCTCAGCCCCAGCTTCTACCCCTTGGTATACAACTTTTAATCTAGGCAAAGAAGGATATTTATCTATGGCATCGTTTTACTCACAGACTGAGAATACCTCTGTGACATTTAATGGACATTCATTTTTGGGGTGACTTCTAGTGAACTTAGGGAAAAAAATGGCTAAGGCCCTCTCTGCTTCCTCTTGTCTCCTCTTGATCTACATGGTATCCATTTGCAAAGAAAATGTATGCAACATTTCACTTTTAAATTCCTCCAACATGTTTCCAATTTCATTCTTAATGGATGTTGTGGAGGGAGAGGAACTGACCAAAGCTTGACTAGCCCTACCCTTCTTCCTAGTAGCCCTAGAATGGTTCTTGAACATTGTTTTGATGTCCTCATATGATATTTTATAGATGTATCCCCCATACATCATGTTGAGGGTTTCCAACATGTCCTCCTTGATCTCTCGAAGAAGAACTAACTTGAGCGATTTAGGATCAAGGGTGCATCTGGCACTCCTATAACTAAGCTGGAATCTTTATTCATAGTCCTCTAGGGATTCATTAGACCCAAGACTCATTCTAAATATTTCTCCTTTGGTTTCTTTGGACCTATAATAGCCTCTATACTTATTGTTAAAGGTTTGTTGCATTTGAGCCTAGGTAGGGACGTTATCCCTAGGCAGACCCGTAAACCAACGCAAGTGTTGTGGGGAAAAATGCCTATGCAGGACGATCCTATCCACCTAAGGTGTGATAGTGCCTTAGCAACAAACAGAGACAGCTATTCCAGTATTCTTCCTTTATGAATTAAGAATGAAGAGATAGATAGAAGGACTAACCGATGTCTTCCGTTTGTCCCTCGATCCGGCTTCTCTTCTCTTGGAGTGTTCCCAGCTACTTGCCTTCTCGCTCGCCCAGCTTCAAGAGGTTTCTGCAAAATCACAAGAAGAGAACACTACGCAAGACATGGATTCATATTCATAACTAGTTCAGGATTAGAAATAAACTAAACATACTAATGCAATCATACATCAAGAATACATCAGCATATAGGAGAAACCAAGATAGCTTTATTGATGAATAACAAGGTTCAAGAAGAGATACAACCCAGAGGGTTCCAATCCAGCAGCTCCTTCCTAGCAAATGGAATTCCTATCTTCACCCCCTTCAAAGCATTAAGCAACCAATGATTCCAATCTCAAACCAACAACAATTCTTTGCAATAACAAAATTCCAGCCTCTAGATCTCATGGAGGAGAGATCCATATATAGATGTTTGGAGAGAGGATGAGTCAGCTTGAGATCTGACTAGTGTCCTCTCCCTCTGTCAGTTCTTGAGTCCACTTGGAGGTTCTTGCTTCCACTTGGAGATTTGGAACCTCTTACTCATCACCAGTCGAATTCCCTGAGGCAAGTGCCATTTTGGAAGCTTCCTGGGTTTTGACACCTTGAGAAATGAGCCTGCCACATGTCCACTCTCGTTCAGCGCAGGTAGCCAGTGTTCCATTTGACATTCAACGCAGGTAGCCAGTGTTCCATTTGACATTCAACGCAGGTAGCCAGTGTTGGCTTTGACATTCAGCGCAAATAGCTAGTGTAGCCACTGAAATGATCCTGATTTGACTTGTTTTGAGCAGTTTTTGGTGGAGAACTTCTGTGAATTGCTGTGGTTTGTTAGCCTTGTTCCTCTAGGGGTAGGAACAACATGTTTAGGGACTTTGGATCCCTTAGATTATGGACATTTCATGTTCAATGCTGTAAGGTAGAAAAATGTCTATAACAGTTGCCCCCTAAAGTATGAGGCCGTTTATCGGGTGAAATGATTTATCAGGGGGATCCGAAGTTCATCCAATGCTGGGAGGAGACCTGTAATAATACAATACAATACATTATTTTTCATACTGCTTTCATGATCTAGCTGAGGCGGGCATTCCCATGCTCATCTTTATAAATTCATTTTTCTGTACATAGAACAGACAATCGTCTGATGGTAGACTGATAATTTTGATGAAATTATCATCCTTCGAGTAGGATGATTATCTGCTGCAATGATGTACATGTCAATGTCTTTATCTTTCCTAGAATATATATCGCAGCCCGGATGGATGAAACTAGATCTGGGGTCTTCAAACTCGTTCGATCTTCACTCTAAGTACAAGTCGATCCATGTGAGAATTGATCTGAAGTCGAACATGGAAAGACATCACTTGATTACCGGTCAATGATGTAAACCGTTAACAAGCGCGAGAGGAATCACCGATAATGATAATGACCCTCAAGGTACTGCAGTACAATTCACGTGGTGTGAATAAAGGACTTGGCGTCGAACACCATGCAAAATCTTTCGGTCGAAGGTCATTGATGTATACCTGTCGCCGGAAGTGAGAAACTTGCCATTGAGGCATGCAAGCTTCAAAGTACTGAAGGGGTTGTTCCTAGATCAACTTCTCGGATAATGAGCTGATGTCGACAAGAAGCGATCTGTCAAAGGAGGGCCTTAATGAATCCCACATCAGTGACACGGAACGGAGCTAATGATTTTAATGGAGGTGAAAACGATCTGTGACATATGATTCAGGGTGGCGGTCATGAAAGGATGAAGGATAATGTATGGCAGTGGATGGGACACGGTTGACTTTTCTGAACGACTTCTCTTGAACATATGGCGACACTGATGCGATGGATCGGTAGCATTACCCCAAATATGGATGGTATGGGGAGACCATGGATGTGACCGGTGAATGAAACAACCCAACCCGATTGTGGTATGGAGGAAAAGTGTCATGTTCAAGAGCGACTTGCTACCATCAAAGTTTTCTTTAGTTTCTCCCAATTTTTCCCCAGTCATTGTTGACCAGTACCTCTTTATTTTTGTCAAGCTTGAGGAGGATAACATATGCTTGTTCTATAACCTGCCCTTTGGGCAAGCCCATCGCTATGTTTTAACGAGCCTAGCGATAGTGAAACTCGTTCTCGTCTAAAGACAAGTTTGTCGCTATTTAATGATTTTAACGAGTCTAACGACAAGGATAACTCGGTCCCTTTCATTTTTAGAGAGTCTGAAAAGGTACATAAAGTTAACTCCAAAAGTCCTTTTTCGTCATCTAATCCCTTAAGTCCGAAAAAGTATAAAACAATACAGAAGGGATGAGTCTTCGATAGTTTTAACGAGCCGAATAAAACAAGCGCTCGATCTTTTTGTGCAATAATCCCTCGGGTCCAAAAAGATTAAAATCTAGAGGAGGGATAGCACTTCCTGTCCCTTTAACGAGCTGGAAGGCCAAGGACTCAGCAATCTTTTCATATTTTACGAGTCAGATGAAAAGAGCTTAAAGAAGACTCGTCCTTTGAGGAACGAGTGATAAACAGGGTTAGCAGCTGATTCCAGGTACAGGTTGGAATTTTCCAATCACGGCAGTGTCACAAGGATGGCTAGGTGAAATCACTCCTCGCAGCTGTTCCTCAAAATGGGTAAACAAACATATGGAGGTGAACGATCGGCCAAATGAAAAGTGGAGGTGACGGTGCAAACATGACCAAGGCTTTAATGACTGATAATATTACATTCACTGTGGTTATTTACCGGGTAGTTCATTTTTTAACGAGCTTAAACGCGGGTGGAAACATTTTCTCGGTCTTATGTTTATTTTTTAACGAGCATGAACTATGTGCTAAAACTGCTCGGTTCTTGTGTTTATTTTTTAACGAGCATGAACTGTGTGCTAAAACTGCTCGAACTTAATTTTGCATGCCCCCAGCATAATAACGCAAATCGAGGTGCATGCATATTGGTCACTATTTAAGCATAGTAACGCTTGAGGTACAACCCGTTACGGGGTTGCGCCAGTGGAATTCCGTCACAATCCATTAACTCGTAGGCTCCTTTTGCTAACACTTGTTTAACAATATAGGGGCCCATCCATAAAGAATTAAATTTGCCTGCTCCCAATTTATCGGATTCTTGGTCATAAAGCAAGACCAAGTCACCTTCTGAGAAGACACGGGGTTTGACATTTTTGTCGAACTGCGCCTTGACTCCTTTCTTATGGGATTCGTTAGCCAAAGCGACATCACGACGGGTTTCATCCAATTGGATTAATTCCAAGAAACGGGCCTCTTCTTCCGAAGTTCTGGGGAGGAGATCAATTGCGAGTTTAAGAGACGAGATTTCACACTGGATTGGCAAGACTGCTTCCAGGCCATACACCAGTTGGAAAGGTGTGAACCCGGTCGCGTTCTTCACCGATGTTCGGTAAGCCCACAAGGCTGAGTACAGGATTAGGTGCCACCTTCTTTTGTGAACCCTGATCATCCTTTGCAACATACGCTTCAGGACCTTGTTGATTGCTTCAACTTGTCCGTTGGCTTGCGGATATACGGGGTAGAGCTGTCATGAGATAGCCCTAGCTTGGCAGCTAATTCAACCATCATGTGATTGCGAAAATGTGACCCATGATCTATAACTATAGCCTGTGGTACGCCGAACCTGGTGACTACATGATTGAAAAAGAAAAGGGCAGCTGTTTCACCAGTGTTATCTAATGTAGGCATCGCCTCGGCCCATTTGGTAAAATAGTTAACGGCGACTATAATATACCCATGCCCCCCGATCGAGGTGGGGTTACATGTCATGAAATCGATGCCCCATTTGGCGAAAGGCCCAACAGCAACTATTGGCTGTAAAGGTGCGTGTGGTCTTCTGGTTTTGCTATTGAAAATTTGACAAGCATGGCAACTTCTGACTGCGGTTATGCAATCTTTGAACATGGTTGGCCAGAAGTATCCTGCTCGTAAGATTTTCTGTTCTGTAGCATATCCAGATTGATGCCCTCCACACGCGCCTGAATGACACTCATTCAGGGCTTTTTCGGCCTCTTCATGGGTGAGGCACCTCCTCAGAACTGTATCGATACCGCGACGGTAAAGCGTATCACTGATGATCATGTAGTCTTTCGCTTGGTATCATATACGTTTCTGTTCTGAGTGAGAGGTGTCAGGCCTGAATTTTTGGGTTTGGAGATAAATTATTATATCTCCATACCACTCATTGCTTGCAGATATCAAAAACAAACTTTCGTCCATGATTGACTCTTCTGATGTTTCATCGTTGGACGACGATGGGAGATCGCACAATAATTCTGCGAAAACTAAAACTTTCTTTGATTTGGATTTTACAAATTCCATATCAAACTCTTGAAGGATCGCTATCCATTTTGAATATTTGCCCCCCAGCAACTGTCGCGACAATATATAAGTCATGGGGTTGCAATCTGATAAAATGGTAGTTTTCTGAAAGAGGACGTAATGTCGAAATCTTTGTATCGCTTGAACAGCAACGAGTGCTAGCTTTTCAACATAAGAATATTTGATTTCTGTATCATTCAAGTTTTTACTTAAATAATATATGGGATGTTCAATTCCATCGACTTCTTGAACTAAAACCATTACAATGGTCGTATCTGCTGCAGCCAGATATAGGTTAAAATCTCTTTGATAGTCCGGGGCATACATTAATTATGCTTTTACTAGAGAATATTTCAGAGCATCAAAGGAAGCTTGCGCCACCTGATCCCAGACAAAAGGTACATCCTTTTTCAAAAGACGAGTATAACCTTTAGCAAGTTCTGCGTAATTTGGAATGAACCTCCTCAGAAAGTTTGCTTTCCCTTGGAGTTTCTGAATCTGAAGCAAATTTGAAGGTGGAGGCAAATTAATGATTGCCTGAACCTTACAAGGGTCGAGACGAATCCCATCCTTAGAGACTACAAAGCCAAGTAAACGACCAGAACCGACGCAAAACACACATTTGTGCAGATTGAGTCTTATCTTGTAGTGTCGGCAACGTATAAATATCGCTCTTAAATGCTGCGGATGATCAGTCCGCTTTCGCGAATGAGCTGGAAGGTCGTCAAGATAAGGTTGAACGATGTTCTTGATGTCATGGAAGGCATAATTCATTGCCCTCTGAAACGTCGCCCCTGCGTTCTTTAAGCCAAAGGGTAATTTTCGATAAGCGAATGTGCCCCACGGACAGATGAATGCAGTCTTTGACTGGTCCTATGGGCGGATATTTATTTGATTATACCCGGAAAATCCATCCATAAATGAAAAGATTTCACATCCAGCGCATTCATCAATTATCTGGTCGATGAAGGGTGTAGGGTAGTTGTCTTTTGGACAAGCTTGGTTTACATCCCTATAATCGACACACACTCTAATTTTCCCTTGTTTCTTCATAACAGGGACAATATTCGATACCCAATCGGTTAGAGGAACCGGGTAGATGAAACCAGCATGGAGAAGTTTTTCAACTTCTGCCTTAATGGCAGCGGCTTTCTTGGGGTGCACCTGCCGAAGCCGTTGTCTTACCGGTTTGACATTAGGATACATCTTAATCTCATGTTCAACGATACTCGAGTCAATGCCTGGCATTTCATCATATGACCAAGCAAAGACATCTCTGAATTCACGAAAAAGAGCGTTATATATTTCTAGTTCTGAAGGAGAACAACCTTTGCCGACATAAATATTCTCTACAACATTTGTTTTAGTCGAGATATTTATGGCTATAGTCTCTTCAATATTGGATAAGTTTCGCTCGGAATCCACCGTGTTTACAGTGTTTGATAGGAATTCAAAAACTGAAGGGTGATAAAGGTCATGCTAAGTATCTTCTTCATATTCTGGAAGAAGGGAACGATGGTGGCAATCATTCCATGGTGCCCCCTCAATCAACATTGATTGTAGAATTCCTTCGTCAGTCCCATGTACTTTCGACCAAGGATCTAACGGGGTACCATATTCTCTAGACCTATCTACCCAAATGCTTGATGAGCGTTGACTTGGGTTCGCCTCCCATGCCCGAAACATTGATTGCTACAATATTTCTATAAGGCTTGGGGGCAAAACCATTGCATGATCCATGTCGATATTGTCTTCTGAGATCTTCGTGGAAGATATCATGTTGCAAGCTCTTACCAACGCTACTTCTCCTATATAGATTGGAGGTGGAAGTGCGAAAGTTCCCATTAATGTGGGGTCTTTCAGTAGGCCTACTCCGATATCTTGAAGTGAATGGTTGCTTCCATGGATCATGGGAATACTTCCTGTAACTTGTGAACCACTAGGGAGGAAATCTTGTTGGTCGACGATCGTAATCCCTCCTTGAAAAGGGAATGCGATCTTCCTAAAATAAGTCGACACTACAGCTGCCATGGCATATATCCACGGTCTTCCCAGTAGGATGTTGTAGTCCAGATTCCCATCGATGACTTCGACATCTATTTCTACTGTTTTTCCTCCCAGTTCAACTTTCAAGTTATTAAGGATACCGCACGGGGTATATGTCCTTCCATCGAATGCTTTTAATGTCGTCGAAGATCGCGACAAGGTTGGAGATCCTAAAGTTTTCCAGCAACTCATCGACATAATACATGTAGATGCCCCCTCATCAATAATTGTTCGGTGAACAGTTTTGTTGAGGGCTTTCACTTGAATAAGGAAAGCTAGTTGAGCTGGTAACTGAGGATCGTATCCTTTGTGGTCGAAGGATACAAGATGGAATCCTTAGGATCAATCCCACCAATAGCTGATAACAAAGCTTGCCTTTGGGATGGGCAATTTTGTAGTACTTCAAGAGTCGACATAGCGGATGGCGATTGGGCCAAATCTTCCACTATGTTATAATGCTGCGCCGCTTTGGTGCGAGGATTAAATGTCGACTTGTGTACTACTCCCTTTGGCGGTTTTATTGTTAATTCAGGAATGATGGGCGGTACAATTTCTATCGAAGTTGTTGTCGAACTACTTGGTTGATCTTTACCTTTGTCATTCGACAGCTGCGGATTCCTGTAATCTTTGTTCCTTGTCGAAATCAAAGCATCATTCTGCTGTTTTGAAACCGACAACATAAGCACTTGCGACGGGGAAGCATTTCCACTATCAACCAGATTTTGACCTGGATTTGGGAACGGATCAGTTAACACAGCTGAGGTCTGCGAACTCTTGAAGAATCTTCTCAGCTTAGCTTTGTATGGACAATCGGCTGTCCAATGATCCTCGTCACATATCATGCATGGACTTTTTGGTTTCCCTTTCCTAGGAGGGTTCGAAGAAGTTTTTTCAGGGGATGACTCACCCTGTTTCTTCTTCTTCCCTTTGTTTTGTTTCTTCTTGCTTCCTGGTTGATGGGTTTCTTTGCCTTTATCTGCTGATACGGCATTTACTTCCGAAGCAAGAATTTCTTCTTTTTCATTTTGATCCGAATTCTTACGGGCTTTCTTAGACGAAGCCTTTGTCGATTTCGCGTTTGCCGTGCCAATCACGCCATCGCCGGCATGAGAGTCACTATTTGATTTAGGAGGAGGAGGAATTGAGAATTCCAGTCTAGGGGCGTCAGGTATTTTGTCGTAGAGCGTGCCAGACTGAGTGTAGACTAAGTCTAGATATTGTGCATGAGCAATAACTTGCTCCTCCGTTACGACTCCTCCCTTGGCCACATCTTCCGTTATGGCAGGAAGTAACGACTTGATAAACCATTCAGCTAATAGCTGATCGGGAACATACATTTTTACCATCCTACGACAACGTCGCCACTCATGTATATGATCAAATATATGAGTGGTCGTTGTCTGTTTGAAGTTGGTTAAGATTTCTGTTCCCGTTTCATACCTTATCGGTAATTGAAAATGGGTTAAGAAAGTCGTGGCTAGGGAGCTGAAATTGTTGAATGAGGCTCTAGGTAATTCAATATACCATTTAGCCGCCGGACCCATTAACGTCCTCTGAAAAAGGCGAAGCCTTATCGAATCATCATTTAGTGTGTTTGATGAACACCACAGATGAAAAGTCATCATGTGATTCGATGGGTCTTCACCTGGATTTCCATTGAATTTAGGAATGTCAGATGGAATTTTGTGAGGAATCGCTGGCCACCAAGGGGCGTAAGCAATCGGATTGTTGGTTAACCGGTGTAAATCGGGTAACTCTAAAGTTGCCACGAATGGTAACTGTTGATTCAGGTTAGGTGAAGCATACCCAGGGTACGATGGAATTGCCTGAGGAGTGGGCCTTTGCATACCAGCATAATGTAATTGATGTTGGTATGACTGATACGGTTGGTGGACTTGACCACTGTAAAGCGGTTTGTTTTGACCATTTTGAATATACGGTTGTCCACTGTTTGCAAAGATCTGTTGCTCAGAACCTTGGTATACTTGCTGGAATTGTGGTTGTTGGTATTGCACCAGCCATGGTTGTGAAGCCATGTTCTGTTGCGCTATACTAACTGTTGGACCAAGGTGTGGGGTAATTGTACTCGTTTGGACCTGTGTCGCCCCACCAGTAGGCGATTGTGGTTGAGTCACAGGGTCAAGGGGCTGTTGCATTACAACCTGAGAAATCTGAGGTTGGCATACAACAAGCAACGTTTGAACTTGCGACACTGTCACAATAGCCGGTGTGGTCGGGATGTTCGACATAGGTACACATTGTTGCATAGAATATACAACCCTTGGTTGTTGCGATAGCATAGGTACCCAACCACTTGATGTAACTCCAGTATAACCTGAATACTGTTGTGAACTCCCGTATGGGTACCCTCCCGGAGGGGGTAATGAAAGGGCATACTGCCCCCCATACAGTAGCAATCCGGAACTCAAGGGGATTGTTTGTCCTTAGGGACTGGATTGCCCAAATTGAACTCCAAATGGATCAATCTGGCGAGTTTCAACATAAGAGTTGCCAGATATTATTCCGGAGGAACAAACTGGAACAGACCACACTGTCGAAAGAGTCCCTGGGTGGACTCCTTCTAGCGGTTGAGAGCTAGTCGGGACATATGGTATGCCGGCAAACATTGTCGGGGTGACGGCAGGGGCTTCTGCTGTCACTGTGTCGTTCGACACAGTCCTAGATGTTGACGGTTGTTCAGACATTTTGAGTCTATCCAATTTATTTCCAAGCGTTTCTACAGGAACTTCCACTTGTGGTAGACTAACTTATGATGTAGAAGGAAATAGAGTGACCCCTGCTCCAAAATGGGTTGGAGTACTTGCTTGCGGATCCTCTACAATTTCCTCTATCGCAATCAAACCAGGTGGAAGAGGAAGACCATCAGGTCCGTAAAATATTTCTGGTGCCGAAGAAGGGGTTGAATTGACAGCGACAGTTGTTTGAGGAGCAAGACTCTCCGAACTGGTTACAGATGGAACTGGTTCAGTAACGCAAGTATTTTCCCCCAGACTAGGATCAGTGTTACTGTCCCTCTGTGGCTGTTGAACCTTTTCTGTAGAGGCAGGGTTTCCAGAAATGTTTGGAGTAACCGAAATCTCAGATGTCGTTGGAACACTTGTTCTAACTTTGATAGGAGATTTCGAACCGGTTAAACGAGTTCGCTTTGTCCGTACTGTTTTCGATTCCGGAGACAAAGACGGTTGACTCGTAAGCCTCCGCGAACGACGGGGTTTCAATTGACTTTCTTCCACGATTGCGGATTACTCGAACAACCAAAATAAAAAATTGGAAAATGTGTTTCCGAACTAAATGAATTTTTAGACGCTTTTAGACACAACTTGCTTTTTCACTTTTAAAGAGTCGAGAAAAAGCTAAAGATGACTCTAGTCTCCTTCGATGTTTTAACGAGCCCGAAGTGACAAATGCTCGGATGGAATTTTTCCGTTATAGAGTCTGAAAAAGGCCAAAAGGAACTGCTCTGGAGTTCTAGGCAGAGGGTGTGCCAAACTTTTCGCAAAACCGCAAAATATTTTTTAGGGTACGGGCGGTCGATCTTCCTGAATGCTGTGTTCAGTGCATTGCGATCAGTAGGGCAGCCGACACGACTTCCTAAGGATAAAGGTTTTATGCCTATAGGGGTCTCCCAATATATATGCGACGGTACATGGGAGCACAATCCGTACTGGCGCTATCGTCCCTCAGGAGGAATCACCCACCATCCACGAGATCGACAGTCACCAGGCTTAACGATGCCGGAACACGTCTCTAACCTAAACCTCTATGTTGCGCGTTACGTTGCAAAGCGTTGTTAAGTTCATTCAATTTATTTTAGGTTGATCTTTTTAAAGTTTGCCTTTCAAGGTTCACCACGAGATGTATGATACAAATTCCTAAATGCAGTCTAAAGGTGATAAGCAAGCTTTATATCTTTTCAACTTTGAAAATCCTAGCTACTAAGGGAAAAGAAAGACACCATCTTTTCTCAAAGAGCAATCAGGACACTCTAATGCACTTTTCCTAAATCAAACATGCAAACTATCAAATGCAAATGCACAATGCAGGTGTTTGTTTTCCACTTTCTTAGTATTGATGCCTACACAGAAAGCTTTTTGTACAACTTTGAATTTGCTTTTAAATGACAAATACAAACAAGTTTACTTTTTCGAAATCAGAGAGGGTATAAGAGATTACAACACTTAACGATTTTCGAAATGAATACTTGTTTCGACACTTAAAAGAGACAAACTCAAACCAATAAGCAAAAGCAAATGTATAATCAACTGCAAACAGCCAATGAACTCTCTCCTAAGATCACAATCAACAGATCTGAATCAAGGGCTACCGGATGACTATTTCACTTATGCAAAGGAAAACTGTAAATGATGCCACAAACACATAAAAACACTCACAGTCTTTTTGTACAAAAGGAGGCGGAATGTAAGCAGAGAAAAGGAGTTATCAGACTAGTACCTATGCTGGTTACAGGCTGCAAAAATCAGAGATCAAAGCAAGGCAAAATAGAGTAGAGAACCCCAGCTGCACAAGGACAAACTGGTTCAGCGCAACCTCAACACAGGGGTTTTGACATTCAGCACAGGTAGCCTTCACGAGACCTGTGTTGAAATGTAGAATCCCTTCACTGGGTCTGCGCTGAAGGAGAAACTCTCGTTTCCCTCAGGTTCTGGGTCACGGATTGCTATTTAATTCACTGTATTAGGCCAAATAAAAGCAACAAGCAAGGTAAAATCAAAGGGATGCTTTGAGGGAGTACTAAGATCTATCACAAAGGATCATCAAATCATTTGTGAGTCCATTGATCAGATCATAGACAAGTCCAGCAATTGGATCAAAGCAGCAACTGTCTACTTTGCATCCGGGAAAAGCAGATGCAGTTCGATTGTTGCTGTCAAGTCTATGAAACAAACAATGATAAAAACACAAATAAAATGACTAAACAGATCTCCCCAGTGGAGTCGCCAATTTGTTGTGGGGAAAAATGCCTATGCAGGATGATCCTATCCACCTAAGGTGTGATAGTGCCTTAGCAACAAACAGAGACAGCTATTCCAATATTCTTCCTTTATGAATTAAGAATGAAGAGATAGATAGAAGGACTAACCGATGTCTTCCGTTTGTCCCTCGATCCGGCTTCTCTTCTCTTGGAGTGTTCCCAGCTACTTGCCTTCTCGCTCGCCCAGCTTCAAGAGGTTTCTGCAAAATCACAAGAAGAGAACACTACGCAAGACATGGATTCATATTCATAACTAGTTCAGGATTAGAAATAAACTAAACATACTAATGCAATCATACATCAAGAATACATCAGCATATAGGAGAAACCAAGATAGCTTTATTGATGAATAACAAGGTTCAGGAAGAGATACAACCCAGAGGGCTCCAATCCAGCATCTCCTTCCCAGCAAATGGAATTCCTATCTTCACCCCCTTCAAAGCATTAAGCACCCAATGATTCCAATCTCAAACCAACAGCAATTCTTTGCAATAACAAAATTCCAGCCTCTAGATCTCATGGAGGAGAGATCCATATATAGATGTTTGGAGAGAGGATGAGTCAGCTTGAGATCTGACTAGTGTCCTCTCCCTCTGTCAGTTCTTGAGTCCACTTGGAGGTTCTTGCTTCCACTTGGAGATTTGGAACCTCTTACTCATCACCAGTCGAATTCCCTGAGGCAAGTGCCATTTTGGAAGCTTCCTGGGTTTTGACACCTTGAGAAATGAGCCTGCCACATGTCCACTCTCGTTCAGCGCAGGTAGCCAGTGTTCCATTTGACATTCAATGCAGGTAGCCAGTGTTGGCTTTGACATTCAGCGCAAACAGCTAGTGTAGCCATTGAAATGATCCTGATTTGACTTGTTTTGAGCAGTTTTTGGTGGAGAACTTCTGTGAATTGCTGTGGTTTGTTAGCCTTGTTCCTCTAGGGGTAGGAACAATATGTTTAGGGACTTTGGATCCCTTAGATTATGGACATTTCATGTTCAATGTTGTAAGGCACAAAAATTTCTATAACAGCAAGGCTTCATCCTTAAGGGTAGATGGGAATAACTTCAGCTTTTGGTCATCAAAGGTATAGTCATAGTTCCTACAGACAACAACAAACTCAAACATAAAAGTATCAGGGTCCTCAGAGGTTAAGCCATGGAAGTGAGGAAGGGTAGTAGGGCTTATATGCTTCATTCTAGCCTCTCCATTAGTCTCTCTAGTAGGGAAAACCTCCTCATTCCTAATTTCAGCAATGGTTTGGGTAGGTGAAATCGGTTCTTCTTCTTCCCCAATAGGTTCTTCAAAAACCTCGGGCTGTTCACCTAATGGGTCTTCTAACTCCCCTGTAGTCAGAGAGGGAAGTTGACAATCATCGAAGAAGAGTGAAGGTTGATTGTTTGATGGTGTGGGGGTGTTTGGTAAGAATTTTCCTTGAGTATCTCTATTCCTATGAGGAATGAAAGAAATTTTTTCTTTTTTTTATGTGATTTTTTAAAACTGGACCCAAAACAGAAAGAAATTCTTAAGCAAAAATAACAACTACCTAGACACCTCCCCAGCAATGGTGCCAAAAAGTAGTGAGCCCTGGTATTGTACCAAGAGTGCTATAACTCCTCGAGGATCCTCAACTCTATTTATCAACTCGGGGTTCGTACAAACTTCGAGGTGATAGTGCTATATACACATTAGATCGAATTCTACTCATGCCACCCTTAATTAGGTCATTTGATCATTAGGGCTTCAAAACCATTCTTCTACTAGATTAGGGGGAAATTAACTACTGAAAGTGAAATTCAAAATCTAGCTCTAATGTAGAAAAATTAAATTGTTTTCAAATCTCACTTGTAGATTCTGTTATCACTCAGAAGTCTTCCCTAGAAGTTATAAAAAGAAGGAATAATCCGAGGTAACCACAAACCTAATCTTTTAGACTCAGGTTCTAGCCAACCTAAGTCCAGAGAGGGCTTTCTCTTTATAATTTAACTTTGTTTTGGTGGGATTTTAGGCTAGTTCTTAGTGTTCATAAGGTTTGATTTTGGTTGGGTGGTGGAACTATAGGAACAGATGGATAGAGCAAGGCTTTCAAGCCATTGGGCTATGGATTCAATCAAAGGATGGATTAACTGGATCAGATCAATCACTAAAGGGAGAGTTCACAGGGCATGCTAGCAAAGCAAAAGGCAAATCTTCAGGTTCAAATGGATGATGTAGTCCTAACTAGGGTGAAAGGGTAATGAAGAATCCTTAGACTGGGATCAAGATGAAGAGCAAGAAGTGATCACGAGCAAAGGGCAAAACTACAGACCTAGGCGGGGAACTACAGAAGTAAGGGAGAAATTAAAAATCTCTAAACTAAGATAGTTTAGCAGAAAACATTAAGAATGTAAACAATCAAGAGATAGAGCATTCTAGCCAGTTCTGAAATAGCATTCCTAGTTTAACATTCAAATTTCATAGAGACACATATGATTATTAATAAACATAAAGAGAAACAATAATACACATAAGAGAGAGAATACTTATTTGATTTCCACTTTACATAAGAATCCTATGAAATGTCTTTACTTTATTCCTTGATCCAGCAAGCCAATCTAGTCTTGATACAATAACACTTTCTTTTTTTTTGTAAGTGTAGGTAGTGCCTTTCTTTTCTATTTATGATAAACAAGGAGACCAGATACATCATTTTGGTGGCCTCAACCTGCCCCTAAGGGAAACCAGGTCTATTTGCCACCTTAGTTTGCTATAAGCATTCCAAAAACAAAATTTAACGAGTCTTTCCATACTAGCTATATGCTCTATACAACTGAAACTATCTATTAAACTACTAACATGCATGATACTATGAAAATAAGTAGTTCAAAAAACCACATGAGAGCCTCAAGTGGATCATTCCTTTCTGGTGCCTGTGTTCTGGTCCATGTCCATAGGAGTATCGATTTGTTCCTCCTGACTTGGGTTAGTATGAACCATCCGGGACAACAACTGATTCATCTCCTCTATTTTGTTGTTCTGCCTGATCATTATGACCTGGAAGTTTTTCATTTGTTTCTGCAAATTTGGCATACCGTTCACGATTTCTGCCATTTCCTTTGCTACCTGTTCCAGTGCCTTTGCCAGGAGGCGTTTGAGTACCCAGTAGATATGTAGAGACTGCCTGTACAGAGTCAGCCTTCCCCGTGTGTTCCCTAGATCTCTAATCGTTTCCACCCATTCTTCAGTCTCAGAATCAGACTGTTCCTCCAACACATTGGTTTCCATGTCTTGGATGATTCGATGGATATCCTCACTCGTTCCTTCCCGGTATGCTCTTACCGCTTCCCGAAGTGCTGTCAGGGTAGACCTTCTCCCTTTTCCCTTGTTACTTGGGGCTTCCATTGACCTACTCACCTGATTCCCTTGCCTTGGTCGACCTCTGCCTCAACGTCCTCTGCCGCATCCTGGGCGCGTCATCCTGTTATCTACCCTCTCCCGGAATCACTAACCTCCCTGATGGCTCCTCCTGGCTATGCTATGCTCTGCTCCACTTTCGTCCTACATAGATTGCCCCTTCTCTTACCTTCTGCCACCTTCATATAATTTCTCTTCGACAACCTTCTCACTCATCCATTACCGCCGCCACTACTACTAATCATCTGCAATCCACCTCCCCCACTCCGGTTTCTTGAGACTTGTGCTAACCTGCTATTCATTGTTTTGGCTGGAAGGGCGGCTTCGTACCTGTGGTTGCGTCCTGTTGTCCTTCCATAATCATAAACACTCCTGCCACCTTCACCTACCTTCTTCTGCATCCCGATCGGGAGCCATCTATCTCTATTTCCTTTGATTCGTGTCTTCATGATTGTCCTGGTTGAGGATCATTCTTAGCTGTTCTAATTCTAAATCTTCTGAGTACATAGACCATATATTATCCATTTTCCTTCCTTGTTCTTGGCAACCCCAGTTCGCAAGAAAATCTGCTACTCTGTTAGCCTCTCTTCTAACATGCTTAATGATCATATATTCAAATCTTCTTAGGATAATTTCCAATTCTTGGATTAGAATGACTGTTCTCCAGCTCTGTGTAACCTTGTCCCATGAGGTCCCATTATTAAGTTTTTTGAGAACTTGTATAACCATTTGGGAATCTCCCTCCACTTCTAGGTTATTATATCTGTTTCTGATTGCTATCTTTAATCCTTGATGTATTGGCATCAATTCAGCCTCATTGTTACTCATAATGCCTCCATTATCTGCGTAGATCCATTTTGTTCTCCCTTGAACATCCCTAAACAGACCTCTAATCCCTGTTGGGCTTGGATTTCCTTTAGAGGCTCCGTTGAAGTGTAACTTTACAAATATAGCCGAGGGGTGGGAAAAATGCAGGGTGCCATTATATCTTGTCCTGGGTTCTTTCCACATCTGTGGCGCCACCATCCCTTGATGCTGTTATAGACATTTTTGGGCCCTACAACCCCAAGCATGAAATGTCCATAAATCAAGGGCTCCTAAGTCCCTAAAAGTGTTGTTCTAACCCCTAAAGCAACAAGGTCAACAGATTACAACTTCTCCCAGAAGTTCTCCATGAGAAACTGCTAAGAATTGGTCAAAACAGGATCATTTCAGCTGCTCCACTGGCTAGGTGCGTTGCATTGCACCTAAATACACTGTGAGGGTGCGTTGCATTTCAAAAGTCCCTTCTGTGGGGTGCGATGGGCGAGAAATGACAAATGGCAGTGTCATTCCGTGAGGTGGAGAGACAATGGAAGCTTCCAGAATCTTCTCCTGTGACACTTGCCTCACTGAATTCGACCAAGGATGAGTAAGAGGCCTTCAGTCTCCAAGTGGAAGCAAGAACTATCAGAGAGAAGACACTAATCAAATCACAAGCTGACTCATCCCCCTTACAGATATCTATATATGGATCCCTCATCCCAGAGATCCAGAGGCTGGAATTTTGCATATTGTAAGGAATTGTTGTTGGTTTTTTGAGACAAACATCAGATTGTTGGGTGATCTATGCTTTGTTTGAGGTGAAGAGGGGCTTCTTTGCTGGGAGGTTGATGCTGGGTCAGGAACCACTGGTTGTAACTCCTCCTGGATCTTTTCTTGTTTATCAATAAAATCTATTTGAGTTTTCCTCCATGCTTTTGTATCATTGATGCTTGTTACACTTGTATGGTTAACTTAAATCTGATCCTAAGTTGTTTATGAATATAGATCCATGTCTTTGTATAGTGTTCTTCTTCTGTGATCTTACAGGTACTTTGTGAAGCTGGGCAAGTAAGGGAGCAGGTAGCTAGAGACTATCAAAGAAGAGAGGGATTGGATCAAAGGATTAACGCAAGACAGAGGTTGGTTCTTTCTATTCCTCTCTATCTATAGTTCATAAAGGAAATACAAAAGTAGTTTTTCTCTGTTTGTTTCTAAGGCAGCTGTCACACCTTAGTGGGATAGAGTAGTTCTAAATAGACACTTTTCCCTGTAAAAAAATGGCGACTGTTGTAGCTCTAACCCGGAAATATATGATAACAGAAATAAACCCAAGAATGATAAGATTGAATATAGATAGAAATGCTTCTTTATTATCAAAACCCTTAAGGTAGGGCAACACCATACATTCACTCCTTAAGGAAGGAGAACACTCCACAAGCCACATGCCTGTTCATACAAGAATACTTCTCTTCATCTTCATGTGGAGTCTCTAGCCTCTATATAGGCCTCATACATACAATACCATGCATCATTACCATGGTTTCCTCATACCATCAACTAATACCATGGGCCCATTACATTATTATTAACTACTTGTGGTCCCTTACATGACATGGGTTAACCACCTTATTTATTACTATGGCCCATCCCATTATTACATTATTACCTTGGGTACCTCCCTTGGTACCCCATATTATCCCCCCTAGTTATATAACATTCCACCCCCCTAAGCATGTTTCGTCCCCGAAACATGGGAAGAACACAAATAATAAGATCTACTCAAAAGAGTAGTTCACTGATACCATGCACGTGCATCTAGCCATCCAAGAGAAAGGTGAAACCTCGATCTCGTTGGTGCCTCGCTCGCTTGAGATGGAAGTTGACCGTGGCCGCTCTTCTGTGTTGATGTGTAGTGGGTGGATCTTCTCTCCTCGCGATCCGTCATGTGATGACTTGGTTTCCATCTTGATGGTTGTCTCGCTGGGTGATGTGGGTGATGATATGTTGAAGTGTTAACCCACGATGGCTTTTGCTTGACTTCACCCTGTTGTGGTGCCTGTTGTGGTGTCTTCTTTGTCAATATGACTTCAATCACTGAGCCCTCCTCTGATGTATCATCACCTGTAACCTTTTCTTCTGCAGCCTCTGTTTGTGTTTGATTGTCGATCATCAAAGGCTCATCATCTGATATGTCAGTCCCTTGAACATCTTCTGCTTCAGCCTCCATGTGCTCTACCTGTTTATGGATGGAAATATCCTGTAATGTAATTTTCTTCTTTTTATACCATAGCTTCAGGAATTTCTTCTGCACATTAATATTGATAGTACCCACCGATTCCATCCAAGGATATCCCAAAACAACATCGATATTATCCATCTCTGAAGCATAAAAATCACCATGAAACACATACTTATCCATAGAAAGCTTCAAATCCTTATAGATTTGAACATCCTTATCATCAACCTGTGTATGTTCAATTTGTTTTGCTGGGACTTGCAATTTCTTTGTTAAGTTGATATTTATGAGATTTTGCTTGCAACTCGGATTTATATACACAATGATTTTCTCCTTCTGAATCAATCCATGAACCTGCAATAAGGAGACACCCGTAGCAATTAAACCCTTATGTGTCTCATTCTCCTTTTTTCTAGCCCGAGACCATTTGTCCAAAAAGAGTTTTTCAAATTCTGCATCTGAAATGTTGGTCATCTGCTGGTGGTCAAGTGATAACCACCACTTTTTAGCCTCATCTCTCATACTACATAGTATTGGAAGCCTCCAATATTTCCCATGTGAGGACTTGTATCTTTGTATAAATTCTTCAATAGTAGGACCATCATCTGTTCCTATAAAATATAGAACCTTGCTAGAAGCCATGAAGAGGGTTTTGAAAAAAACTTGGCGAAAATTTGAAATGGCCACAAATCCGTCAATATTGCTCAGAATCTCTATTATAACCTATTTTTGGAAACGGAACAATCATTCTGCATCTGCCCCTATGATAAAAATCCTGATCCAGGCACTAGAATTCCAGATCTGCACTGCTACGCTCTCGGCGTCACCCAAAATTTCTGCAAAAAGAGCTGATTTTAAATCAGCGATATCTCCCTCATCCGGACTCCGATTCGACTGATTTGTTTTTTGAAATCATGTGTTTTTTCCCAAATATTCCAGATCTACAATTAGATCTGGCAGATCTGGCACCAGGACTTCTAGATCTGCGCCGCAAAACTCACTGCCCTGAAAATTGTCTGCAACCCCACTGATTTTTAGATCAGCGATATCTCCTTCATCCGGACTCCGATTCAACTGATTTTTTTTTTTGAATTTGGGTATTTTTTCACAAGGAATACAGATCTGCAATTAGATTCTACAGATCTTTCGCCAAAACATACAGATCTGACCTGAAACTCGCCGCCCCAGAATCCCTGAAAAAATGAAAAAAAAATTTCTCCACGGTTTGCCCAAGAAAGTGCTCTGATACCAATTGTTGTAGATCTAACCCAGAAATACTATAGATCTGATATGAAAATATGAGACAATGCAAATAAACCCAGAAATAATATGAAATGATTCTTTATTATCAAACCCTTAAGGTAGGGCAACACCATACATTCACTCCTTAAGGAAGGAGAACACTCCACAAGCCAGATGCCTGTTCATACAATAATCCTTCTCTTCATCTTCATGTGGAGTCTCTAGCCTCTATATAGGCCTCATACATAAAATACCATGCATCATTACCATGGGCCCATTACATTATTATTAACTACTTGTGGTCCCTTACATGACATGGGTTAACCACCTTATTTATTACTATGGCCCATCCCATTATTACATTATTACCTTGGGTACCTCCCTTGGTACCCCATATTATCCCCCCTAGGTATATAACAGCGACTCAGCTGGGGAGCTAATTAGTTTGTTTGTTTGTTTCATAAACTTATAAGTAGCATTCGAACTGCATTTGCCATAACAAATGCAAAGTAGACAGCTGCTGCTTTAATCCATTCACTGGATCTGTTTATGATTTAAACAACTGATTCACAAACTATCTGATTTCCCTTGTGATAGCTCTTAGATCCTCCTTAGATCTACCCCTGATTGTTGAATTACTGATTGCTTTTTACTCGGCCAAAAACCAAGAACTGAACTGCAAATTGTGACCCGGAACCCGAACAGAGTCTCGTTTCTGGCCCATCGTAGGTACTATTAAGAGATTCTGACTTTCAGCGCACTTCCCGAGTGGATAACCTACGCTGCATTTCAGATTCTCTGTGTTACAGGTGCGCTGATCAGAGTAGCTCTGTGCAGTTGTGGATTCTGTGCTTCATTCTTTCCAGTTCTATTATTGAATTTTGCTGCCTGTGATCAGTATATGTCTATTTGAAACCCCTTTTCCTTGCTGTTATTCCGCCTCCTTTGTACAAAAGAACTGTAGATGTTTTTGTGTGTTTGTTGAGTCATTTACAGTTCTCCTTAGCAAAAGTAGCGTAATCGTACTGTTGTCCTTTGATTTGAATCTGTCGTAAGTGTCGATTTCAATCGTAGGAAAGAGTTTGATTGCTGTTGATGGTTGATTATCCTGTTACTATTGCTTTTGGTCTGAATTTGTAATCTTCTAGTGTCAAAAACAAGTGTTCATTTCAAAATCGTAAGGTGTCGTAATCGTCTCTATCTTTTGATTTCGAAAAGAAGCTTGTTTGTGTTTGTCGCTTGAAAACAAATTCAGATTTGTGCATCAACTTTCTTTTTAGCATCCATATAATAAGAAAGTTGAAAACAAAGACATGCATGTGCATTTGCATATAGACAGTCTGTTTGGATTGATTTAGGAAAGTGCATTTACAGTGTGCTCTTTGCTCTTTGTGAAAAGATTCTGTCTTTCTTTTCCCTAGTAGCTAGGATTTTCATTGCATAAAAGAGATAGAAAGTTTGTTTATCATCTTTAGATTGCATTTTAGGAATTACATCTACATCTCGTGGTGAACCCAAAAGGAAAACTTCATAAGCAAGATCAACTTAAAATAAATTCAATGAATCTAACAACGCTTTGGAACTTAACGCACAACATTTAGAGGTCTAGGCTAGAGACGTATTCCAGCGTCGTAAAGCCTGGTAACTGTTGTCCTCATTGATGGTGGGTGATTCCTCCACTTTGAGATGATAAGTGCCAGTACGGACTTGTGCTCCCACGTACCGTCGAGTATATTTTGGGAGACCCCTATAGGCTTAAATCCTTTATCCATAGGAAGCCGTATCGTAAAAAGTATTCTGCATTTTTGCGTTGGTTTGGTACTCCCTCTACCTAGACTTCCAGAGCAGTCCCTTTCGTTCCTTTTCAGACTCCTTAACAGAAAAGGTCCATCTGAGCACTTGTCACTTCAGGCTCATTAAAAATCGAAGGAGACTAGAGTCATCTTTTGTTTTTTCTCGACTCTTAAAAACTGAAAAAACAAGTTGTGTCAAAGCGTCTAAAATTTATTTTAAACGGAATATTCATTACCCCTTTCCTACGTTAATCTTGGGTTGAGAAAATGGAGTCCACCAACCAAGGAATTCCCCTTGGAGGAAATCCTAGTCCCTTCTCCTCTTGGGGAGATGTTGGTGCACCCCATATGGCCACATTGTCACTTCCAGGACTGACAATTGGTTTGCCTGTATGGCTCTTCTCAACCTCTGTCGTTCAGAACACCACTATTCCTGAACAATCGAATCAGCAATTAGACGAGTCTAGAGTTACCCACTAACCTTCTGCTTCCTCTAATTCTTCCTCTCCTCCTTCCTCTTCGCTTGATGGGGCTACTAAAGCCAAAAGTCAAGTACCTAAGGAGAAGAAGGAAAAGAAGAAGAAAGAAAAGAAGAAGAAGGAGCCAAAAGCGAATGGGGGCAAACGAGTGTCGTCTAACGAAAATCCACACACTGCACCGACCAGGCCTAAATCGCCATGTGTCATTTGCAAGGGAGACCACTATCAAAGAGATTGTCCTTGCATCCCTCGGATCTTAAGGGACTGGTCTCCCCGTTTGCACAACCCAGTGTCATCAACCTCTGATGATCATGTTGAAAACACACCGTCAACTAGTGAAAGTGAAGCCCCAGGACAAAAAGGAAAATATAGATTTCCTTGTAAACTGTGCGAAGGCGATCATGCCGTCCACCGTTGTCCCTTCTTAGACGAGGCTAAAAGAGTTTTGGATGATCGTCCGATTTCACCGTCACGACTTCCTCCTGGATATAAAAAACTCTTGCTGAGTCCGTCACCAGTTGAAAATCCGGCTGGCCCGCTCAGGTGGTCGGGTGAAGCACCTATCATTGAAGATAAATCATCTGAATCCATACCAGACGAAAGTCAAAAGGTCGAAGCGGCAGTTGACCCGGTCTTGCCTTCAGAGGTTTCATATTCAGATGATATAGTCACTGAAGAGAACAAGGATGACACCGTCCAAATTCTCTTCATAAGCACAGACTCCAACGAACATGGGGGCAATTTACCCATACCTTTACCATAGGAAGGAAGTTCTTCAGAGTCGTACCCGGCCTGTTACACTAAAAAATGTCACCATGACTATTTGCAGTTAGTATGGCTCCATCCATTGTCATACTATCCTCCTTGGCAAGTCTCATGCCTCTGCTCTTCATGTCAAACTTCAAGAAAGAGAGAAAAGTCATTTAAAGTCAATTATCTCTGGTACGCAGTTTCTCTTAGCCTTACCTGCGTGTACGCAACCCAAGTTCACAATACCTGCGTACTTGTACGCTCTGTATGTAAAGGGGTGGGTGCGTACTCCTGTAAAGGTCAAAAGGCGCAAGTTTCACTCTAAAAAAGTTACTTGTGGTCATTTCTAGAGTATTCTAGAAGCTTGTTTGACATGTATGAAGCGCCTCCAGATGGTTCATGTATCCCTACCAAAGAGGAACTTATCCCATCAAGAGGGGAGCTATCCCATCCAAAGAGGGGCTTATCCCATTAATGGTGGACCTGAATAACTTCCTCTAGAGCACTATAAATAGAGGCATTGGGCCAAAGGGAGGAGAGGTTGAAAGCTGAACATTCCTAAGGGTAGATGCTGCTGGTATTAGGACTTCCTTGTAGAAGCTTGTGAGGAGAGATTACCATCTTTGCTTGTTCTATTTGGAAGTGGGTGAGCTGATCAGAGTAAAGGAGAACTCTTGTGGACCCTGGGAGGGACTTGCACAACACCAAGGCTCAGGTTGTAATGGTTCCTTTTGTTACCTTTTAATACAAATTAGTCCATTCTTCTCAACAATTTGTTATTTATGAGTTGTTTCATATACTCCTTGGTCTATATGTTAAATATGTTTTATTTTATGTGATATTCAGGTGCTATTTAATCGTTTGATTGTTAGTGAATGCAGGTTTCGAAGGGAAGGAGGAGCTCATCCGGATCAACGAAGTTGGACTACTACAACAGCGTTGGGTTACAGGTAGGATCTAAACACTTGATTTCTCATATTGTAAAAGCATATTTAGAGAAGGATTGCTCTTATTTGTCTTGTTTGTCACTAGAAAGTCTTAGGCTTCTCGAGAGGTCGGTTGTGTCCGCACTAACGACTCATTCTGTGTGACACGGCCGTCTATTCGGTCCCACCTCCAAACAACCTAGTTGTCTCCTTCGACTAGAATCAACTAGGCAGACCCCGTTTACCAGCTAGTATACCATTCCGAATTATTGTTCAGATATATAGAATGGTTATGGCTGGTACCATCATAGATGAGGGGGCTTCTGTGAGTATCCTTTCCTCGACTGCTTGGAAAGCGCTTGGTTCACCATCGCTTTTGCCTAAGATGAGAAATCTGACAGGCTTTGACAAAGGAACCAGTCGACCATTAGGGATCCTTCCCAATGTGCCCATAACATTGAGAGGGAAAACCGTTCACATGAATGTGATGGTAGTTCAAGGACCCCTGGATTACAATCTACTCCTTGGACGAGACTATATTTATTGCATGGGAGCAATTGTCTCCTCACTCTTTAGAGTAATGTGTTTTCCGCACGAAGGAAGAGTGGTCAAGCTCGTAGACCAGCTTTCATTTCCCGGATCACGCATAGCAAATAGTCATATACCATGCCTAAATGGTCTTTTCATGCAAGAAATGTCTCAATCTCCAGTCTGTCCACCCGATGAGTGTGAGTGATTCAGGGGGATATGACTAAAACCTAGGGGGCATGCGTCCTGGTCTGCTTCGACAGGAAAACTTCGGGTATAAGGTAGGTTTCCGCGAGAGAATATGACCTCCGTACTCCCGTCCGTGATTGGAAGGGGGAGTTGGACTGGAACAAGATCCTCTTGTCAAAGTTATGTCAGGGACGGTCACGCCATACCATCCGCTCACCTTTGTTTATTTCGGTAGACATCGCCGAAGAAGTGTTTTGTTTGCGCTGCGAATAGAACAATCTTTGGGTAACCTGTAAGAGGTAGGCCTCTCTCAGTAAAACAAATGTTTTAACGGACTGAAGAAGGGGTAACCTTGAAACTCTGTTTTATACCTGGGGGCATGCAAACCTTTTGGAGTGCAAGCGAAGAGCGACTATTTATTTTTTTAAATTTATAGGACCTCTAACCCTTTAAACTCGTAGGATTGGTCATCTCCTAACTTGCATAAAGAAAGGATGTGGGGCAAAACTCTAAAAGTTGTCGTTTTTATATGAGACATTCTTATCATACGACTGGATTAATCGAGCAGTTTTAGCACATAGTTCAAGCTCGTTAAAAAATAAACATAAGACATGAGCAAATGTTTCCACCCGCGTTTAAGCTCGTAAAAAAATGAACTATTCCCTGGTAAATAACCATCGTGAATGTAGTACTTCAGCCATTAAAGCCTTGGTCGTGTTTGCACCGTCACCTCCAATTTTTTATTGGCCGATCATTCACCTCCATTTGATTGTTTACCCATTTTGAGGAACATCTGCGAAGAGTGATCTCACTAGCCATCCTTGTGACACTACCATGATTGGAAAATTCCAAACCTTACCTGGAATCAGCTGCTACCCATGTTATCACTTGTTCCTCAAAAAACGAGTCTCCTTTAAGCTCTTTTCAATTGACTCGTAAAATATGAAAAGATTGCTGAGTCCTTGGCCTTTCCAGCTCGTTAAAGGGACAGGAAGTGCCATCCCTCCTCTAGATTTTAATTTTTTTGGACCTGAGGGATTATTACACAAAAAGATCGAGCGCTTGTTTTGTTCAGCTCGTTAAAAGTATCGAAAATTCATCCCTTCTGTATTATTTTATACTTTTTCGGACTTAAGGGATTAGATGACGAAAAAGGAATTTTGGAGTTACCTTTACGTTCTTTTTCAGACTCTCTAAAATTGAAAAGGACCGAGTTATCTTTGTCGTTAAACTCGTTAAAAAGATTAATAGCGACAAACTTGTCTATAGACGAGAACGAGTTTCACTATCGCTAGGCTCGTTAAAACATAGCGATGGGTTTGCCCGAAGGGCAAATTATAGAACAAGCATATGTTATCCTCCTCAAGCTTGACAAAAATAAAGAGGTACTGGTCAGCAATGACTGGGGAAAATTGGGAAGAAAACTAAAAGAAACTTTATTGGTAGCAAGTCGCTCTTGAACATGACACTTCCACTCCGTGTCCGAGTCGGGTTGGGTTGTTTCATTCACCGGTCACATTGCCATGGTCACGCCATACCATCCACATTTGGGGTTAATGCTACCAATCCATCACATCAGTGTCACCAATATGTTCAAGAGAAGTCATTCAGAGAATTCACCTGTGTCTCACCCACTACCATACATTATACTCCATTCTTTCATGACCGCCACCCTGAACCTTATATCACCAGATCGTTTTCACCTCCATCAAAATCATTTGCTCCGTTCCGTGTCATTGATGTGGGATTCATTAAGGCCCTCCTGTGACGGATCACTTCTTGTCGACATCAGCTCATTATCCAAGAAGTTGATCTAGGAACACCCTGTTTAGTACTTTGAAGCTTGCATGCCTCAATGGCAAGTTTCTCACTTCCGGCGACAGGTTTACATCAATGGCCTTCGACCGAAAGATTTTGCGTGGTGTTCGACGCCAAGTCCTTTATTCACACCACGTGAATTGTACTGCAGTACCTTGAGGGTCATTATCATTATCGGTGATTCCTCTCGCGCTTGTTAACAGTTTACATCATTGATTGGTAATCAAGCGATGTCTTTCCATGTTTGACTTCAGAACATTTCTCACATGGATCGAATTTACTTCGAGTGAAGATCGAACAAGATTGAAGACCCTGGATCTAGTTTCATCCATCCGGGCTGCGATATATATTCAGGAAAATAAAGACATTAAATGTACATCATTGCTGCACAGATAATCATCCACTCAAAAGGATGATGGCTCTACCAGAATCATCAGTCTACACTCAGACGATTGTCTGTCCTATGTACATGAAAATGAATTTATAAAGCTGAGCATGGGAATGCCCGCCTCAGCTAGATCATAAAAATAGTATGAAGATAATGTATTGTATTGTATCTTATTACAAGTCTCCTCCCAGCATTGAAAGAACTTCGGATCCTCGTAATAAAGCATTTCACCCGACACCAAAAGGTTAACGGCCTCATACTTTAGGGGGCAACTGTTATAGACATTTTTGGGCCCTACAACCCCAAGCATGAAATGTCCATCAATCAAGGGCTCCTAAGTCCCTAAAAGTGTTGTTCTAACCCCTAAAGCAACAAGGTCAACAGATTACAGCTTCTCCCAGAAGTTCTCCATGAGAAACTGCTCAGAATTGGTCAAAACAGGATCATTTCAGCTGCTCCACTGGCTAGGTGCGTTGCATTGCACCTAAATACATTGTGAGGGTGTGTTGCATTTCAAAAGTCCCTTCTGTGGGGTGCGATGGGCGAGAAATGACAAATGGCAGTGTCATTCCGCAAGGTGGAGAGACAATGGAAGCTTCCAGAATCTTCTCCTGTGACACTTGCCTCACTGAATTCGACCAAGGATGAGTAAGAGGCCTTCAGTCTCCAAGTGGAAGCAAGAACTATCAGAGAGAAGACACTAATCAAATCACAAGCTGACTCATCCCCCTTACAGATATCTATATATGGATCCATCATCCCAGAGATCCAGAGGCTGAAATTTTGCATATTGTAAGGAATTGCTGTTGGTTTTTTGAGACAAACATCAGATTGTTGGGTGATCTATGCTTTGTTTGAGGTGAAGAGGGGCTTCTTTGCTGGGAGGTTGATGCTGGGTCAGGAACCACTGGTTGTAACTCCTCCTGGATCTTTTCTTGTTTATCAATAAAATCTATTTGAGTTTTCCTCCATGCTTTTGTATCATTGATGCTTGTTAAATTTGTATGGTTAACTTAAATCTGATCCTAAGTTGTTTATGAATATAGATCCATGTCTTTGTATAATGTTCTTCTTCTGTGATCTTACAGGTACTTTGTGAAGCTGGGCAAGTAAGGGAGTAGGTAGCTGGAGACTATCAAAGAAGAGAGGGATTGGATCAAAGGATTAGCGCAAGACACAGGTTGGTTCTTTCTATTCCTCTCTATCTATAGTTCATAAAGGAAATACAAAAGTAGTTTTTCTATGTTTGTTTCTAAGGCAGCTATCACACCTTAGTGGGATAGAGCAGTTATAAATAGACACTTTTCCCTGTAACAGATGCAGGTTTAGCTTCCTTAAAATCTGCTCTTCTTCCGGTGTCGTTTCCCAGTCCTCACCGTTCCAATTATCTGCAAGTATAGTCTCACGAATATGGCTCAAGGTTTTTCCCCAGATTTGGTCTTTTGTCATCTCTTTATTTTGGAAAGTTATTCTATTTCTTTCTTTCTAGATCATCCACATATTCATTCCTACTGTAAGGCTCCAAGCTTGTCTGACCACCAGGCTCATAAATTGTCCACCTCCCCAAATTTTTATATTGTTTTTAATGCTCTATTGATCTCTATGGGTTTTTCCAAAGAGCACCTTGACCTCTTCCCACTGTTTTTGAGCTTTTTTACATGATTTTAGGAGTTGTTATTATGTTTCCTATTCTTGTTTGCATAGAATACATATGGCGGGGCCTTGTATGCCTCTCTTTTGGAGTTGATACCAGGTCAGGATATGACCTTTGGTAACCAACCATATGAAATGTGCCACTTTCGGCCACCAGTTACTATTCCATATTTGTTTCCATATGACTATCATATCCTCTGGTTCTTTGGGAGATAGAAGATGATAAGCTTCTTTGATTGAAAAGTTTCCTTTTATTGTATGTTC
Organism: Pinus tabuliformis; assembly: GCA_031772625.1. Classification (NCBI taxonomy): domain Eukaryota; kingdom Viridiplantae; phylum Streptophyta; class Pinopsida; order Pinales; family Pinaceae; genus Pinus; species Pinus tabuliformis. The sequence goes on along the minus strand of CM062809.1, from coordinate 400,495,020 downwards.
CCACCTCAGAATGTTCGGTCCAAATCTTATAGGTATTCTCCTTGTCTGTATTTCCTTTTGATATAACTCTTTTTGCTCTCCAACTATTTGATCCATCCATTCTTCCGGGTTCTTCCAAATTCTCCATACTTCATCTTGGCTTTCCATCTTCCAGAAGTTCCTTACTAAATTCATTCCTTTCTCAGCTACTTTTGGCTTATGTCCATTAGGGCTTGCAATCCATTCAATCTTTCTCTTTGCTGCCAGGCCTCCTCCCAAAACCTGGCTGAGTTTCCATCCCTGATTTCCCAAAAATCATGCCTAGTTATTATTTCTTTGTTGAGACTGGCTAGATTCCAGATTGTCGACCCTTTCGGAGTATCCCTTATTCTTAGTATTTCCTCTGGTTTTGTAGGCATATTATATTTTTTTGTCCATATTCTTTTCCATAGGTCGTTTCCTCCATTCAGCCAACGCCACCACAACTTAGCACCCATTGCATGATTCAGGATATAGGGGTCTCTAAGGCCTAATCCTCCCTCCATCTTGCTTCTCACTAAATCCTTCCATGATACTAAAGACCATTTTCTTTGATCCTTCTGACCTCCCCATATGAATTTTTTGAAGATCTCTGTCATCTTTCCACACGCTCCTTTTGGGGCTGCCATTGCCGATAGTTGATATATTGGGATTTATTGAAGGATTGCCTTAACTAAAACAGTTCTGCCCGCAAAATTCAAAGTTCTGAAAGATCAATTTGCTAGATTTTTAGCAATTTTCTCAATGGTTTGTTGCCAATTTGACATCCTCAGGGGGTTCAGGGCTAACAGTGTTCCGAGATATCTTGTTGGGAGTTCTCCTGAATGGAATCCCAAAGTTCTTGTCAAAAAGTTTTTTATATTTCCCATAGTGTTGAAAAAGTATGTGCAGGACTTATCATTGTTGATTTGTGTGCCTAAAGCTGTCATAAAAAGGTCCAAAATTTCTTTGATTCTACGGGCTTCTCTGAGGGACACTTTACAGAACAACATAATGTCATCTACAAATTGTTGATGGGTAATGGGAAGGTTGTTTCCCCATATTTGGATTCCCTTGAGCTTTCTTTCTCTTACTTCTTTTTTGATGTATCTTCCTAGGCCTTCAATAGCTATGATGAATAGGAAAGGAGACAGAGTATCCCCCTATCGCAGGCCTCTAGATGCTTGAAAGGGCTGGGAGGGGGTTCCATTCATAAGGATGGAAAAGTTGGTAGATGAGATCATGGTAGAAATCCATTCAATCCATCTGTTACAAAAGCCAAAAGAGCTTAAAACTTCTTTCAGGTACTTCCAATTTAGATGGTCATAAGCTTTTGAGAGGTCAAGATTAAACATCATACCTACTTCCTTTTTTACTTTCAGAGAGTGCACTACTTCTTGGGATACCACAAGTCCATCCAGGATTTGCCAACCTTCAACAAAGCTAGTTTGTTCCGGGGAAATAATGCTAGATAAGATAGGCTTGAGTCTCTTAGCCATTAAAGTAGCTATTATCTTATATATCACATTACAGAGGGCAATAGGTCTAAATACCTGGGGGACTTCAGACTTAGCTTCTTTAGGAATTAGAGATAAGAGAGTTGAGTTTAGGCTTGTACTTACCTTCTGGTTCCTTCTTGATTCTTCCACGACATCCAATATGTCTTGGCCCAAGAAGTCCCATCCTGCTTGATAGAATTCCACTGTGAATCCATCAGGGCCTGGGGCTTTATTCTTTTTCAACCCTTTCACTATCTCCTCTACTTCTTCCAAAGTGGCTGCCCTCATCAGGGCTAGGTTTTGTTCTCTAGTGATCCTGCTCGGGATCTCTTTACAGATTCTTTCAATAGCTTCTCTGCGGACTACATTGGGTTCTGTTATCACTGAAAATGCCATTGTCAAAATTTTTGGTCTAGCTCAAAGAGTGGGTGTTTTCGCAGCGCCTGAATTATTTTTAGCAGTTTCGTAGCGCTACCTGTTTGCGTGGTTTCGTAGCGTGCTACGAAATTGGGAATTGGTTCAAGTTTTCAGCGAAGGTCTAAATCCTAACATGCCTATTGTATAGAGTTTTGTTTCCCTCCAGGGATGTTGATGAGGGCAGTGATAGTGTGTCCAAGGAGGCACCCTATGATGATGCAGCTATTGTGGGTTTGGCATCAAGTACATTAAGGGAGTTATCTCTGAAGTCTGGTTCATGGGTGATTGTGAAAGATGTACATACTAATGTGGGAGACTTGCAGGAGATTTTGTGTTGAATCCTCCAGACAAAGAATCTATTAAATTCCATAAAACATAGAGTGTTTGATATTTGGGATTGTCTTTTCACAATCTGTAACTTCTTTCACAAAACAGGGCGCCACAATGGATTGAAAGATTTGAGAAATATTTATGATAAAGTTCATATTCACACCTTGTTCAAGGATAAAGATAAGGATACTTCGGCTTTTCAATCTGAGGATGATTGATTTTTCGATCATAAGTGACCTCTAAGGAAGATTGTCTAAAGCAGAGGTTTGATCGTTTTGTTGTTACATTGGAAGATGTTTCCAAAGATGCGCTACTTTTCTTAAAAGACAAAGCCTTGAAACTCTTGAATTCCTTGTTTCTGTTTCACTGCAAAATATGGTACCCAAGGTTAAATGTTTTTCCTATATATTGCGCTCGGTCTTTTTCCAATGGATACCTTACACTTTGTAAAGTCACTGTTACACAGAAAAAGATATATGGGAACTGAAAGATCTAGGACATCAAACAGCTCAGAGGATGGTTCTGGTTTCTGGTCCATTGCATTCTGTGCGAGAAATAAACCAAAATCTTCCAAATTTGGTTTCGTTTTGTCTTGAATGAAGCTTAATCAGTTAATCAAAGATGAAATTATTACCAGTTAGCGCATGGTACCTTCAGGAAAATCCCTGATAGAAATAAATGGAGATTTAGCAAACGTCGAGAGCATTGATCTTTTCTCGTTGAGAGGATTGGTTCGTGGTGAATTGTCATTGGCAGACCAAGTAGCAAGGTTGAAAGTTCTGCGAAAGGTAATGAAGAGGTTTCTATATACACCTGCGCCATCCGAACAGGGTTCTTTTCGTTCAAGACTTCCGTTCTATCCTCGTAAACTATCTGAGCAATCTTAGGATAAAAGTTAAATGTAATTTAATGTGGACATCATGCACTTTTAAAGAAGAACGAAATTTTAGGTCATTGGTTTGGCACCGACGTGAATCATCATACAGATGGCGCTGAAGGAGTTAGGTTTAGCCTTTTGGCTGATCTATATACGTCCACGTCATCTGTATCATGCTAAATCGAATCCTCATGACCGTGAATGATGTTAAGGGGCGCATAAGAAAGGGCCTACAATTTATTTCTCCGGAGCCTACAGAATCGAGACAATTAGATGGCGGAGAATTCAAGTAGCAGACAACAAAACCAGTGAATCTCCATCTGGCGGTTCGTTTGCAACTCGTACCTAACCTCATGATATCTTCCAAGCAGTAAATACTTTATCTGATGTGTTTTCTCAGAAGGGGAGTTCATTTGTTCGTAATATATTACAGAGAAGATCTAGGTTGCTTCCAGAAGAAACAGATGGATCCTCGGCTTTACTTAATTCACCGGTTCATATCACAGCTCTGAAATTTGAGAATTAAATTAACCAAGTTCTTCATGGCCTAAAAAAACAGAGTCTCAAGAAGCAGAATATAAGTTTGCCCATGAAGAACTATATTTCCTCTGTTACTTACAATACCTTGTTGCTGGGAGAATTCATACATCCAGCAGTTGAATGCCATGGTGCTGCACGAATAGTCAGAGGCTGTGCAATTTATGTCAGAGAAACTGGAGCACCTTGCCAAATAATGGTGACCGGAATATACTCTTTAAATGTTTTCCTTTCTGCGCCAGTTATGATTCTTTTATTTAAATTCATATTACAGTTTCAGGTGAAGATGATTTTTAGAGTTGGAAAGGGCTATTTTGTATACAGTAAGTCGAAGGTCTTAGCTGCGCTAAATGGTATGAGGATGGAAAACTCAAACAAACTGGAAACGATCTATGGGCACTGGGTTGCACTTTGTATCAGAGGCTGTCTGACATATCACCTTTTAAAGATGGCAGTGAGTGGCTCACATTCCAAAGGATCACCTCATTTGAAGATTTGAAGGCAGCAAGGAATACTACAGTGAATTTATGTTCCAGTTGGGATTTATGAAGCTTTTTATTGGTTTGATGCTAATCAAGTTGGCTGTGATATGTAATGACAGAAGCAAGCTTCATCTTCTTAAAACTATTTAGGTTCCTAATAGCTGTGCAAATGTCTGAAGAGATCATGAATCTGAGCAGAAAACGCTTCAAAGATACATAGGTTCTGTTTTGACATCTACAGCAGTTTCGTAGCGCGCTACGAAACTGCTGTAGAATGCTGTTTTATGGAAAAACAATGAATTTTGATGATGAGGTTAGTTAATGGTAAAAGAAGGTCTCAAACTCAGGCAGGGAGATCATACATGGGTTTCATAACAACTCAAACAGTGACAGGTGTAGCTCTTGAAGAGAAAATAAAATATTTTGTTTATTTTCATAAAGTTTTCTCAAAGGCAATTTATGACCGAGCTACTAGCGTATTGGTGGGGTTGCCAGAATCTTCGGTTGATACACCTGTTGGTCCTTGAAGTATCCAGATCATATAGCATATGGTGGTTATGAGTTGATTAATTGAAGGTTCAAAGAACTTGGAGTGTGGTTTTTAAATGATGAAGAGGAATGGAAGACAGGGGACCGTGGATATAGGGTGATTAATTTTATCAATTAATAAGTTGTCTTACAGCTAGCATCCGAGACCAGCTTGCTCGGTGAATGCTCCCTTAACATATTTTAGTTATAATGGAAATCATACAGCTGTCCAGCATCCAAGAGCAATCAAGCATACAAGGAGAAAGGAATTAATGTTTTAGTTTGATTAGGATTATGTGCGATTACATTTCAGCACTTTGTAATAAATGCATTAGTTAGTAGCATGTAGGAATAGTTAATAGCCACCTTCGAGGCTCCCCTCATGCTGGAGGAGGAAGCTCGAGGTGTTTGAGTTTGCTTGCCTATATATGGGCCAAGATTAGATGTAGAAAGGGTTGGATTGTATATACAAAAACAGAGTTTTTTAGAGCTTATGAAAACACTGTTACAGTAATGGCAAACAGGGTTTTTTCTTCCCAAGATTCTCAATGCATCTTTTTGTTCAAATGTGATGGTGGTTTAGTTTCTTAATGTTCTTTTTACAGCCTTGTTATGGTACAATCCCTCAGAATTCATATTATATGCTCTGACTTCCTGTGTGCTTGACAGGCTGTGGGTTTTGGTGAAGCATGTTTGAACATCACTCAGAATTCATTTTTTAATGCTCTGACTTCCTGTATGTTCAGCAGGCTTTGATTTAGGTAAATTATGTTTGAACCTTTGATGATGCAAAGAGCCTTGGCTTCTATGAGATGACTGTGATTTGGTTTATTAACTGTGAGAGACTCCATAGCCCAATGAAGACTAATTTGATGTATGTCCAACCAGCTATATTTTTATAAATGTGTGAAGAGTTAGCCCTCTAGTGTTTGAAGGATTTTGTCAAGAGTCGTGAGAGAGCCCTCTCTGATTAGGAAGGCTAATTCCTAATCTAAAGTATGGTCTGAAACAGTTACATGAGACCTTGCTTGGTTGCAGTCCCTAGTACTGGTTTTGTGATAACATTTTGGTGCGTCTGCCGGGAGCTTAAGATTGGATTTCTGAAGGTAGCAGGAGTTCAAATGATTTTTAAGGCTGCAAAACTACCTTGGCGACTCCACACAGCAAAGAACAAATTAGAAGGTGACTCCACTGCTAGAAGATCAGTAGCTTGATGAAGTTTCAAGATGGATTCCACTGCAAGAAAGAATGCCAGGTATGCTCCTATGAATCGGTCTCATATCCCTGGTTTTCCAAATCCTATGCCAAAGGTTGATTGGGTGGATGATCTTCCAATATTCAAAGATGAAAAGAAAGATGATGCTGCTCTCCATTTGGTTAAGTTTCACTTACATGTACGCAGTCTTAAGGTTCATTTCCCTGAAGACTGTCTCATGAGGATGTTTATGGCTACTTTAGAAGGAGAGGCATGGTCTTGGTATAAAGGTTTGGAAAATGATTCATTATCTTCTCTTGCTGATTTCCATGATGCGTTCTGTGAAATGTTTAAAGAATGTTATCCTTCTTTGTTGCTGCTCAAAGATTGCTGTAGGCATTCTTTGAATCTTATTCAGTGCTTGGAGGATTATTATGGTGATGATGAATTTACAGATGAAGAGATTTTAGAGGCTCTTCATGACAATGTTTTTCAGCACCAAGGAGAAGGTATAACACTCCATGAAGCGCCACATGAAGAGCAACAAGAGTTTACCTGTGAAAACCATGTTTTATCCTGTGATATTGATGAAGAGATGCAACAAATTTGTCAGGCTTCAGATCATAATGAAGACGAAATTAATTGCACCCAGCAAGAAGAAATAGTGGAGGAAATTTTCTATGACCCTTAGGCAGAGGAAAAGCTTGCTCAATTTTGTAATTCCTTACAGCAGCTTACCCCAAATAATAATCATCATAGTGAGGAAAATTCCATTGTTTGTTGGAATGATTCAGAAAAGCAACTGGATAGCTTGTCAAATAGAAAAGTGGATAGTACATCAGAGGAGTCTTGTGTGGTTGAGAATCAGGGGCCTGAAAATGAAGAGTGTTATCATGATCATTATTTTCAGCAGCTTTCTATGACAGAACACAAGGAGACTACGCTGGTTCCTTTCTTTTTCACGATTGAGGAACTGAACACGGTGGTGGAAGATCAGTTTGTACAGCTGGAAAGTTTCGAGGAAAGACAAGCTGATCATGTGTTCTGGGATCCTATAGCTGATTACATGGAAGAGTTTTACTCTCCAGTATTTCAGTTGTTCAAAGAAGATCAGAGACAATTTCAGTGGCAGCGGTCTTTACACTATCACATTGGCTCTGAAATCCGATACAGTCAGAGAAGATTTCAGTGGAAGCGATCATTGCACTATCATATTGGATCTGAACTCCAGGGCAGTCAAAGAAATCAAATATCAGGTGAGGCAAATGATTGGCTGCATTGGAAATTTCATATTGATTGAGCTGAAGAAGTTGAAATGGTTAGGGTAGGTAGATAGAGGTAATTGCAAATAAGCTCAAGTTCAACTGAGCATTTTTCAGTAGGTATAGTTCTCATTCTCCTACAGTCATGCTTGTCAAGAAAATTTCAGTTTGTCAAAATGGATAAGGCACTGGAGCTGCATGTTCTTAGTGTACCACAGGGGCACACTATCCCAAGTGGAGCCACTATTATCACTGAAAATGCTATTGTCAAAATTTTTGGTCTAGCTCAAAGAGTGGGTGTTTTCGCAGCGCCTGAATTATTTTTAGCAGTTTCGTAGCGCTACCTGTTTGCGTGGTTTCGTAGCGTGCTACGAAATTGGGAATTGGTTCAAGTTTTCAGCGAAGGTCTAAATCCTAACATGCCTATTGTATAGAGTTTTGTTTCCCTCCAGGGATGTTGATGAGGGCAGTGACAGTGTGTCCAAGGAGGCACCCTATGATGATGCAGCTATTGTGGGTTTGGCATCAAGTACATTAAGGGAGTTATCTCTGAAGTCTGGTTCATGGGTGATTGTGAAAGATGTACATACTAATGTGGGAGACTTGCAGGAGATTTTGTGTTGAATCCTCCAGACAAAGAATCTATTAAATTCCATAAAACATAGAGTGTTTGATATTTGGGATTGTCTGTTCACAATCTGTAACTTCTTTCACAAAACAGGGCGCCACAATGGATTGAAAGATTTGAGAAATATTTATGATAAAGTTCATATTCACACCTTGTTCAAGGATAAAGATAAGGATACTTCGGCTTTTCAATCTGAGGATGATTGATTTTTCGATCATAAGTGACCTCTAAGGAAGATTGTCTAAAGCAGAGGTTTGATCGTTTTGTTGTTACATTGGAAGATGTTTCCAAAGATGCGCTACTTTTCTTAAAAGACAAAGCCTTGAAACTCTTGAATTCCTTGTTTCTGTTTCACTGCAAAATATGGTACCCAAGGTTAAATGTTTTTCCTATATATTGCGCTCGGTCTTTTTCCAATGGATACCTTACACTTTGTAAAGTCACTGTTACACAGAAAAAGATATATGGGAACTGAAAGATCTAGGACATCAAACAGCTCAGAGGATGGTTCTGGTTTCTGGTCCATTGCATTCTGTGCGAGAAATAAACCAAAATCTTCCAAATTTGGTTTCGTTTTGTCTTGAATGAAGCTTAATCAGTTAATCAAAGATGAAATTATTACCAGTTAGCGCATGGTACCTTCAGGAAAATCCCTGATAGAAATAAATGGAGATTTAGCAAACGTCGAGAGCATTGATCTTTTCTCGTTGAGAGGATTGGTTCGTGGTGAATTGTCATTGGCAGACCAAGTAGCAAGGTTGAAAGTTCTGCGAAAGGTAATGAAGAGGTTTCTATATACACCTGCGCCATCCGAACAGGGTTCTTTTCGTTCAAGACTTCCGTTCTATCCTCGTAAACTATCTGAGCAATCTTAGGATAAAAGTTAAATGTAATTTAATGTGGACATCATGCACTTTTAAAGAAGAACGAAATTTTAGGTCATTGGTTTGGCACCGACGTGAATCATCATACAGATGGCGCTGAAGGAGTTAGGTTTAGCCTTTTGGCTGATCTATATACGTCCACGTCATCGGTATCATGCTAAATCGAATCCTCATGACCGTGAATGATGTTAAGGGGCGCATAAGAAAGGGCCTACAATTTATTTCTCCGGAGCCTACAGAATCGAGACAATTAGATGGCGGAGAATTCAAGTAGCAGACAACAAAACCAGTGAATCTCCATCTGGCGGTTCGTTTGCAACTCGTACCTAACCTCATGATATCTTCCAAGCAGTAAATACTTTATCTGATGTGTTTTCTCAGAAGGGGAGTTCATTTGTTCGTAATATATTACAGAGAAGATCTAGGTTGCTTCCAGAAGAAACAGATGGATCCTCGGCTTTACTTAATTCACCGGTTCATATCACAGCTCTGAAATTTGAGAATTAAATTAACCAAGTTCTTCATGGCCTAAAAAAACAGAGTCTCAAGAAGCAGAATATAAGTTTGCCCATGAAGAACTATATTTCCTCTGTTACTTACAATACCTTGTTGCTGGGAGAATTCATACATCCAGCAGTTGAATGCCATGGTGCTGCACGAATAGTCAGAGGCTGTGCAATTTATGTCAGAGAAACTGGAGCACCTTGCCAAATAATGGTGACCGGAATATACTCTTTAAATGTTTTCCTTTCTGCGCCAGTTATGATTCTTTTATTTAAATTCATATTACAGTTTCAGGTGAAGATGATTTTTAGAGTTGGAAAGGGCTATTTTGTATACAGTAAGTCGAAGGTCTTAGCTGCGCTAAATGGTATGAGGATGGAAAACTCAAACAAACTGGAAACGATCTATGGGCACTGGGTTGCACTTTGTATCAGAGGCTGTCTGACATATCACCTTTTAAAGATGGCAGTGAGTGGCTCACATTCCAAAGGATCACCTCATTTGAAGATTTGAAGGCAGCAAGGAATACTACAGTGAATTTATGTTCCAGTTGGGATTTATGAAGCTTTTTATTGGTTTGATGCTAATCAAGTTGGCTGTGATATGTAATGACAGAAGCAAGCTTCATCTTCTTAAAACTATTTAGGTTCCTAATAGCTGTGCAAATGTCTGAAGAGATCATGAATCTGAGTAGAAAACGCTTCAAAGATACATAGGTTCTGTTTTGACATCTACAGCAGTTTCGTAGCGCGCTACGAAACTGCTGTAGAATGCTGTTTTATGGAAAAACAATGAATTTTGATGATGAGGTTAGTTAATGGTAAAAGAAGGTCTCAAACTCAGGTAGGGAGATCATACATGGGTTTCATAACAACTCAAACAGTGACAGGTGTAGCTCTTGAAGAGAAAATAAAATATTTTGTTTATTTTCATAAAGTTTTCTCAAAGGCAATTTATGACCGAGCTACTAGCGTATTGGTGGGGTTGCCAGAATCTTCGGTTGATACACCTGTTGGTCCTTGAAGTATCCAGATCATATAGCATATGGTGGTTATGAGTTGATTAATTGAAGGTTCAAAGAACTTGGAGTGTGGTTTTTAAATGATGAAGAGGAATGGAAGACAGGGGACCGTGGATATAGGGTGATTAATTTTATCAATTAATAAGCTGTCTTACAGCTAGCATCCGAGACCAGCTTGCTCGGTGAATGCTCCCTTAACATATTTTAGTTATAATGGAAATCATACAGCTGTCCAGCATCCAAGAGCAATCAAGCATATGAGGAGAAAGGAATTAATGTTTTAGTTTGATTAGGATTATGTGCGATTACATTTCAGCACTTTGTAATAAATGCATTAGTTAGTAGCATGTAGGAATAGTTAATAGCCACCTTCGAGGCTCCCCTCATGCTGGAGGAGGAAGCTCGAGGTGTTTGAGTTTTCTTGCCTATATATGGGCCAAGATTAGATGTAGAAAGGGTTGGATTGTATATACAAAAACAGAGTTTTTTAGAGCTTATGAAAAGACTGTTACAGTAATGGCAAACAGGGTTTTTTCTTCCCAAGATTCTCAATGCATCTTTTTGTTCAAATGTGATGGTGGTTTAGTTTCTTAATGTTCTTTTTACAGCCTTGTTATGGTACAATCCCTCAGAATTCATATTATATGCTCTGACTTCCTGTGTGCTTGACAGGCTGTGGGTTTTGGTGAAGCATGTTTGAACATCACTCAGAATTCATTTTTTAATGCTCTGACTTCCTGTATGTTCAGCAGGCTTTGATTTAGGTAAATTATGTTTGAACCTTTGATGATGCAAAGAGCCTTGGCTTCTATGAGATGACTGTGATTTGGTTTATTAACTGTGAGAGACTCCATAGCCCAATGAAGACTAATTTGATGTATGTCCAACCAGCTATATTTTTATAAATGTGTGAAGAGTTAGCCCTCTAGTGTTTGAAGGATTTTGTCAAGAGTCGTGAGAGAGCCCTCTCTGATTAGGAAGGCTAATTCCTAATCTAAAGTATGGTCTGAAACAGTTACATGAGACCTTGCTTGGTTGCAGTCCCTAGTACTGGTTTTGTGATAACAGGTTCCGTGAGGAGATCCTTGAAATGCTTCACCAAGACTTGTTCTATTTCCTCATGTTGTGTAACTCTTATCCCTGCTTCATCTTTAATAGAAAAAATTCTATTTCTTTTCCTTCTTTGAATCATTGCTTGGTGGAAGAACTTTGTATTCCGTTCCTCTTCTCTTAACCAATTTACCTTGGATTTTTGCCTCCACAAGATTTCTTCTTGTTTTCGCCTCTCTTCCAATTTCCCTATTAGGATCCCTTCCTCTCTGGCCAATTCATTGCTTCTACCTGTATTTATTATTTCTTGTTGGATTTGCTTCATCTTCAGGTCTAGCAACTGTTGATCTTTCATTATATGTCCAAATTCCTCCTTGTTCCATTTCTTGACGTTTCCTTTCAGTTCTTTTAGTTTCATCTGGAATGTCTGCATTCTGTTTCTTCCTCTCTGACTACTTTGTTTCCACCATTCTTCTACTTTCTTCATGAAATTTTTATCCCTGAGCCAAAAGGCTTCAAACCTAAAGGGTTTTCTCTTAGGGCTAGCTTTAATGTCCAGTTCAACTTTAATCGGCCAATGATCCGATCCCATTCTCGGAAGAATCATAGCTTCAATGAAAATGTCCCAATTTATGATCTGTTCTGACATTAGGAATCGATCTGGTCTGGAGACAATCTGGTGTCTGCCTCCCCTCCTGTTATTCCATGTAAAGATCCCGTTTGTTGTCTGTATGTCTACAAGCCTTTGTTCTGCTATCCAATCTCCAAAGGCTTCCATGTCTGCCTCTATTCTTCTGAGCCCACCCTTTTTTTAGTTTAATGATTTTATCATATTGAAATCTCCTCCCACTATCCAAGGTAAAGCTGGATACAGGGATCGCATGACTACGAGGTTATGAAAGAACACCCTACATTCACTCTGTATATGGGGTCCATATACATTAGATAATAGGATCCATTTTTGAGAGCCTAGGATTCTGAATCTTCCTGAGAGGATGCGTGGTATGCTTGTCCAGCCTTCAAATTAGACTCTAGGTTCCAGAGGATTGCTACTCCTCCTGCACTACCTGTCACATCTTGTCCATTGATCTCATAATGTCGCTTAAAATTGCTCATCACTTCTTTTAGTTTGCTTTCTCTTAATTTTGTTTCTTGGATTAGCATTATATTTGGTTTATCTCTTTTGAGTCTCTCTTTCAGATATCTTTGTTTTCCCTTATTGTTCAGCCCTATGATATTCGAGGTTGTAATAATCATTTCAATAGTTTGAGGGGTTGTTGGAAAACCTCTGACAAAGGTACAACTTTTCCTGAATCCACCAACATGTCTCCTACCATTTGAATGGTCTCACTCATAGGTCTCCTTCCTCCTTTCCTTCCACCCTTCCTTGTGATTCCTGTTTCTGTGCTCTGTTCTCCTTGTGATCCAAGTTGCTTTGGTTGCTTTGCTATCCATCTCCCTTTCTTTTCTTTGTATCTTTGGAACATGTCTTTGTAGAGCTATTTCTGGTCATTTGGTATGAACCATTCATCTAGATGCTTCGATTCCTGTAGGATTTTCCTCATGATCTGTTCCTCCTCTCCTTCTTGTTCTTGCTGGGAATCTACTTCCATTTGGATCTGTTCTTGCTCCCTATCTCCTTTCTCTCCCTCTTTTTCCAGTTCTATGTTATTCAGTTCCTTGTTTTCCTTTTTATTTTCTTTCTGGATTTCTCTTATTTCTTCTTCCTCTTCTTCACCTTTCGCTTCCATTTCTAGATCACGTAGGACCTCAAACTAGTTCTGGATTTTCTGGTTACCTTCTGAATAAGAAGGATTTAGTTTGGTTTTTCCTTTTTCGCATCTCTTCCTTCTCTGTACTTCTGTGAACCCTCCCCTGTTTCCTTCGTTCATCTTCTTTTCTTGCTCTGTATTTCTCTTTTCGACCCCGTGATTTATTGGATTGCTGGCTTCATTCATCGGACAATGTTTAAACAAATGGCCATACTCATGGCACCATCTGCACCTGAAAGTAATGTGTTTGTAATCGACTGGCTGTTGCCAAACCCCATCATGATATTCTATCTCAATATGATCCGACAATGGTTCTGCGATATTCATGTAGACACAGATCCTGACATATGATGTATATCTGCCTCTCTTAGTGGTTTTTGCTACCTTCACAAAGGTCCCTATTGAGTTCCCAATTCCTTCTAAAATCTCTGGATCCCAGAACTCTATCGGGAGTCCAAAAAGTCTGACCCAGACTGGTGCTGCTAACATTTTTTCCTTTTCCGGGTTGTAGCACTCTTCCCATTGCCTCATGAATAGCCCTGCGTTATTGAAGAAATATGGGCCCTCTTCAAATATCCTCTCCTTATCCTCCAGATTTGCAAATATTACTGTAAAAAAACCCTTAGCCCCTAATTTAAGATCTATATGCCCTTTGGGTTTCCACTTCTGTTGTATCCATTTCATCAAATCTTTCTCCGACGGCCATGTTCCTACAAACTTGCAAATAAGTGCATGGTCTTTCATGTATCCTCTATACTCGTCTAATTTATTGTTTGGAACTACGAACCTGGGTTTTTTGGTCGCCCTTGGTAGGCACTTGTTCCCTGTCCTCGCTTGCCAAACTGCTCCCATCACCGGCGCATCCTTGCCGCGATTTCCAGGCCCACTGTTTGTACCGTTTTGACTTGATTCCCCTACTGTGATCTCCTTGTAGGAGGGCATCTCTCCCCCCCCGTTTGCTTCAGTCATTCCCTCACAGTCCAGCCTGATCTCAGTGGCTTCTTCCCTTATTTTATCTAACAAAGTATTGTTATGTGATTCCGCAGGTGGGTACGGGATCCCCTGCCCTGGCCAGGAGTAGGTCCACCTGGGGTTGCGTATTCCCGAGCCCTAACCCTCGTTTCCAATCGCTTTTCTCAGTTCGCTTCCTCGGATGGTGAGCTATCTTATTTAGAGAGAAAGTTCCTTTTGAATCCTTTCCTCTTGCCTTTTGATACAATAACTCTTTAAATTGAGAGGAAAATGTCTATAGAAATGTCTTTGAATCCACCCTCAATACTTCGAAAGGTGAAGTACTTATACAAAAAATATTTACAAAATATCTCATAACAGTTTGAGAATTAATCTAGGAAATCAAAATATCTTCAAGCATGAAGATAGAGACAGATGGAAAACTGCATCATGTTGTCCCTCTTATTGTGGTTGTGCTGGCTATTGCAGTTGAACTTGAGCCCTTTTAAGCTGGTTGATATGTGTACGCTAGAATCATCTTTGTCTTTAACCTTTGACTAATACTCTTTACCTGTTACTCTTTGACCCTGTTTACCTGTTTTCATCTGGTTGCCATTTAGATTTACTGTGGTAACTTATAGTAAATCTGTCATTTTTTTCCACCATTCATCTTCAGGTAACTTTATCTTGAGCATCCTTCTATATATCTCGTCTGCCTCAGTGTATTGGGAAAATCTAGGCTTGGTGACAAATAGATGTTTCACCTCATGCTCTAGGAAGAATAGATTTTCTAAAGTATCATATAATACTTTCCCTGTTGGCAATGCTTTAACTCCTGAAGTGCTTGCCTGTTCCTTGGACAATTTCTTTAATCTGTCAACATAGTCCAATTGGGTCATAAGTTTTTCATCGATTACCATGGGATTGGGAAGGCCTTTATCCCTCAAAATTTGAAGCTTTGCCATGAATCTGTCAATACCAACCTGCATGTTATGGCATTTTTTCTCTAGATTGAGCATAAGGTTTCTTTTAGTCAGAACCTTTTTGACTTGGATGATGGTTTCAGTTCTGTCCTCCACACCAAGCTCACTTAGTTCCTCCCTGTTCTTGCTATTCAAGAATTTGATGAGTTGATTAGCCTCTTCAGGCTGGTCTCCTAGGTCTTCCTTGTTCTTTTATATTGTTTCGGTGGCCACTTTCACCAGATCTATTTGCTCGAATATTACTTGAATTGATGGCCAAATATCATTGACAGAGTCAATGATATTTGCCCAAAGCATTTCCTTAGCTTTTCCTAGTGGCCTTTGCAATGTTAGATCCTTCTCTAGGAACTTAATCTTCTCACCCGTCCTTAGGGCTTTTTGTGCTTCTTCATTCTATTGTATTTGGGCAAGTTTCAGTCAATTTATAGCCTTTGTATTTTCTCCTTAAGATTTTTTAGCTTTGTTGCTTGGATGGGCATTTCCTCCATGGCATTCACTAACTCTGCTGTCTTTTCTATTGATGTACTTGAAGTTGTAGACTCGGTTGTGATTGGCAGTGATGTAGTAGGTGGAGTTGTTGGTGCTAAAGAGGCTGCCAATGTTGAGGGAACTGTAGAAGAGACTGTGGGAATAACAGTCTGTGGAGTGGTGGCCAACTCACTCTGTTTAAATTGAATCAATGTGTCCAACTCTTTCATTCCTAGCCTTTATTTCCTTGTACTTTTCTCTGATATCCTGGTCTTAGTTAGCTGGAATCTTTAATGAGGACACTTCCACACTTTCCTGTCTCTCCAACATCTAAGTAGGTGTTGTGGAAGGTTCTTGTGTTCCTCTAGAGGGAGTAGCATGCTTGATTTCTCCTCTTTCTGTTCCTGTGGCTCCAACTGTTTCTTCTATGAATTCTTGCTTAGAGAAAGGATTTAACCTTTGCCTTTTGACATATGTTTGTGAAATGGATCTACCTGAAGGAGTGGCCTCCTCCCTGTCTCTTTTGAGGTTTCTCTCCTCATTGAGAGGAGTCTGCACGATAGGGGGAGTACTCATGATGGGCTCTGGTAGTCTTGTTTGAGTCAATTCTTCTGATAAGTCTGGTTGTTCTAACTCTTCTTGCACCTATTCACTATGTGCCTGTGATTCCCTTTGTGCTTGAGATTCTCCTGGCACCTGTATGAAAGAATATTCATCAAACCTCCTCTCTATATCAATTAATGCATTTTCAATAGCAACTTTAGTGCTATCTCTGTCTACTAGAGTATTCTCCACCCATTCCAACTGATTTGCATATTTTTCTATCTCAGGGATTCTGTGGTGGATATAGGGAGACAACTTGTTTTTCTGTCTTCTATTGCAGATGAAATCAAAGGGGTCATATCTCCATATGAAGCTTTGTTTTAGTTTGAGCCTTTGAAGGATTTCTTTTGCTTCTCTTCCAGCTTCTCGAATATTCCACACAAAGGGTCCTACTTGATCTTTGATTCTGATTTGAGCCTTCTTTTTGGCTTTCACAAAATGTACCTCATCTAAGTTGATTATCTGTCTGTAGTACTCCAGAGAAAATAACCTCATTGGGAGGTATTTGGGTAACTTGTATGGTGCTAACTCACAACCATAGATCCTAATTTCAATGTAATTTTGGTACAAGTACCAATCTCCCACTTTGTGTTGTTTTGAAAGTTGTAGGATCCTCCTGATATCTAAACTGATTCTTGGAGGAGGACTTCCTAGCAACATGGTCACTACATGATGTACAAAAATATCTATGAAGTCTGTGTATGGATATGGTGATTCAAATTTGTGGATCAGAGGAGTCCAGAAGACTACTGACCTAAGGTTTCCTTTGGTATCAAATTTTTGAAGAGTAAATGGGAATTTATCCACTTGATAATATAAGAAAATGTGGTATAGAACTGAGGAATACTTGAATACTCTTTCATTGTTCATTCTTAAGAATTGATCATGCATTTTATCTACTATGAATTTGGCATAATCATATATGATGGCAGGGGGTTGTCCTGGAGTGAAGATGGACATGAAGGCTAGAATGATTTCATCAATATACTCACTGGTAGTATAGCCTAAGACACTAGATATCATTGACACAATGTCCTGGCCAAGTTTAGAAAATATGGTCCACATGTATGGGGGAGGATCCTTTGGAATATGTTTCTCTTCCACAATAAAGGTTTGGAATATTTCAGCAAGTCTGGCAGGGGTAATCTTGGGGAATTTGTCTAGCAGGTCTCCAATGGAAATGGGGGTCAGATTTTGTCCTGGTTGCAACTGCAGCATTTCATTGATGGATTTAGTAGTGATAGTAAAAAGTACAGTATGGTCAGGGGACATCACTGCTCTTTGGCTGGGACTATAGTTTGTATGGCAATAATGGAAAATTTTGGGAAAGATATGTACTGGAGGGAATTGGTACTTGGGTAAATTAGACTCCCAAAGACCTATTTTGTCTGTATGGTTTAGGTATTGGTCTCTGTACTGGTAGCATAATTTCAATGGGGATTCATGGACAGAGGTGTCCTTGATTTGGAAGTCTTTGTCCACCAAAGGGAGATGGTCTAAATCTAGATGGGGAGTTGAAACTGGTTGGACATCCATAGCAACTAGAGTGGCCATTCTTATTTCTTGTGGATTTAAGAATGGGAAAAAGGGTTTTCAGTCAATTGGGGCAATTTGGTTCAAACACAGAGTAGTTGTGGGGTTGCAAGGCAATTCTTTCACTTAATTACTTAATAATTCTAAGCAATTGAGTAATTGGTTCATAAATGAGACAGGGTTTCTGGTGAATTTGGATAAATACCTAGAATTTTAGGGAATTTCGGCTCTGAACTGGTTGACGGGCGACTGTGCACATTTGCAGAAGGCCTCAGTGAACTGGAGGGTGGACTGGAAGTTCAATGGCTTCTGCAGGTTGGCGGTTGGACATGGGTTGGCAGTTGAACGTAGTCAGTCGTGTGCATGGAGGTCTGGAGCATTATTTTCCATGATAAAACAAAATAACGAGGTTTTTTGGTTTTATTCACAAAGTCAATGATTTGGCAGGCACATGGGAAAAGTACTTTTGGCTTTTAGCGGGGGATGTGATGGCTTTGTCGTTTAGCAGGAGGCGGTAAGCGGGTTTGCTCGCACCACTTTTGTGGGCTGGGTGGTTTCGGGGGGAGGCCGCCTGATCCCACTCATTGGGTGCCATGTAGCATCAGGGCCCAAAGGAAAACAACCCATATCGGGTAGGTAAAGTTCGGGTGCTGGAGGCCACTCGATATGGTTAATAACCGTCAGATTGAATGGGGAGTGATCACACAGTGATCAGGGTGGGGATTTTGTACGAAGGGAAATGGAGGGGCCTGACCAATGATTAAGCATGGCGGGTTTAATAAAATGGTGGTTTAAGGTGGGTTTAGGGCGTTGGGGGTGATTTGGTTGGCGGAGGGTTAGATTATTAATTAACCACAAATCGGTTAATTAACTCTTTTAGTCGGGTTGGTTTATTATAAAGTTTATGTTTCAAACTTTTGGGGATGGGGTATTAATATAAGGTTTTACTTTATAACTATACGGGGAAAGGGTTTTATTTCTTTTTTTGGGATTTAATACATATAAAGTTAAAAGTTAATAATGAAAATGAAAAAGCGCTGAAGTGTAATGTATTTCATTCATTTGCTATTGTCATAAACACATTATACTTAGGCTTAAAGTATTTTTGGGTTTTTTGAGAAAAGGGGTCTTTTTCATGGGGGCGATCACTTTTCCTAAGATAATAAGGTTTTATCCTTAGAAAAAGGGGTTTATTAGGGGAAAGTGACTTTTCCTTAGGAAAATGGTGTCTTTCTTAGGAAAGGGGATTTGTTTTGGAGATATGAGTGAATTGAAAGGGGTGAATGTTTATGAGGGAATTTTTAGTACTTAGGACCTATAAGTCATTGGGCTGAGGGTCCGGTCCCTCTAGAAGTCAGAGAAATTCTCTTAGCCCCTTTGACTTAAGATTTTGGGTACTTAAGGCTTTTTATTGGAAATTAGTTAAGTGAAAGGTGTAATGAGTGAGGAAAGTTAATAAATTTGACTTTGTGGACTTGATGCATGTCCAATTTTCATCCATACTTAGAACTTTGATGATGAAGGTGATCAATATGCTTTTATCTAACAATCATCACAATTCTGCAACCTTTCTTCTACTTACCCACCTACTCATCCTACCATTTTTACTTCTCTTTATTAGGGTGCACTTAAGCTGGCAAACCCTTATCAAAACATTTTCTTTTCTTTTACAATAGTAATCTAACTAAGTCTAACCTTATTACATCCAAGGGCTCAGATTAAATAGTTGAACTCCTTTTATTCACTCTATATAATCTAATTATCTGCCAAGATTACACTGTTTGGTAAGATTTTATTCTCTATCTATAAGCATAAAATTGAGAGCATGAAATAGTCAAGTTTAAACATTTTGACTATCATGGATTGTGGTGAATATTTTAATAGTATGAAATAATGCATTTTCATTTTCATTTATATTCATTAACAATTTCATTCTTGACACATTTTATTTTTCCTAACAGGAGTTTTCTTCCTCAAAATTTTGATATTTTTCAAGATATTTTGGGGTTGAAATCCCCCTGAGATGTTGTTGCTCCTCTAACACTGATTGAATTCTTATTTTTATTTCTTGAGTAGCTCCCCCTGAGGCTATGATGACTTCATTTTTCTATTGAAATATTAGGATGCTCCTTTTTCTTCCTCTTCCATACCTTAGTTAGCTTCCTTATGTTGTTTTTTGCATTTCCTTTTGGCTCATTGTCTGGTCTACTTGGAGTTGCTTTCTTTTTCTCTCTAAAAATATTTAGGCTAAATCGAAGTTTGCAATCCTTGGCTTTGTGACCAAAATTCTTACATCTATAACATTTTGTTTAACCAAGAAATGGATGGAATGATATGTATTTCCTTGAGTTCATGTTCTTCTTTATATACATTTTGCATTCAACAACTTTATGTCCAAATTCATTGCGCAAATAGTAATAGCCATAGAAATTATTTGTGTACCTGGTGGATGATTCTCTTCTCTTTTTGCATGCTTGAGGGAGCCTTCTTGTTTGCTGCATTTTTTTTTTATTATATTTGAAATTTTTTCTTTCTCTTAGATTCTGTTGCAACATGTCCAGGTTAATAGCAAGAAAAAAATTTGACATCCTTCAAAGGAGCTAAGAATATCATTTGTGATCTTCCAAACTTACTCAATTCTTTTCTAGGAATAAATGAACTTTTTGTAAAGGACCATTTCTTCATCTCATTCTTTGGCTCATGTTTTTGCTGTTTGTTTTTGTTTTCTTCATAAAAATCATGTTGTAGTTTGCTTCTTCTTCTATATGTCTTTTTAGGGCTGCTTCATTATCATTTATGGTTGTCTTTTCTACATTATTTATGGATATAACCTCCTCTTCTAACTACTTACACAACTTGTTCTTTTCATGTAACTCTCTTCTAGCTAAAATAATATCAAACTCTAATCTTTCAAAATGTACTACTCTCTCCTTTAGTTGAATATTCATCATCTATTGTATTCTCCTCGCCTCTTCAAGATGGGGCTTTAGACTAAAAATTTCCTCCAATTCATGTTCTCTTTCATCAAATATTTGTAACAATTTCTTATGGTCTCTACTTTCATTCCTCATTCTTTCTATTTCAGCCAATACTAAGTTAAGCTTGTATTATTCTTCAACTAAATTTTATTCATGAGCATTAGATGCATTTACAGTAGTAGAACAATCTCATTTGATTGAATACTTTTGTTCTGTTAGGACTTTTTCTTCTCCTTTTCGAAAATGCTACTACTAGTGTCTCCTTCTTGCATGAGTTGTAACATTTCCCAAATTTCTTTTGTAGATTTAAGGTCTATAACTATCTCAATGTCCTTATTATGAATATTGTTATACATTACACATTTTTCCTTAGTGTTCCATTGTCGTTCTTCAATAGAAGGGGAATCATATTTATTGTATCCATCACGTACACGCTTCCATACACTGGGTCCATATGCTATCAATTATGATTTTACCTTATTTATCCATTCATGAAACTTTTCGGTACTAAACACATGTACATTTTGATAATCCATATTCAACCACATCTACCTTCAAGCTATTAGGGTTACACAAAATGAACCTTCTCTAATACCAATTGATGAAAACTTAACTAAACTAAGAGGGGGTGGGGGTGAATCAGTTTAGTAAATTCATGGAAATTAAATCTATTTTCTTTGAAATCATTAACTGAACCATTAAATGAACATATTGACACATAATGATCATCATATTTAATGTGAAAACAACAAGTAATAAGTAAACCAAAAACATCACATCAACACATAAAAGCAACACATATGGACACCAAATATAAGTGGAAACCCATAAAGGGAGAAAACCACAATTTTTTTATTGTTGTGATGTAAAGGCAAGATCCTACTCCCTTATTACATCTACTTTTCTATAGACTCCAACCTACAGGAGGCTACTACCTCAATTTTTTTGCAAGCTACAACATGCAAGGAAGATCCAACTCCCATAATTTTTCTGTAGGCTACAACCCACAGGAGGATCCTACCTCAATAGGATCCAACCTATCATTTATCAAGATGAAACATGAAAGGAGACTACAATCCCCTTTTACATAAAGAAAATAATGTGTTGGTTACTTGATCCATAAATCTTAATACCTCAATATTTTTCTATGTTTCTCCTCCTCAATTATTCTTTAGATAATCTCTTCTATGTGCCATGTAATTAATTAAGAACACCTCAATCAACTCTCACAAATTCTCTAACTCTATAACCATTTAGCCTTGTAACCTCACATAATTTTATAAGAATGCTTTGATGGATGTTAGTATTCCACACACATGAATTTGAAATGGCAAAGCTTGTCTCTTTGCATTCCAAAAGTGTCTCTTCAAATCCAAAACTCTTGAATATTAAAACACATAAAAAGGAATTTCATCATAACCAAATGTCATGCATTCATATTATTCGTGTTAATAAAATAATTAAATATAATGCAATAATATATCCTTGCATTCATATTCAAATAGCCCTGCATCACAATATGTTTTCATGTATTTGCCTTTGCTTTGCATATTTACTTACCTTGCATCATGTCTTTGTCTTGCCTTTGTTGTCATGGAGTCTTTCCTTTTCCTTGCATCAGGTCTTTGTCTTTCCTTTGCTGTCATGGAGTCTTTCCTTTTCTTTGCATCACAACAATTCAACTCAACCAAACCAATCTTCAAATCAGGCTTACACATAACATGTCTTAAATTCCATATGAAAAGATACATTAACAAGTATCAATGGATTTCCTTGTACCTCCTCAACAACAATATGCCCTATAAAATGTGCCCAAGCCATCAAAGAAAACAATCAATCATAAATTAATCAATCTACAACTCAAATCCATGTACACACATTCTTGCTTCTCCTTTGCAACATCCTTTCTACCACTTCTTTTATGCTCCTTGCCTTACTCCTATTTTGCAACGTCCTTTTAGCTACTTCTTTATTGCTCCTTGCCTTACTACTTATTTTCCTTGTTGTTTCTCCTTTTCCATCAATGACAACAATGCCATCAATAGCGTTGCAATGTCAAAGAAAAGAACACAACAAAATAAAGGGGCTTCCAAGAGTCAAAATAAAGGTATGCATCCCCTCTTATTCTTTTGTTGTAATAATGTAGGAAACTTTTCCTCCAACTTTCTAGAAAGGAAAGCGAAGGTTAAACAACATAGGTGGAATACGCAATTTCAGCCACAACCATGAATTCCTGAGAGTATAAATTTGACCAGTCAAGCATAGAGAGCCTCTTCTCCTCAAAGGTAATATTTTCAATGGCCCAAGAGCAGTAAGAGAGAGAATTACAGTCTAGGAAACTGGACAAGCATAAGATTTGGTAAGAATTATAATTATTTTGTTTGCGTCTTGAATAAATTTGAATGTTATAAGTGTAAGAATTTTGGGCATAAAGCATTTGCATGAAAATCTAGCAAGAAATCCTTTTTCCAGAATGCTGCAAATAAAGTCGAGAGCCAACAAAAAGAGCATCGCAAGAGATATTTCAACATCTAGAAGAAAGGAAAATTGAATGGTGAATGGAGGTAGCACAAAATAGTGTTTGTCTTTGAAGATAATAAACATAATATTGGCACATCAGACTCTGAAATTCTAGTGGTTGATCTCTCCTATAAAACCTGCAATAGGCAGAGACTCCAATCAGACAAAATAAGCAGCATCAACCATGGTAATCCTCCAAAGAAATATAGTTAGAAAGCAGAGAAACAAGTAAATTGCAAATTCACTTTAATTAGCGCTAACAAGAAGAATGACCAGTAGTCTGTATGCTCAGGAAATGGTAGAAAGTCATCCAGTCAGGAAAACTTGCATAATAAATCAACTTATATCCAGGTGTGGAAGAAAAAGGAAGATAATCTACTTAGGGGGAGTATATCCCTTTTTCCTCTTCATTGAATAGAAGAGGTTGGATTCAAGGAATGCCAGAAAGGTCAGATGCAAGGATAAAAAAGGAACATGCCAAGAAATGCATATGAAGGATAAGAGAAGTGTTGAATGTTGTTGTCAAATCATATTGATAGATAGATGGTGATGATCTATTTATTGCTAATGCAAGTATTGTTTGAAAATCACCAATGCAAAGAGGGAGCATGGTCATGGGGGAAGTATACTCAAGTCAAGATTTGAGTATCATATTATGCATTCACAATTGGTAACGTTAGCTGGTATCAATTGTCTGTTGTATGACAAAGCCTAATGGTTTTATTGCATGTTATCCTGAGTTGCTGATATGATGAATGGATTGAATATTATGATGTGGTTCCAATTGTTAATAGGTATCAGGCATCATATTGTTTGGTGAAAGATGCATGATTAGAGGATGAGATCACTCTGTTATCAAGTGCTCAACAATTTCTATCATTGGCATCAATTCAATAATTGGCATCATTTTAAATTGGAATCACATGTACTATAAATTGGTGTTTACAGTCATTAGAATCTTTGTGAGAGTATGGTGTTGATTTTGTCAATATGAGATTGTAATTCCAAGTGTTGGTAAATGTTTCATGATTTATATGATTAATTCGTGATGATTCAAATGTATCATGGTGATTTTGTTGTCATTAGAAATCTTTGAAGTGAAACAGAAGCTGAGTTGTTGGTATAGGCATGCATTGGTGAGAGTCCCTCTATGTTTTTCAAAGTCTTGTACTTTGTTGACAATTGATGGTGTCATGCAAAGGAAATGTTGTTCTTGTTGCTAGAGGACAGGTGTATGTGTTTAGGTAGGCATTGTTATGAATGCAATCCTAGATGGGACGAAGACCAGTAGGAATAATTTTCTCATGGATTTTTTTCACAAGCATGTGTTGTTTCATAAATAAATCCCTCATATTTACTCGAGGCAAATATTGGGAGTGAATACTCCTTTCCCTTCTATTCAATCTTCTTCAAAGGACAGAAAGGAATTTGCTTGGATCAGATCAGAGGCATCTGAGTTTTTCAACTTAAGAAGAAGTAGTTGACAAGTCCACAAGATCAAAAGACAGAGGGAGATTGTTGATAGGGGGAGCATGTTGGTATATTTTCCATTAATTTCAAAGGGGGAGAAGTATTGTTGATAAAAATAATCAGTGGCAAAGAAAAGGGAGAAGTGTTAAGATGGTAACGATCAATGATAATGATGTGTTGTTTGGCCTTGGTGTTTCCATCAATGCCGAAGGGGGAGATTGTTGGAAATGTGTTGTCATTGATGGAAAAGATGACTGACAGTAAAGGAAATAGAAAATATTGGCAAAGGAAATTGCATTGTCAAATATGTTGTCATTGGTGGCCAACGGAAAAGATCTGCACAGGAAATTATAATTTGCAAATAAATTGGATCCATTTCTGGAGTATAATATCAACTTAGGTGAAGTTGAAACTAATTTAAGTGGATATGCTTCTGAAAACTATTTCCAATGGTAATCGGAAGGTTGAAAATGACCCCATGGTTCAAGAGTTAGAGCGTTAGAGCTAGTCAAAGTTGGTGACCCCAAGTCTAAGTTTATAGAGTTAAAGGTGAATGGAGGAGCCTTTGGTGCATAGAAAAAGTTGGCTTAGATGCCAAACTCAGTAGAAAGGATGTTAGAGCCTCTACGTGAAGCTTTAGATAGACATGGAAGAAACAAGAACACATTTGATTGGCCACAGGTGGAGCCCACTCGATAGTAATACCCCGATGGGTGCACCCCAGAGGTTTGTTTGGAGAAGCACATGGCTAAGTGTCACGAGGTAAGTATAGGGACACATCTGCTAAGGTAGTAGACCAATGTAAAGGGAGAAGGAGGAGGCCCACATAGCTAGCTCAACCGGTGGAGGGCGAGCCCAGAGGATTATCTCGACAAGATAAAAGTAAAGATAATATAGGAGAGCACCAACCTAGTAGAAGATCACAAATATCTAAGCATCGAGAGGAAAGCACATGGACACATGGTGGATTTCTGGGGGGCACTAGAGATTGTCCATTAGATGGGATCTATGGTCCCAAAAGAAATTTCCAACATAGATGATCATGCAAATCAATGACGGAGAGCTAATCTGGTGGAACACCTCCGAAAACCACAATCTTCTTAGGAGTGGTGCTAGAGACTAAAGGCTTGAACCCAATGGTTTAAAAAAAATGAAATAACAAAGAAAATGGTCACAAAACAAGGCCTCGAAGGACCTTTTCTCTCTCATCTAGGAAGATAACTAGTGGCTCATGATTAGCGCAAACGTTAAAAAAGGATGATGTCAACATCAGATAATAGGAGGTGGACATGTGGCAGGCAGATTCGACGTTTTTTGGCACCCCAGTGGCCCTTTTCCATGTGACATGTGTCACCAATCAGGGGATGATATGTGGCAGCAATGATGTCATGGTGAAGTCATCTTGACAAAATAGGCCCGGAAGATTTAAAATGGTGCACAGAGGTTTTTTCGGGCAATAGGTATCGGGACACATCGTCCTGTTGACATTAGTGGCAACCAATTAAAAAGGTGTTGGGAGGACCCACATGATAGCTCATCCTATAGGAATTTCCCTAGTGAGTTTTTTTAATTCATTTTGCCAAGACACTAGGCAGAAGGGACCAGGCCATGGAGGCAGAGTGACAACCAATAGAGAGACCGTCAATCCATCCCCATAGACATGTCAACCCAATGGCAAGACCCCAAAGTGTTAAAGGGAGCTCTGTCCTTAGTGCTAGACACAAGATCTATGCAGCAGTGGTGGAATAGGGATGCGATGGCATTAGAAAGTGGGGCCAACCTCGGATCCTAGGATCCTATAACGTTTAAAGAATTAAATTAAATAGAAGAGTCAAGATGTTATATACCTAGGGGGGATAATATGGGGTACCAAGGGAGGTACCCAAGGTAATAATGTAATAATGGGATGGGCCATAGTAATAAATAAGGTGGTTAACCCATGTCATGTAAGGGACCACAAGTAGTTAATAATAATGTAATGGGCCCATGGTATTAGTTGATGGTATGAGGAAACCATGGTAATGATGCATGGTATTGTATGTATGAGGCCTATATAGAGGCTAGAGACTCCACATGAAGATGAAGTGAAGTATTATTGTATGAACAAGCATATGGCTTGTGGAGTGTTCTCCTTCCTTAAGGAGTGAATGTATGGTGTTGCCCTACCATAAGGGTTTTTATAATAAAGAAGAATTTCTATCTATTTTGATCTTTTTATTCTTGGGTTATTTCTATTCTCATATATCTTTTGGATCAGATCTACAACAATTGATTTTTTTTTTTTAAATTAGGTGTTTTCTCACAAAGATTCCAGATCTAGAATTATATCTTGCAGATCTTGCACCAGGGCTTCTAGATCTGCGCCGCAAAACTCGCTGCCCTGAAAATTGTCTGCAACCCCACTGATTTTTAAATCAGCGATATCTCCTTCATCTGGACTTCGATTCAACCGATTTTTTTTTTGAAATCGGCTATTTTTGCACAAGGAATACAGATATGCAATTAGATTATGCAGATCTTTCACCAAAACGTACAGATCCGACCTGCAAATTCGCCGCCCCCGAAACCCTACAAAAAAAAAAATTCTCCACTGTTTGCCCAAGAAAGTGCTCTGATACCAATTGTTGTATATCTAACCCAAAAGATATATGAGAATAGAAATAACCCAAGAATAACAAGATAGAAATAGATAGAAAATGCTTCTTTATTATCAAAACCCTTAAGGTAGGGCAACACCATACATTCACTCCTTAAGGAAGGAGAACACTCCACAAGCCATATGCCTGTTCATACAAGAATACTTCTCTTCATCTTCATGTGGAGTCTCTAGCCTCTATATAGGCCTCATACATACAATACCATGCATCATTACCATGGTTTCCTCATACCATCAACTAATACCATGGGCCCATTACATTATTATTAACTACTTGTGGTCCCTTACATGACATGGGTTAACCACCTTATTTATTACTATGGCCCATCCCATTATTACATTATTACCTTGGGTACCTCCCTTGGTACCCCATATTATCCCCCCTAGGTATATAACACAAGATCGGGAGCTACGCGCTAAGCGTCTACACCAGGCATTATGCCACAGGGAATGACCATAGGAGTGGTAGTTGAAAAGAGTTGCGAAGGATCTTGGAAGCATCTAAGAGTTGTTCCTTCATCACCTCACATAGAGGTATGACCAAAAACATGGAGCTGATAAAAAAATAAAAAGGCTCTTGACAGGACTTGATGGGCTTCACACCCAGGGCCTTAGCCAATGATTGCAGAGACCGGTTGTATGGCAGATAACGAGGAAGGTGATAGTAGAAAAGGGTCTAAAGGCCAATTCGACAAATATGGCAACATTTTGTTTTTAAAATTAAAAAGGGCCGCAAAGGATTTTTGGGCTATAGAAAAGTGTTGTGCATGGAAAGAATAATTGGCAGCTAGCATTTGTTATGGAGATTAAAGCCTGATGGTGGCATGAGTGAGTCAAAAACGTAATTTGGTGGTAGTGGTAAGTGATAGTTCAGTGGTTTTATTTGGTAGTTGAAACCAAACATAATAGATAGAGACAATAGAACTATCAGTTTGACAGTAGTTTTTGGCAGTTAAGCTAAACTAAACTGTAGTTAAAAATAGAAGGAACATTGTTAAAACCTATAACTCACTAGAATTGAGAAAAATAATCAGAAAACAATAGTTTGAGTTAGAGATCAAGGCTGGAATAGTAGATAATGATCAAGCACATTCATAGGACAAATCTGAGTGGAAAAATGACAAAAAAATATTAATTCATGTAGTAAATTTGACAACAAGATAACAATAGTTCAACTCAAAAATATCAATGTAGAATTCTTTAAAGCAAAGCTCAAGCAACAGAGATAAATTATAAGTGTTAAGAAGTAGTAGAGGATTGTTGTTTATGTGTGTAGCAGAATTATGAGAGCAGAAAAATGATGCTAAGGTGTTGATGTTACTACTAAAGTAGAGCATGGTGTTTTTATTAGCAATCATAAATTTTTGAAGGTGATGGTGATTTGTATTAGTAACCAGGGATTTTTTGAAGGTGGCTTTGGTGAGCAATTGCTATGGCATAATTTGTTTTTTTATGAGGTAAGAGGTCTTTTGATCTAAGTATTAAAATCGATGAAAGATGGATGAGCAGGGCTGGGAAGTGGTAGCTTGCATACCAGGCATAGCAGCTCCTTCTAGTGGGTGCTAGTAAATCTTTGGGGAAAGAGTCCCTTTGAGCAGAGATTGATAAATAAGCAGGGAAAAGTGTCACTTCCAGTGAGTATCAGTAAATGAGCAGGGGAAATGGTACTTTTCAATGGTAGCTGATAAACGAGTAAGGATTGAAGTTCCTTTTAGTAGTATTTGATAACCTACAAGTGGTATCTTATGGGGCCATGATGTAATCAAGTTGGAGCTTGTAATAAAAATAAGATGGGTGTCTTTTGTATATGTTTCTCATGTGCTTGATATTTATGATGTTATGTTCTACATGATTGAGTTGTGTTGTTGATCCATGAATAAGTGATTAAAATGTGAAATTTGTGAAGAATTGTATAATTTGGCCACATTACTTATTCACACCCCCTCTCAGTAGTGTCACACTTTCCATTGTTTCTAACAATGCATTTGTGCATGTAGTGAATGAAGAATGATGCTTGTTATATAATTAAATTATTTTGAGCATGCAAAGATCTGTATGAAATGTTGCTTGGATAGAGGTTAAACACTTGTTTTAGTCAGTCTATATTTCCATGGTAGATTATTGGCATTGTAATTCGACCCACTATTTTTGTATATGAAAGAGGTATGCTATTTATATGGTTGTCATAAGCCATTTTATGAATACTTGAATGATTGACTTACTAGGGAGAAAGGTTATATATACAATATGGATTGATGTCGTTGTTGGTCTTTTACAGAAACTAGATGCAAAATTTTTTGACAGAGTATTGTATGCGGTGATTAATATTGTTTGATTGAAGAGATAAGTATTATTTATGTAGAGATCAAAATTGAGTATTATGTATGAATAGAACAAAATTGTTCAACACTTTTTGACAGAGTATTTTATGATAGAATACAATATTGTTCATCTTATAGGAGTTCATTAATTTCTTATTTTTTATGCTTGGAGAATTGTGTGCACAAGACAAAGGTTTATTTATAGTCTTTCTTGGACAAAGGCTTAGAAATTGGATGTGCATGTAGGATTGATGAAACTTTTTTTTGTCCTTTGCATTGTGGCTTGTTGTAGTGGTTTTGAATTATCTTTATTTACTACAGTGATATGAGTTTAGCACTATTGACACCTTGTGCTTATAAATGCCCATGATGACATTGTTGCATGTCTTGCAAAGAGATTGAAATTATTGAATGTAGAGTTTATCTAGTTGATGAGATTATATGGTTATGCTTGAGTTTGGTTTGTAAGAGGCTTGACAAATTGAATATATATATATATATATATATATATATATATATATATATATAGTAGTTTTGAAGTTGGATGTACTTGATGCATTGAAGTTACAAGTTTAGAAGGTTGATTTTGTTTTGTTGAGCATAGTGCTTATGTGGGTCAAGTTTGAAACATTCTAAAAGCTTACCTACCATATCAGTGATTGCTAAAGGTGGTTCCAGTTTGAAATATTGTGAAAGCGGATCATGAGAGGTTAGAGGGAGTGGTTTCTTACTTCCAATAGAAACTAGAAAATTTAGTGGAGGCAGCAGCTTCCAATAGGTAAGAGCTTGTGCATTGGAAAAATCCTGCACTCGTGCAAGATGTAAAATTTTTCCTTAATAATAATTGAAGATGAAGTAGACAACAACAACGATGGTTTTTCCCAATTGGTTTTTCCACCTAAAAATAATGTGTCCCATGTGATGATGTGCTTGTTGATTTATTGGTGTGCTTTGTGTTTATATGATATTATTATGTTATCTGGAAATGCATAACTTAGTTATACATTAACATTGCAAAATAAAAGTATAAAATACTAATTGCATGAAATATTGATTCACCCCCCCAGTGTTTTTAATAATTTTTCCTAACCTTAGTTATTGAATTACATTTAATTCTTATTTACATCCAATTATAGTTGTATAAGTTAATTTCAATTCATTTTAGAATGCATGAATATGGAAAGAGACTCTAGAGGTAGATTTGTTAGAGGACGAACTTCAATTCCACAATCACCTAGCACCCCCACTAGACCATGCGGTGCAGTAAGATCCACATAAAAAATCCTATTTTTTTAAGTATAAGGAGTCATCCTAAGGTACGAAGATCTAAAATTGGGACCAAAGAGGAACCAACTTCTTCAACAAAAGCAGTTGTAGATGACCTGACATATTTAGCTGGAGCTATTATTTTTATTTCTACAATAAGTGAGCAACTTGTTGGACAAGAAATTGAAGTGCCTAATAAAGTATAAGAAAAATAAGAAGAATAAGAAGAAGAAGAAGAAAATTTCTTTGGAATACTACTAATAGAGGAAACAAAAGAAGAAAATCTAATTGAAGAACCTTATTACCTCAGTTTTGAGAAATCAATGGTAGAAGATGAAGGAGAAGTATTCCCTCCTCCCAATGGACAAGAAACATTAATAAGATAACGAGGAGGTGAAATACCACCACTTGGATGTGGTTGATGAGGAAGAAGACTTCCTATAGGTGTAATATGTGGTAGAGGAGGTAGAGAAGAGGTGAAATGGAGATGGTGATAATGAATGAGATTGTTATGGATTTACTTACTCTTGTCATGGATTTCCCAACTTCCATGGTATGAGATCAGAATATCTGGAAACTTTTCTTTTCAAATTTGAAGTACTCTCTAGATATTATGATTACTTAATGTTCAAAAATTGAAATTGTTTCTGACTATATTGAAAGATGGAGTTATTAAATGGTTTATGGGACTAGGTACTAACTCTATAATATCATGGGATGATATGAGAAGAATCGTTTTATAACAATAAAAAGACTATTCTATACAACATGATTTTAAAGAGAAATTTTTTAAAATGAGCTAAAAGGAAGATGAGAGCCTTAAGGATCTTGTAGAAATATTTGTGTGTAATGTTAAGAGGGAAAATTTACATAATTTAGGATTTGATACACTAAAAATGCTCTTACTTAGGGAAATGAGAGATGATTGGATTAATCTCCTTAATTTAATGGGTAAAGGGGATGTATCTCAATTCAAATAAACCTATGAATTGTGTAAACACATATGAAGAGGAATGGAAAAATATGGTAGGAGTCCTAGAGATTGATCCATGACAAGAGTAAGTAAATCAACATTAAGATCAGTAAGTCGAGTTGAACTTGGAAATTTCATAGGTAATTTTAAAACAAACATTATTGGATATCTAAGTGGAAAAATAGATATGTTAAGAATGCAAAATAAGAAAAAAGATGAGAATGTTTCTTTATCTATATTATTTCCTAAGTGTATAAATAAACATGCACTAAGAAAATGTCTTCTTGATAACATTCAAATTTGTGTCATTTTTTCATAATCACATGATAGAAAAAATTTCCCATCATTACCAGGGTTGAAAGCATTCTACCAAGAAGATACTAGAGCAAATCAAACACCAGAAGAACTTTTATCTATCACTCAAAAGAGACCTTGGCATCATCGTCAACCGGGTATGATGCAAGATCCTAATCAACAATTTCAAGCTTATACACAACAATCTCAAAATAATTGGAATACTCCCTTTCCTTGGAAACCCTAACCACCCCAACCTCAAAATCCATCTTGGCAACAAGTTTAGCAAGAATATTATGGAAGAAATCCATAATATTATCCATCCTTCCTGTAATATCCCCAATATCCTCAATTCCAATATCAATACCATCCACCTCTAGCACAACCACAACTACACCCATAGTTGACTTCTAGTTAACGTCTCCCATTACCCCTTACCTAACCATTTCAGAGACCCACTCAACTATCTACACAACCACTTCCAAACCCAAACAAAAAAATAACTCATACCAGTTATAGTGCTGAAGTATGAAATTTCTAAACATACATGATAACTCCTCTTTATGTGAATGATATCCATATTAGATTAGGGAGAGTTATACAAAAAAAGGATCCCCCTGTTATCATTAAAGAACATAAAGAGGAAGAGCTTCCTATAAAGGAAAATATTCTTGAGAAGGAATAAATTCCTAAACAATTAGATGACATAGAAATAAGAGCAAATCCTCCTACTCCTCTAGTAGAACAACCCTCTATATCCTTACAAAAATTTCCTTTTTTGAAGTGATTAGAAATAGATAAAGGTGTATAGAAATAGTTTATTTTTCCAAATTATAATATGTTAGATGAGTAAGAAATATTTTCATTAAAATTCCTTTTCTTCAAGCAATAAGGGATATTTCAATTTATGAAAAAGAGATAAAGGAGTTTTGTAATATAAAATCAGGAAGAAAAATAAAAGAATTTCAAAAGGTGCAAATCAATAGAAAAATATTTGAAACCATGATGGGAAAGCTATAGTAAAAAATATCTAAATCTATGGAGTCCTATCATGAAAATCCACATTAATAACTTTACAATCCCAAACATATTAATTAACATAGGTGAAATCATAAATTATATGGCAAAAAGCACTATGGATGAACTATAATTAACCAATCTTTAATATAAACCCACTATATTGCAACTAGGAGACAAGTCTACTATAAAACCAGAGGGTATATTAGATTATGTACTTGTGTCTATAGATTCATGGGAATATCTAGTTTATGTTATGTTATGAATTCCAAAAACCAATCTAGGTGGTCATCCATTGATATCAGATAACCCTTGGTTAGCCATGACTGATGCATCTATTAGTTGTAGATCTCGTGACATTATAATTTCAAATGGAAATTCAATGAAAAGGCTTACATTTTATCCTCCACCAAGAGAAAAAATTGAAGTTGAAAGTGAAGAATGAATTGATGAAGAAGAAGAAGAATGTGATTATGTAAAACCTATTTTAACTATTTCACAGGCAATGTCCATTAAGAAAAATGATGAGGGAAATCAATTAATGAATCTTATGAATAATTGTGATATTTTTCAATATTTTAAACAAAACTAGTGTGTGCGTGTATGTTAGAAAAAGTTTTTCAAGAAAATTTTAATATTGAAGATTTCTCATCATGTCACTCTTGTAGAAATTAGCCCAAAACTTTAAATATTAACATTAACATGAAAGATTTTCAAAAATATCAATTAATCAAAATGTTGCAAAAAAATTCCTATTCTTTTGCATGGGAATATGCATATATGAAAGGAATAAATCCTAACACTTGCATGAATCATATGTACATAAAATAGAATGCTAAACCCATTAGAAAACCTCAAAGAAGGACAAATCCTAATTTGATGGAAACAATGAAGGAAGAATTACAAAAATTGCTCAATGTAAACTTTATCTACCCAATTTATGATATCCAGTGGGTTTCACCATTGGTTATTATTCCAAAGAAAACTGGTAAGTGGTGAGTTTGTATATATTTTAGGGAATTAAAAAAAGCAACTTTAAAAGATCATTTTCCACTACCTTTTATTGATCAAATATTAGACACATTAGTAGGGAAAATTTATTTTTATTTTCTTGGTGGCTTTAGTGGTTATAATCAAATTGAAATAACACTAGATCAATATAATACTACATTCACATGTCCATAGGGAATGTATACTTATATGGTACTTCCTTTTGGATTATGCAATGCCCCTGCTACATTTTAGACAACTGTACTAGGTATTTTCTCTTACGAGATTCATGATTGTGTAGAGGTATATATGGATGATTTTATAATTTATGGAAATTATTTTGAAGGGTATTTTGAAAACTTAGAAAAATTTCCTAATTAGAAGTAGAAAAACTAACCTTTATTTGAGAAATGAAAAATGCTTTATAATGTTTAACGAAGGGACTGTTTTGGGGCATCATATTTTAAGTTCTAGAACCAAAGTGGATTCAACAAAGGTTGAAGTCATTTCCAATATTTCGATACCCAAATGTCAAAAGGACTTATGAAGTTTTCTTGGATTTATAGATTATTATAGAAGATTTATAGAAAACTTCACAAAAGTTGCTCCGCCACTTTTTAAGTTTCTCACCAAAGATTGTGAATTTTATTGGGATTCTTCATGTTAGTTAGATTTTGATTAATTAAAATAGAAAATTTCCGAAGCATCTATATTAAGAGGGCCAAATTGGCCCCTTCCACTTCATATTTCCGTTGATGCTTCAAATATAGCTTTAGGGGTTGTATTAGGACAAACAAATCTAACTCCTTATGCAGTTTATTATACAAGGAAATTTTAACTCTTGTAGAGTTGAATTACATAGTTACTAAAAAGGAGTTCTTAGTAGTAGTCCATAACACCAATAAGTTCAAGGATTATATCAATGGATACGAACATTTATTCATACTAATATTTTTTCCATTAGATATATAATGAATAAACCTACAACTAATGTTAGAATTATTCGATGGCATTTATTACTACAAGAATTCAATATTACTATATTGAAAAACCTGGAAAGAAAAACATAGTTTTTAATTTTATTTCGAGGATGAAAAATTTAACACAATAATTCCTGTAGAGGATAGTTTTCCTAATGAACATATTTTTGCATATATTTCTAATTACTTGGTAACATGAAAGTTTCCTCCTCAATTATCAGCCAAATAAAGACAAAGAGTTATCAAATCCAGTGCACCTTACTCTTGGATAGAAGAAGAATTGTACCGAACATGACCAGATATAATCCTTAGAAGGTGTGTTTGAGAATATGAAGTACCTAATATACTCAAAGCATGCCATGATGAACATTGTGGAGGAAATTGTTCCAATAGAAGAACTCCATACAAAGTCCTTCTCTTCAGATATTACTGGCCTTCCCTTTTTAAGGATGCTAAATAATATGTCAAAAGATGTGATAGCTATAAGATAATGGTGAAACTTGTTAAATCAGATGAAATGCTTCTACAACCTCAAGTATTTATAGAGCCATTTGAAAAATAAGAAGGATATCGAGGTGGAGGAATTGTCTGAACGGTCAAAAGTGGCTGAAATATAGGCAACAAAAAATCAAAAAATCTTGCATTAGTTGTGTTTGAATCATGTTTTTGATGGTGGAAATGGATTCAGAACCATCAAAAACCTCTTGGGCACCCAAAATCTTGAAGTTGGATAGCTATAACCTAGATTTACAAAAATCCTTGTCGGATTTTATCAAAGTCTTGCCAGAATTTCTATGATTTTCTGAGCATTTTTTTTTTTTTCTTAGACTATGACTTTGAAAAATGGGATATAGACTTTATAGGTCCAATTAATCTAGCTTCCAAGTAAAAAAGGTACGTTCTTGTCTATATTGATTATGTCACTAAATGGGTAGAGGCTAAACCATTAAATTTTGATACTAAAAATGTTGTTGTAACATTTCCTTTTAAGGCTATTTTTACTTGTTTTGGTGTTCAAAGAGAAATTATTATAGATTAGGGTGCACAATTCACATCCAAGCTTGTTCAAAATATCGTGGAGCAATATAAAATCAAACATCACAAATCCACTCCATATTATCCACAAGCCAATGGACAAGTGGAATCCACAATTAATGTTCTTGAAGCCATACTGACCAAGACTATTCATCTATATTAGAAGGATTGGGTAGAAAGATTTCCAGAAGCACTTTGGCATACCATATCACATGGAAAAATGACACTAGACACACTCCTTATGAGATTGTTTATGGAAAGCAAGTTATACTTCCTATTGAGTTATGAGTGGAGACATACAAAATAACAACAAAGTCAGGGCTAGATCTCTTTAAACCTCAAAAGAAAATATTGGCACAACTTAATAACTTAGATGAAATTGGACAAGATTCCATTCAAATGAAAAATATCATTTAGAAATAAAGGACTAGATGGCATGACAAATTCATCAAGCTTAAGAAGTTCAAACTAGGTGATTGGGCCCTTTTGTTTCATTCAAGATTTAAATAATTTGAAGGGAAATTCCAAACACATTGGTTAAGTCGTTATGGCATAGAAGTTGTTTTTAATAATGCAATAGTAAGAATGAAGACTATTGACGGAGAAGGAATCACTTTTCTTGTTAATGGGCATATATTAAAGCTTTGTCATAAGACCTTACCAAGAGAAGGGTTCATTCAGGATTTGTAGCATAGTAGAAAATTGAAGTTGGTGGAAAATGGTGAATATCCTCCTTCACCACTAAATGCCACTTAATTTATTTTCTTTAAAAAAATAGGTGGGAGGGACCAAAAAATAAAAATAAAAATAAACTTATTGTTATGAAAACCAACATGTTGACAAAAATCATATTTGCAAAAAAAAAATGAATATTTTATTTCTCTTTAAATAAGATCATAATCATTGCAAGAAACGTCATCATATTATCCTACAAAAATATTTGTAGCAAATTTCTCATTATTCTCAATTTGATAAAATTTTGTAGGCAAAAGAAATTGTATAGTTGTCCAGTTTC
Source organism: Pinus tabuliformis (assembly GCA_031772625.1). NCBI lineage: Eukaryota > Viridiplantae > Streptophyta > Pinopsida > Pinales > Pinaceae > Pinus > Pinus tabuliformis. Next base: position 400,457,984 of record CM062809.1, on the reverse strand, counting down.
TTTAGATATTTTAGTAGTAGTGAGAATCTAATCCTATAGTAGCAACACTATAAAGAAACAACAAATAAAACATGTAACATATATTTGGTTTTGTTTTATTAAAGATAAACTATATGCATAGAATATTGGACATATATATTATTCTATAACCTACACCAATAAAGGTATTATTCTAGTTTTCTTCCGTATCAATTAATGATGTCAAAACTTGTTTCACGTTTCATCACAATATTCCCATTCCCATTCAATAATATAATCCTGAAAATTCTTTGAATTACTCATGAAATTTTTTATATTTCATTAAGGGATTACGCAATCATTATGGGGTTAGACAGACCTATTACTACATTGCCACCTCTTGTACAAATAACGGTTTTTCACCTTTCTCATTCCATTCCATTACTCTCAAAGCCATGATAACGCCCATTACCTTGACCATACGACAACCATCCCTGTAGCAGTTGAATGAAGGTGCATTCTTAAGCTCAGAATTCTCAATGCTTGGAGATGGGTATTGTGAGTTGTGTTGAACTTGTAGCTGCAAAAATTTGGAGGCTTACCGAGAATGCAAGAAACAAGAGGGAATTAGCAAGGGGCTTTAATGGTGTTGAAGTAGATTTTGGAGATATCAAGATGAAATTAATATAATCATTTATGGCAGAAGTCATGCAACTACCAAGGATAGGGAAAATAGGTTCAAGTTCTAGTGACTTAGAGATGGTTCATGGAGGAATTTTCTTAAAAACCATAACTTGGATATCACAAGTTAGAAGAAGGGGATACTAGTATCATCCTTTAAGAGAAAACGGAGAAACTACTATTCATACTCTAAAAATACATAACCTACGAAGGGAGGTATGGTGTAATCTATCTCTATTATATAAGACTCCTTATGCACTTCCTAAAGGGTAAAGAAATAAACTTGACTTACTATTTTTTTCAGTAGCCTTAGAAAGATGGTATTCAATATCCAGATAAATTCTAGGAACATAGATAGAGCTACTTATCATTTTGGTTTAGAAAAGATCCTTGTTCAAGAAGAACTAAAGCTTAGAAATGATAATTGGGAAATGATAATAAGAAGAATTAAAGCTTAGGAATGATTTTTGGTAAATAATCATTTCAAAGAATTTTCAGAAGACGAAAATATAGGGGCCATAAAAAAGCTAGCGCAGGAGACGGAGGAAATTATTCCCAGAAAATCATAAAATATGCCTATAAAGCTAAAGGATCTGACAATACTAGAAGTCGAAGATATTCTTGAACTTGAATAAACCCTAATTATTAAACCTGTTGAAAATGGAGAAACATTAAATTCAAAGCATGTAGAGAGGTAGAATAGAAGTTCAAAACAAAAAAATAAAACTAAGAAGAAGGAAATCTCAAAAAAATGAGAAAAACAACAAGAGAAAATAAGTTGACTACATAACAAGTTGAATAGAATGCCAATGCTATACCTATCCCTGGAAATAAAGGCATTAAAATAAATAATTCTAAGGGAATGAAGGACTCAAAAAATAAATACAAATACAAAAGAGTTACAAGGAGTATGACAAAAAAGAATAGTCAAATTTCACCTAAAAAATAAAAAATTTAAAAAGTGGGAAAATCATAATTATCACCAACAATGCTAGAAAGTGGAAGCCATATACAATAGTAGGCATATAAAAACATTGATTATTTAATGCAGGAAGCATACAATGAAAAGGTAAAATAATTTTCTCCAATTCCTGAATATTCTTTTGACAATGATATACCAACACCTTTAATCCAAAGTTTGGAACAGTCCAACTTACCTTTTAATGTCTCTTTGGAAGAAGTGGTATTATCAGAACTTTAAAATAAGAAGTAGATGAACTAGAAGAGTTAGAGAGGCATATAAAAAGGGAAATGTCTCTTTGGAAGAAGTGGTATTATCAGAACTTTAAAATAAGAAGTGGATGAACTAGAAGAGTTAGAGAGGCCTATAAAAAGGGAAAATGAGATCATTAAAGGGAAAAATCATAAAATGCTCAAAAGAATGTGCCACTAGTATCATAAGAATTACAGGATCAAGAAAGCCAATAAAATACTACACTTGAAGATCAAAAGTTTGAAGGAAGAAATGTTAATGAGAAAATTGAGGTGGTGTATTGATATGAAAAAGAAGGGCACCAGAAGAAACGTGGACACTCTAATCCAAGAATTTGAGATCATCCTTTGAATGAAGAAGACGAAATTTTTTTGTAATTTTCCAAAATGCATGAGAGCATGCAACATCCTAAGTGTGGGGAATGTTGGGCCTAGGAATTAGTATCTTTTTGTCAGTTTTCTAATCTCGCTTTATCACTTATACCTCGTAGAATCCTTCATAACCAACCTATTTTTCTATAATATTTTCATATTTCACTTGAACATGTTCATCTAAGCTACAAAGGCATAAATATCTGATCATTCTAATATTTCTATGGTTTTATTCATTTTTCTTTATAAAATCGAACTAATGTGAAAAGATTGTAGAATCTAACAATTTCAATAGATTTTTTGACGATTCGTAATAGAATCCAAGGTTAACATGGTTCTTGAAGTAGTGAGGCAAATATAAGCATGTGAACAAGTCGCAAAAAGTTCCAGTATGGTGTTCCACGTATTCGACACGACAAAGAGGTTATTGGATGATCACGATGGCTCATTCAAACCTCCATTCAACCTATCGTGTGGCATGAAGAACAAAGTTAGGTTGCATTATGATTTTTACTTGGTGGTAGAACCGACTTCAAGAAAGCGAGTTATCCTCTTCAGATCCATCAAACTAAGGAATAACACGAGGGTAATTATGTTTCCATAAAATGTCTTCATGTGGATGCGATGAGTCATCAGTGAAGCATAGGAATTGAATTTTAAGTTGTATCTGGACACTTCATCAACATCCATTTTCTTTATATGTAGCAACATTATTTTGAATTACTTAGTTTTGAAAACATTATAAATTGACTCACTTACAAGTGAAGGATATACAAAAAAAAGTGATGATATAGAATTTTGAACAGTCATTATTCATAGTTACTTTTACTTTAATATCATACATTGATCTCTTTGTTGCCATTTTGTATTGATGAATGGTTCTTGACAATTGTAGTAGATTTTTTTGTGTTTTCTTAATCCCGTGCGACCACCTAGAGGGCCCCCTTGTGGACTTGCAAAACTTTTGTAGCATAAATATTTTTATTCTTGCGTTGATTTTACTTTGTTATGATATAGTAGATGTTTTGTTCTATTACAATATAACTAACTCAAGTTTTGATTATTGCTTTCTTATTTTCTAGGTATATAAGATAGGTAGTTGAAAAATATAATAAAATCCAAAAGATTTACTTTGACAACATTCACATTTGTGCATTTAAAGAATAGGTCTTTCAATTGTATTGTATCATTTTCACTTCCTATTTCATAATATGATTCATAAGGAATTCTTAGATTAAATTCATATACATAGTTCACTTGCTTTTCGTAGGTTATAATATCAAATGATGTTTTCATAAAATAACCTTTATATTATTTTTCATAAAGAAAAATCAAATTCCTAGACTGTATTTTGATTTATGTTTTATTATAACAATTTTAAATGCTTTTCATAGGACATAATTTCTTGCTTCCATTAGGTAAAATTTCAATGCTTTCATTAAACAGGATATCTATTCTTTATTAGAATAAGTTCTCTTCTTTCATAATCTAGATTTCCTTGCTTTCATAAATAACCTTTCCTACTTTCGCTAGATAATATTTTATTGCTTTTCTAGAATATGTTTCCTACTTTCGTATCTTTTCTAGAGTAGAATTTCTTGCTTTCATAGATTAAAATTTGTGTCATTTCAACTTCTTTCCTACAATTATATTTCACTGCTTTTCTAGATTAAGATTTACATTGCTTTCCATATATTAATATTTCATTCATAGAATAGAACTTGTTTTCCTTACCATTTATTTCTATTACAATTGAAATATAAACTCCTAACATATATTGTGCCATGTACTTCACAATTTTACTTATTCATATTAATGATTTAATGTAATGTAATTTAAAGCACAATTAAATTACTTGACACATGTCTCTTGGATCTTGCATCCTTCTTGTTGTATTCTTGTATGAAATTAGCTTCCATTTCAACAAATTTATAATTACTCAAACCATAGATTCCAATGTAAATGGAATATACATGGCATCATTTCTTTTGTTCCTTCCTAGAGATTCATTAAATCCATATAGAATAGTTTGGTAAATAATATCCCTTATTAACAACATATCTAGTACAAATTTGGGCAATATATGAGGTAATATAGTGGCTCCATATATCCTAATGTAAGCACTCATGAACATATCAATCTAACAAATCCATGGCTTAATTAGTCAAAGTAGGTGTGTTCTTATGTAATATGATTTCATATAAATGAGAAAATAAAATATCATGCATTTGATTTAAATGCGCCAAATATTTTTTCTTCCATAGAACTTGAATAAAATCTACACTAAATATTTTGTAGGAGTCCAACACAAACATATACCTCTAAATTCATTTCTTGCACAAATGATATCCAAAAGGAAATTTGACATAAAATTGAGGGGAAGAGTCAAATTCAAATAACCTAACCTTTGATAAAGCCTTCATTGAATTATGTAGCAAAATATCTACCTAGTAAATAGGCAATCATTTTTAACAACATTATATATCAAATGTAACCAAGAAAATTTAGAAAGTGGGGAATTTTTTTCTCCATACAATCCACTAATAAATGATACAACATATATGTATGGTTCTCTCATCTTCGTGGATGGATAAATACCAATTCCTATTCATTTAAACCAATGTCCTTCAATCAACCACTTCTCTAAGACTTTGTGGTAGTCCTTATTAAACCTTTTTATCTATTCAAATGTCGTTTTAACTTCTAGTTTAACAAATTTATAATACCTTTTTAGTTCTATTAAAAAAATGATGTTATGCATTGTTGCATATCATTTACTTCTATTGTTTCCTCAAGCCTAACATGCCCAATAATCTAATAAATTACTTGTATGTAGGGTATTACTAGTGGGGTTGCAATTGCATTATGTAGGAAAGGGTTTCCTCTTCTTCTTTTTTAACTGTAACTAAAAGTATTGTTTTTAGAAATCTACACATAAACTTGTAGCATTACATCTAGATTATAAAATGTCCACATTGTAGGCTATCAACTTCTTTCTATTAAAATTTTTTGATTCAATATCCCAATTTTAACAACAAAATAGATATATTATATGTACTAGAAGTATAGACTTGATAGTAAAGTCTTAATAGTAGGAAAAATTTCACTTCCATGCAAGATTAGACCTAATTTAGATGAATTTATTCATCCCGAGATTATAAAATATCCATGATTGAAGTAACTGCATTAAAATTAGGCTTGAGGGAACCAATATTACTAACATATTTGATTATAGAAATAAAAGATTGTGTACCATAGGAATTGGCTTGCTACAATTCCTGGATTCGATTTTATAAACTACTTGTATCATCTTCATCCCTCTAGATTTAAATTCTCTACTTAGTGAGGATATACATGGTAGAATTATCTACTATTGTATAGTATCTATAACTACAACATTTCATCATATGGGTCCTTACTATATTATGCCATAAAGGAAGAAACATTCTCCTAGATCATGATGGAAATATTTAGCCATCAACCCTAAGGTCCTCACTAGAATACAACCCCATAAAATCAGGACCAATTGAGCAATTAGCTCCCATAGCCAAAGTTGAGAGGAGGTTCTTGGTAGATTTCTATAGCAAGGGTTAGCAAAAATCAAGATCTAGAGGTTGCATCTAGCCTAACAATTAAATGTGAGGATTTTATTAACCTTATTGAATTAATGTTTGTCTTTTAAATTTTATTACTCATAAATCTAAGAAAATACTAATAAAAGAAGAGATATAAATATAAATAGAACTTCAATTTAACCCAAGGAAACATTTTACTATAATACTTGTGGGCATATCTCCTAGCTAAAGCGTACCTCCATATAACTCCTCCTTGGGAAGTTTATTTGATCGATATATATATTGGATCATATATTTATTTTTCATCCATCTAGATTCATTTAGGGTGAAAAATCATAGAAGTTAGCATACAGAAGTAGTTTTAGCAATGAGACCCTATTTGGTGAATTGGGATAAAAAACTTTATGGTGCTAGTTTGAGGCATCAAATAATGTTTTTATTTTATTTATTTATTTATTTCTCAGGCTAAACATTTGAGTCTTAAGAGCCACACCCCTATGTTGATAACATTTCAAAGGTGTAATTAATAATTACATCAAATGGAGTTTGAACACAAAATTTATGCCTTGTGGAAGCTGACCTATCATGATTGACCACCATAATTCAAGAGGATGCCACATTTTCCCTTGTTACTCATGGAAAAGGAGATAGCCACATGGGAACTATAAATAATAGTGGATAAGGGTCAAGTTCTAACTCATATTGAGGATTTAATGGGTCAAATTTAACCCCTAGCTACATATCAGGTTATGTTATAACTTGCTCACTAGGAGGAATTCTAGTGCATAGCAGAGTAGTGTATATAATAGTGGACATAGAGAGGGAAGAATAAAGTGGTTTTTTGTTATATAGAATGCCATGGGGAATAGGTTTCACTTCTTTGTATTTGTACTAATTCCTTTTAGAAAAAGAGAGAGTAGAGAAACCTTACCTTCCAGTTGGGTTTTATCCTAATAAATTTTCCCAAGTCATATCGTAGTGTTATTGTGGTTTTGTGAGTGATTATTTTATCTATTTTCTATTTTTTTCATTTTATGTATTGCATGCATAGGAAGAAAATAATAATTTAATAAATCTAAAAAATATAAGGAAGATTAACCCTCATAAGATAAATTTCAAATTTCAATATGGTTTTATTAGAACTATTGTGAAGAATTGTCTAGTGGAATATCCACAGTAGTTTGCAGATCGTATTGGTGTGAGAGTAGTTCTCATTATGTATATTGTGGGGATTTGTAGGGGATAATATTCATTTAAGTAGAAAGTCATAAAACCATAGACATTGTAGATGAATATAGTTTTAATTACCCTAAATATCTGGAAAAGGAGAGATTTAGAAGGATAAAAGAGCAGGTTATAAATATAAGTTGTAAGATGAACCACCTTATGGAGGTTTTGGAAAGTAAGCTTGGAACCATAGAAGAGCAAGTTTCCAACTCAATGGTTAGATTAGAGGGAAAGGGGATCGATAAGAACCGTATGAGTCTAATAAATAACCCAAAAATAAAAAACTTAATTTGAGTGTTGTGAACCATTCATAGTCCCTATTTAATATGGAACCAAAGTTGATCCGTAAAATGTCGTGGATATTTCACTTGACATTTTGTCACAACAAATCTAATAAAACTCTATTTAAAAATATGAAATCTACACTATTGGGGTTTTTTTATTTAGATTTTTGGATCTATAGATTATGGTTAATTGCATATGCATATAAATTGAAATTATGCATAAATATGTAACAGTGAAATACAAACTCACAAACCATGATTGGAAAAAGATATGACCTAGGAAACCCTTTTGAGATAAAGCTTAGTTGGAAGGTGAGGTCGCTCTACTCTTTTTCTCTAAATAGAAAATGGTTGTGAGTGAGAAGAAGTATGGCATGTGGCCTATGGGCTACTGCAATGTACAAATCTTCTTTGTGAGGTATATATCTATACCTATCATCTATTTATGATCATATATGGAACAAATGCACTCGAATGAATGGAACCCATTTTCCTCCAAGTGGCCTAGTTATAACATAACCTGATAGCCTAATAGTGGTTAGGCCATCACTAACTCAACTCAAAAGTTACAATATGGACTCTTCTAGATTCTTCTTCATCATAATCACATGGTTAGCCCCTTTTCTATGAATAATGGGGGATGATGTGGTATCCTCTCAAATTATGGTGGTGAAAATAGGAAGGTCAAATTCTAAGTGGTATAAATTTTGGGTATGAAATTCAATTGATGGTATTCTTGTTCCATTGGAAAGGTGTATATGTGTAGAAAAAAATAAAGGTGTGTTGCTAAAGAAAAAAAAAATCACCCCTAAAAAATGTTGATTGATGCTACAAAATTATCCCAAAAGGTTTTAGACCCCAATTTTCCAAACCGGGTCTCGTCAATGAAAATGGTCCTTTGAGCTCATACCTCCACTTTTTCCACTCTGATAGCATTGAGATGGATGAAAAGAAATATAATGATCCAATCCAGATCACACCTCCCCATTTTGGGAGGCTTTTGGTCCCCAAAAGCTTTTACTGAATGAGGTGATGAAAGTTTTCCTCCAACTTCTCCCGCATCTACAATTTAGCTTTCGTTGTAATTTTCCTTTAAACCCAATATTCTAAAGGTAATGTTTCCTATATCTTATAGTTATTTACCTCTTCTACAAAATTGTATCTCCTGTCAACTATGCTTAGGCATCTAGTGCCAAATCCTCTACAAAAGATAGGACCTATTCCTCTCTCTAATCTAACATAGAAGATTCATAGAGGTTTAAATTATTTACATTAACAACTAAATAAATGTACATTTATGGTGGTAGAATAAGTTGATAGGAATTATTACCAACCTTTTCTATTATCTTCAAGGGACCATACTAAAGAGCCTTGATTTTCTTACCATGACCCTGTAGCCTCTCCTTGTTCAATTGTAGTCATTCTCTATCTCCCACCTTGAATGATTTTTATGTTATGTGTTTATCATGTTGATGGGACTCCAAATTAGATACAAAGAAATGACAATCTAACCTTAACTATCCAAATTTAACCTTCCCCTTTTCACTTAATAATGTATTTGTCATCTTTAATATGTTCTTAGGAAGGTTAGAGATTATTGTCATATGTTGTGTGCCTAATGCATTTAAAGTGCAGGATATTGAGAATAATTAATGTAGATCGTAGGAAATATGGTCTAGAGAATAATAAGGGACCTAATTCCTACTATAAGATGACCAAAACTTGTTTGTCTTAGAGAAATTACTATCACTCCCTATAGTTGCTAGGTCACAAGGAACCAAATCCAATTTTCTAGGATTTTTCGAGGGAAGGAGTCCTTTGTTCAAGGAGGCTACACCTCAGCTATTTTTGTATAAATAAGAGGATTGGGTAGCTAATTAGGAAGAAATTTTTTAGAAGTTAGAGTCAGTAGTATTTAGTGAAGTCTCTTTCCTAACATTTCAGTTCTATAATATTTCCTATATGAGCATATTTTCTAATTAATGAGAAGCATTGTTTAGTTTTTAGTCTAATTTTCTCTTAGGGGCCTAAGTCTCCTTGGGTTAGGGCCCAACCCAGGTGTTCATACCCCTTCTTTTATTTTTACTTTGCATGCATTATTTCAGCTATATATATTTATGCAATTTCAGTTCTTAACATTTTCTTCTACACGATTGACAAATTAGTTTGTTTATGAGTTCTTTTTTGCATCTTGATTTAGTGAATTTAGCTATAGTTCTTTACGATGCAATTTTGTGTCCTTTATCATGCAATATCCTATTTTTATTTTTAATTTTTTTCACATATTTATGCATTTTGTGTTACATAAATTCTTGTTTTGCAAAGCTACATGAAACTCCAAATTTGTCTTTTTGTTGCATAAATCAATCCATAATAAGAACCTAAGCTTGGGAAAGACTCCTTGACTCTTCTTTGACACTTATTCACCTTCTTCATCCCTCAAAATGCAAGTATAATGCATAAATATGACTCTAAGTTGTTTCCTGTAGCAAAACACGAGCATCCTATAGTAGTCCAAAGATTAAATAAAAAACACCTCCAGATTTGCACCCATTTTTTTATCATTCCTTATCACATTGCAACATCATTAAGACCTTGAGGGTGGAATTAGGAAGCTCAGATACCCCTTTGAATTGATAAAATAATTATTTTAACATAATTACCTTTTTTGTAGATTAGGGTTTGATATTTCAACACTTTCTTCCAACTGCAATTTTACTTCCAAAATCACAGTAGAATAATTTGGTTTTTTTCCAACTTGACTGAATTGATTTTCTTTCCTTTCTCACAATTACAGTAGATTTACTTACATTCCTTTTACTTTATGCAAATATTGAGTATTCTGGTAACATAGATTGTAGAGAAGTTTCTGTGCAACCTAGTTTCCCTTCAGTTGCATCAGATCATCAAAGGAAGAACACATTTCACGTTGCACATATAGTGTCAACCCTTCATAATTTTTTATGAATCTCAAGTTGATAATTAAAGTCGAGACCCATTTAGAGTTACAACATTCTTGTTGCAATACTTAGGGCCCTAATATTTTGGCATCATTATTGGGGAGGTGTGAAAGCATGTATTTTTTTCTTCCCTAGTTGATTCACTTATTTTACTTTCTGTAAAAGGAAACAAATTACATTAGGCATCTTTCATTTCAAAAATAGAAAATTTCATTACAGTATAATTTTCGTTCAAATTTTTTTATATAAAAAAAATTCTTCAATGCCACAACCCCCCACTTGATCACATGGTGTGGTAAGAACCACATTAGCATCCACTTTTTGCAGGTAGAAGAAGAAGAAGTGGAAAATAAGTTAGAAGGGGGTAGCATCACTTCATGGGGACAAATGCAACAAGCCTTCAACACAAAATACATGGCCTACTGTAGAGCAAGATACATAAGGGATGAAATATTTAGAATGACCCAAGGAACGGAATGAGGCATGGAGAAACTCTACTTTGTTAACCCATATCAACAAGGTATGAACTATCCCTCCTCTTACAACATAAGTTATAATTCACAATTTAAACCTTGGTATCCACCTAACACCTCACCTTGTTCTATGTCCACTCCATGACCTTATCCTCCCCAATATACCATTCCTCCTTTTCATCCATACCAACACCAACATCCTCAACGGGGCGATGCATATTCCCCTAAATCTCCTAAATATCCTCAATTCCAATATCAATATTATCCACCTCCAGCACAACCATAACTACAACCATAACCATATCAAAGAAATATTCCCTCTCAACTATCTACACAACCATTTCCGAACCCAAACAATAAAGTAACTCAACCCACTTAAAATGTTGAGGTACAAAATTTCCAAACAACTCCTCTTTATCTAAATGGTATTCATCTTATATTAATATGAGTATTGAAAAAAAAAGATTATCTTGCTGTAATTGAATAACAAAATTTAGAAGAAGAAGATCTAGAGAATACTAAAGAATCATGGACCAAATTTGATGGAGAGAAGCCATTGGAACCTGGGGTTCGAGAAACTATACTATGCTTATCATCAAATCTTTTATGCATTCAAAAGGATAATCAATAAATAGTAGAATATTTTAATGGAATGGAATAAGAAGACATACAAAACAATCCATATAAGCAAGTGAACCGAGGGCATCATAGCTATATTGAACATTGGTTCAAACAATCATTAAGTTGGAGCACCGCTCCCTTCTTCAATAGTTCTTTGAATCGTCACAATCAGAGATCAGGTCTCTCATATTCTAGTATATATTAAATAATATATTTCAAACCTACAAAAGATTTTATATTCCATCCTATTGTGCAGATGGCTCCATTGGAAGTATTCCTATAACTGAAAAAATATTTTATTTTTCAAGTATAGTAGGATAGAATTAGAAAAAAATAATAAAAGAAAAATAAAAGAGAGGGAGAGAGAGAGAGAGAGAGAGAGAGAGAGAGAGAGAACTTAATTGAAAACCTTCTTTTATGCACTTGAGGTAGGATCATTAGTTGAAAACCTCTCTGAGGTAGCTTGTAAGCATGAGAAAAAGGAAAAAATTGAGAAATAAAGATCCCTTGGCGAAAAGCTCATTTGAGGCTCCTAGGGAAGACCTAGTAGTTGAAAACATCAATGAGGAAGCTAGTGGGCCTCAAGGAAAAGAAAAGAAAAAGAATAAAGAAGGAAAAAAAAAGAGAAAAATGAGAGAAAAATGATAAAAAGTGTTCATATTACCCTAATGAAGGTGTAGGTATTATAGGAAAAATCGACAAAACAAAATAGGAAGGCAAGTGGCTCCAAGTCCAATGCATGCATATCTATAGGAATAAGGAAGCATCCCCACATCACTCTCATCCATTTCCTAACTATCTACAACCTTCACCCATCGTTCCCAAGCCTTTTCCATTCGTTTTTCTCATTGTCCTGAGTTGCTACACAAAGGCTCTGTAATGCTACAAGAAAGTCATAGAACTAATAAAAAAGAGTAGAAATTTATTTTGAAAATATCTTTAAAACCATGCATACATTTTTGGATTTTTTTATGGGTATATGCATAAGGGTGATGGAAACATGCTCAAAAAATTTCAAGAAATTCCAATGTACTTTTTTCAAGAAATTGGTTGTCATCACCTACAACCACTTCTCATGTTTCTCAATATTCATGCATCCAGTGGATGAGAGTTTTTATGGGGAGATGCATAAGAGTGACGGTAATATGCACAAAAAAAATCACGAAAATCCAATGTATATTTTTGAAGAAATCGGATGTCGTCACCTATAACCATTTATCATTTTCTTCAAGATTCATGCATCCATTGACTGATATTTTTTATGGGGAGATGAATAAGGGTGATGGTAACATGCTCAAAAAAATTTAGGAGAAAAATAATCTAACCCTTTAGAGATATTTGCTCAATAAGTTGACGAAAAGAAGTGGACACATTTTGTAGCCAAAATTTGAAACAATACACAGAACAAAGACTTTTTTCACCTACAAGTAATGAAGAAGGTACTAAGGGCCCCTAACACCCATACATCCCATCTACACCTATAAATTTCAACTTCTCCCTTCTATGTTCCATTGTTCAACCACAAAATTCTAACCTTTCCCCTCTTTTCCACCAATAATAAGAAGAAAATACCTCTTCATCACCACAAGTAGCTTCCTCTTGAATTAAAAAAAAAAAATTGAAGGCACCAGTAAGAAGAAATTGTGATTATGAGGAGCTTCTGTGGCTACTATAAAAAAAAACACACAGTCCCATAAAAATCTTTAGAAGTACTACATGCCAAAGACTACATTATGAATAAGAAGAGACATGAATTCCACCATATTCAAAGGATAAAGAAATCAGCCCTGAGTAGCCACAAGATCTCCTATAAGCTGCTTTAGGATCCTCTACCACCTATAGCAACAACTTTCAACAATAGTGTTTTGGCCATTTCAACCAGAAATATTTGGAGTAATTGTTCCATGTGTATATTGGTGGCCACCCACCTATTCCACCTAGACCTCCATTCAGTTTCATCAATTTCCTTGATTATAACAATATTTACTATTTTTAGCAATTTTTCGGGCCCTGAACTTCCTAAGTTGTTTTTACCCTCTAAATGACACTTTTTTGAAGGGCTTATAGCAACACATGTAGTGCTCGGAGAGATATTTACAATAACGTATCATATGCGCAAAATGGAGGTCATATGACCACTTACGACCCTGAGAAATTTCCTATCAAACTAACCCCCATGAGGCCCACAAAGTCTCGGCGTTCCATCTCCCGGGATTAGGGTTTTAGTTGTTTAGGGTCTCCCTTTGTTTTTCAATAATAAAAATTCCCTTGAGCCTCATTGTAACATAGTTTAGAGGCATGTAGCTGCCACATATATTCTCTTAGATAAGCTACCATCGTTGAGCTAGTTTATTTCCATTCTACTTGTGAGCATTTTTCTGTTCTTTGATATTAATGAAATGAAGATTATTTCTGCTACATCTCTATGTTTATGTTTATATATGTATTTTGTTGTGTTCCTTCATAAGGATGGATCATCAATAGCAGTAGCCATGGAGATATTCCAGAAGGTCCCTAGAAGTAGTAGTCATAGCATTAGGACCTCAAGAAAATCATAAAAGGTAGCAACACCATTGAAAATATTGGGATCATAAAGGAAAACCCCAACAATTACATCAACAACCTCCATAGTACCTGTGAGAAAAAACTAGAGGTAAGGCCTAGGTATGTAACTCTTAGAACCTTCCCTTCAAACTTATTCTAGCTTGAAGAAACATTGAAAGTGTAAGAAGGAAATTGTTTTATATCTAGATTTAGTTAGAGTAGACATGGCCATATCTAGTAGTAAACTCAAATTTTCTCCAAAGGATGCCCACATGTGTGGGAGAGGAATAAGGAAAAAGTAGAAAAGACTCAATAAAGTGGGTTGCTATCTTTTACTCATGATAAAGAAAAAAGAGTATGAAGGGGTAGGTGGGGACCAACTCACTTAACTCAAAGCAATCCAAGCTTCTTTTTCATGCAATATTGTTTATATGAAAAAAAAAAATTGGTTTACCTACCATCTCTCAGCATGGAAACTGATTGTTAGATGAACCTACAGGCATCACTACATGAGACATATGGACTACTATAAGAACCTATACGCGTTGTATAGGAAACATACATATTGTTACCAGAAGCCGAATTTTTTCCCAAAACAAACATGAAAGCTTCAAAGACTTAAAAGGCAAGAGGATATTCAAAATAAATGTAGGTCAAATTTATCCCCAATCACATTTGGCATAAGAAAGAGTGTTAAAATTATCTCATTGATCGAGAAGAATTTTTTGTGCTAGACAGTTTGAATTAAACAAGTAAAGTATCTAGATAATTTGATATTTTTTCAAGAGACACAAAGTGGAAAATTGATGAGGATTTACATGGAGTAATCAGTGACAAATATTTTCCTATCCTTGAAAAGAAAAAACTATGGATATTTCCTCTATTAAAAAATTCCCTATTGAATAAGAAACCCTAAACTCATGTATCATCAAAGACCCATGCAAAGACCCAAACATAGTTAGAAGAGGCAGAGATAGAGGAAAAAACAAAAGAAAAAACAAAGGAATAAACAGAAGAAAAGACAGACAAAGGTAGAGGAATAGGTAAAAATAGAGTCAAAAAGAGACAAAACAGAGCTAGTTTAGATTCATTTAGTAGAATCAAAGGTTCAAACCTCCTCTCTTGTTGGAACTAAAAGAACAACAGAGGCATGAAGAAGAAACAAGGGAATGGAATGATCCAACAGGGGTAGCTACATCAAGAACAACATGGGATGTAAAACAAACCATCAGGGAAGTGAAAAAAGAAAGAGGATAAAAGAAGAAGAGTAGGTTTCTCAGAGGATGAGTAACACTTTCAGTAGGGGGTATGACGGGCCTCCAAATTAGATCAAATTAAGGCCCTTCTAACCTTTTAGTCTTTCCTTTCACACTTGATAATTTATTTTTTAACTTTAATATGTTCTTAGGAAGGGTAAATATTATTGGGATATATTGTGTGCGAAACGCATTTATTTTGCAAGATATTGAGAATATTTGATGTAGATCACAAGAAATCCAGTCTAGAGGAAAATAAGGGATCTGATCCCTGTGTCAGGGCGAGCACAACTCATCTAGCTTAGAGAAATTACTAGCCCTCCCTATAGCTGTGAGGTCATAGAGAACCAAAACCTATTTTATAGGATGTTTAGAGGGAAGTAGTCCTCTATTCAAGGCGGCTTCCCCTTAGCTAATTTTGTATAAATAAGAGGCTTTAGTAGCCCATTGGGTAGAGAAATTTTATAGGTTGGAGTCAATAGCAGTTAGTGAAGGATTTTTCCTAACATTTCATTTATGTAATATTTCCTGTATGAGCATATTTTCTGATTAATGAGAAGTACTTTTTTGTTTCTAGTCTAAATTTCTCTTAGGGGCCTAAGTCTCCTTGGGTTAGGGCCAAAATTGTGTGCTCAATCCCCTTCTTGTATTTTTACTTTTCATGCATTAGTTTAACTATACATATTTATGCAATTTTAGTTCTTAATATTGTCTTCTGCAAGATTGATAAATCAATTTGCTTACGAGATTTTTTTATGCATCTTGACTTAGTGAATTTAACCATAGTTCTTTCATGAAATTTAGTTCCCTTTCTCATGCACTAGTATATTTATATTGTTGTTATTTAATTGTTGTTCACATATTTCTGCATTATGTGTTACCCAAATTCTTGTTTTGCAGAGCTACATGAAACTCCATATTTCCCTTTCTATTACATAAATCGATCCATAATAAGCACCTGAGCTTGGGAAATACTCCGTGACTCTCCTTCACCTTCTTCATCCCTTAAACCACAAGTAGAATTCATTAAAATGGATCTCAGTTGTTTCCTGTAACAAAATAGGGGCATCCTATAGCAATCCACATATTACATCAAAACACCTCCATATTCGCACCCAAAGCCTATTTATAATTTCTTAGCACATTACAATGTCATAAATACCTTTGTGGTGGAATTAGGAAGCTCAGAGGCCCCTTAGAATCGATAATCTAGTTGTTGTAAAATAATTACGTTTTTTTGTAGATTAGGATTTGATATTTCATCACTTGCATTCAGCTGCAAATTTACTTCCAAAAGCATAGTAGAATACATTTGTTTTTGTTCCAGCTTGCTTGAATTTATTTTCTTTCCTTTCCTGCAACCAGAGTAGGTTTACTTGTGGTCTTTTTACTTTCTGCAAATTCCATGTATTTCCTATAGCACAGATAGCAGAGTAGTCTCTGTGCAACCTAGTTTACCTTCAATTGCATCATCTCAACGATGGAAGAAATTATTGCATGTTGCACACATAGTGCCAACCCCTCTCAAGCTTGTACATACCCTAGATTGATAATTAAATTCAAGACTCTTTTGGAGTTGCAACATTATTTTTTCAATATAGGGGGCCATTATATGCATGGACTTATATTTTTCATGTGATTTCTAGAGTGTGCCTTATACTTGTATATGGACCTATCTGATCTTCTCTACAAATTTTCCAACCTTGAAGGCATCCCCTATAAGATCCTCCCTCACTCCACCTTTTTACCCATATGCAATTTCCAAAGGTGAAAGTGGAAAATATCCAAAACAAGTTTTAAATGTGGATTTCTTTGTTGTAAGAGTGTTGTATATATACCAAATTTTCATTAGAAGTTTTCAGATGCTTCTGGTTATAACCCCTCAAAAGTTGCACCAAATTATTGTTGACTACTTTTTTCTACCCATCTATTTGTGGATGGAATGTTGTAGACCTCTTCAACTTTAGGTCCATCTTCTCCTACAATGTAGTTCAAAATGCATTGAGAAATGTTTTGTTTCTGTCTAAAATGATGCTCCCCGGTATCCCAAAGTGCACCCAAACCTATCCAAAGAATAAGTTTCTTTATTATTTCCCACTAATGGTCTTTTTATAGGGAATTAGAACACACATCTTGTTGAACCTATCAACTACCAAAAACAGGTATTCATGCCCCTTCCACAAATCCCATGGAAATGCTTTCCCAAGGATGAGTGAGTACAAGTAATATATGATATAGACCTGGTTTCTTATTATTAAGCTCATTGGCAGAACAAATCATGAATTTTCTTGTGAACCTAACTATCTTTTCTTGTATCTTGGTCCAATACGCATACCTTTTCAAGTCAGTCACTGTCTTCCCTACACCAAAGTGACTTACAACCTTGGAGGTGTGAGCCTCTCTAATCAACTGCAATCACTCACCTTTAGGAACACATAACTTATCCAACGTGTAGAGTAACTATTGGGCCCTAGATATTTTATCATATTGGCTATCCAAACCTTTCATTTACAAGCCATATTCATAAACTTACAACATATTCTGTAACTATTATATTACTAATTTTCATTAAATGCATACATTTTACCTTGTGTTTAGTTATTATTGATTTCTTGTATTTTTAATGATTAGATGAGTTTTAAGATGGTTTTATAAATGAAGGTTTAATAATTTGATTATGTGGCCAAGGAGCATGATCCACTATGAAAATTTCTATCTCTGTCTCAATTCAGTAGTTCGGTACTTAATTCTACACTTGCACGAATGGAGCAGAAAAGGTCAAAATTATAAAATATCATTTTATTTCTAAAAGAATGGTATATTAGGTGCTACATGGGCTTAATATGTTGGTACATGCTTTTGAGTATACCCATCTCACACGTGTGGGATCCTAGCACATGATTTAAGCTACAACAAAAAATAGGTAAAAATTTTGAAACTGTCATTTTTTGCCTTGATTTATGTGCATATGGTGGTGAATCTCAAGAATTTAGAAAATGGGTTTTTAAAATACATAGAATTTTACTTGTATCACAAATTATTTCCCAATATTCAATATGGTTTCAAAGCTACATTAGGTTCTTCGAAGCAGTTTTCTACACAATTTCTACAAAACCCAGATTGGCAAAGTACCTAAACAACCATCTTTAGGCGCGATGTTCGAGGCCATGGAAGTGAATCAGGAAATTTGAAGACACATTTTTGTTTATAATATGAAAATTAATCTCCATAGAAACATATCCTAAAAATACATCATGGTCGATAAGATATGGCTGGTTCTTTAACACTAATTTGTATAAAATTACAAAAAAAATCAGATTTGTACAAAGTTGTAAATTTGTTTTTTGAGTTGGGGATTGGATATTATCCTTCCTCAATGGATTTTATGTATAAATAAAGCCTCAAAGGGCAGATAGGAGTAGGGGGGATACAAAGATGAATTTTATCATCATTTTGAGTTGATCTTTTGTAATAGATTTGAACTTTTGTTTGTAAATCGAAGTCGATATTCTTGTAATGAATATTTAATTGTTGAAGCTCTACACGTTATTATGATCTAAGTTAGTTTCCAGGCATGTTTCTAGGGCAGGAAGGGCCCCTCGACTCAGCTAATGTCCTGGATTTTATTCATAGAGTAGAATGTTATTTAGATTAAGTTTATTTCCATGAATTTTGTTTGATATTTAGATTTATGAATCTTAGTTTATATTGCACTTATATTTCAGATCTGTTAGTATAGTAATTTCCACACAATTAGATTCAAGTTGATTTTTCTCAGGTTTAAGAGTCAAACAAGTTTTAAATTTGTTTCATAACACGTTTTGGTATTCATAATTTCAATTTATATAATTTTCATACTTAATTCGGTACTTATTCAAAATTTCAATTGCCATACTTTCTATACTTAATTCACTACTAAGTTCTGTACTAGAACATGGTATTAAAAAAATATGTAATTTGTATTTTAGGATTCTTTAATTGAATGAAGCTTTGCAACTATTTGGTAAAAGATTCCTACAATGAATAAGAACCTATCATATATCTCTAAGCCTTCTTAGCATTTATTTTTGATATTTTGTTAACGTGTTTCTTGTAGTTTATTGCATTGTTTTTTTTATTTGCCTCGCACACTTTTTCTTATAGTTGTCGGCATTTAATTTTCTGTAATTTACTTTTTGCAGCATGTTTAATGAGTTTTCATCACTAGAGGATTATAACCATTGAAGTCTCAAGATCTAATAATCTACATAAATAAAACCACATGAACATTGTTTGTCGGTAATGAAGATTGTGGTTTAGAACCCAATAAGCATTAAATTCCCACAGTCTAGTGAGAACGGATAATCCTTAAGTGATTAATTCTTTCTAGTGTTAGTTGTTAGCATAAGCTAGAATAAGCTCTAATCCTGCATTTCTTGTGCTTGCATCTCTAAGTCTTACTATCCCGGATTCGATAATTAAATGTTGGAATTAGAATAAAGATAATTCCACCAACATTAACCCATCTTGGAGATGGTAGTCAATGGTTTTGTCGGCATTGTGCACATGAATCTAACTCTGCAACTACTATAACACCTCCATGAAGTCCTCATCCTTTGAAGATTCCTCTCTATATGCATCATAAGTAACTTGCTCCATATGCATTAGAGTTCCCAAAGCTATGATATTTAATGTGGTTGTCGTTGAAAGCATGTTGGCCAAATTATTTTTCCTTCCCTTCTTATACTTAATTACTAAATGAAAATGTTGTAGAAACCCCTTCCACTTGTAATGCTTGGATTGTTGTAGCTTACTATGGGTTTTCAGGCATTGTAGTTGTTAGAAATGTGTTGTCATTGATGGAAAAGGTTATTAGGATGAAGGTAGCAACAAAAAAGATTACAAAAAGAATGAATAACAACTCAAAGAATGGTTAAGAGAAATTTGGTGATGATGCAAAGACTTTGAATCCATTTCAAGCTAATAATATCTCTTCAAACATGGTTCAGACCTACTCAGATGGATAGAGCTCTTAAAGAGATTTATAGTGGTATATGGAAGTTCCAAAATTGCCTCTTGGATCACAAGTTAAAACCAGTCAAATAAGGGACCACCAAAGTCAAAGATTGTAGAGCTAAAGTGTTAGAAGACCCATTGGAGAAAGATATGAATGGTGGAATTGCTAAATATGGAAGAAATGGCTGGAAAAGAAGCTATCCAAATGATTGGGCTAAAGTTGTATGAAAAAAAATCAGCGGCGAGTATTTTAATTGGTCATCGATGGAAATATTGACATACAACCCTGGTGGAAACTTCCCTAGAATAAACATTGAAGAAAGCAATTGAGAATAGCCCTGAATAGTAAGAGTCGAGGAGCCAAGTATCAGAGGTTAAAAGAGCTTTAACTCAATGGTTTTACTAAAAATTTAACAAAGTAAATTATCGCCAAACTAAGGCTCAGAATCCCTTTTTCTCTCCTCACGAGAAGACATATGGAACAAGGTGATTGGCTCAAGGATGCACAAGTGAATGATGATATTAGCATGATGTGATAATATGGATCAAGGGACATGTGCCATGCAGAAGTAGTTGTTTCAAGTGCCCTAGTGGGCCAAATCTGAGTAGCACATATCACCACTCAGATGGAAACATGTAGCATCGGCGACATTAGCGTAACAACAACCAGAAGATACTTCCCTGAAATATTTTGCAAGTGTGCATGGATGATTAAAGTCAGGAATTGAGAATCCAGGAATCCATGAATAAGAAGAAACAAGAAATATGCCTGGTCCTTTACATAGGGAGTGAAGGACTTGGTGAGCGAGAGTCAAAGCAATCGTTGAGGTAAGAAGGACTTGACCAGAAGGAAAAATCCTAGATAGTATGGAAGAAATAACCCAGAAGTAAATCTTAGTATGATCTCAAAAGAAAAGGCCAAAATGAAATTAATCGGAATAAATAATACTTGAAGAAATACCCTAGAGGAAAAACAAGAGTGCAAAAATGAAATTAGTCATGAAAATGGGTCTTCGAGATGGAAAGATTGTTGAAAAGAACATCCCATCAGGTGAGAAAGAACGTGCTAGGTCACCATTTTTATTCTGGTTCTTTATCTTGTAATCAAGGGCCTTTAAGCTTAAGTATGAACGAGTTGGAAACTATAACTTAAACCCTTAGGGTTGTAGCATAAAGAGGTTTTGTTGTGGATGAGTTGACAGCTTTGGCATTATTCACCATATTTGGATGAGTGAGTCAACAACTTGAATTTGGATGTTATGAAAAAGGAGCACAAAAGATGTAAACCATAGGCATGAATGATTTGGTAGCTTGAATGGAAGCATGGATATATTTGAAGGAAAATTTGGAAAAAATGCTAAATTTGGAGATACACCAAATTTAGAAGAACCTCAGCTAAATTCTGAAAAAATCCAGAATTTCCAAAAATATCAGTTTAACTCATAGAAATTGTTATCACTCAGGTTGTCCTTAAGCTCCGGAAAAGGATACGGCCAAGGTAACCACAAACCAACTTTGGACTGCAGGTTTGTTATAGAAATTTTTGTGCCTTACAGCATTGAGCATGAAATGTCCATAATCTAAGGGATCCAAAGTCCCTAAGCATGTTTTTCCTACCCCTAGAGGAACAAGGCCAACAAACCACAACAATTCACAGAAGTTCTCCACCAGAAACTGCTCAAAAACAAGTCAATTCAGGATCAATTCAGTGGCTCCACTAGCTGTCTGCGCTGAATGTCAAAGGCAACACTGGCTACCTACGCTGAATGTCAAAGGCAACACTGGCTACCTGCGCTGAGCGAGAGTTGACATGTGGCAAGTTCATTCCACGAGGTGTCAAGACCCAGGAAGCTTCCAAAATCTTCCTCAATGGCACTTGCCTCAAGGAATTCGACTGGTGATGAGTAAGAGGTTCCAAACCTCCAAGTGGAATCAAGAACTGACAGAGGGAGAGGACGCTAGTCAGATCTCAAGTTGACTCATCCTCTCTCCAAACATCTATATATGGATCTCTCTTCCATGAGATCTGGAGGCTGGAATTTTGTTATTGCAAAGAATTGCTGTTGGTTTGAGATTTGAATCATTGGGTGCTTAATGCTTTGAAGGGGGTGAAGATAGGAATTCCATTTGCTGGGAAGGAGATGCTGGATTGGAGCCCTCTGGGTTGTATCTCTTCCTGAACCTTGTTATTCATCAATAAAGCTATCTTGATTTCTCCTATATATTGATGTATCTTTGATGTATGATTGCATTAGTATGTTTAGTTTATTTCTAATCCTGAACTAGTTATGAATATGAATCCATGTCTTGTGTAGTGTTCTCTTCTTGTGACCTTGCAGAAACCTCTTGAAGCTGGGCGAGCGAGAAGGCAAGTAGCTGGGAACACTAAAAGAGAAGAGAAACCGGATCGAGGGACAAACAGAAGACACCGGTTAGTCCATCTATCTCTCTTCATTCTTAATTCATAAAGGAAGAATACTAGAATAGCTGTCTCTATTTGTTGCTAAGGCACTGTCACACCTTATGTGGATAGGATCGTCCTGCATAGGCATTTTTCCCCACAACAAATTGGCGACTCCGCTGGGGAGATTTGTTTAGTCATTTTATTTGTGTTTCTATCATTGTTTGTTTCATAGACTCGACAGCAACAATCGAACTGCATCTGCTATTCCCGGATGCAAAGTAGACAGTTGCTGCTTTGATCCAACCACTGGACTTGTCTATGATCTGAACAATGGACTCACAAATGATTTGATGATCCTTTGTGATAGATCTTAGTACTCCCTCAAAGCATCCCTTTGATTACACCTTGCTTGTTGCTTTTATTTGGCCTGAAACAATAGATTAAATAGCAATCTGTGACCCAGAACCCAGTGAGAAACTCTCGTTTCTCCTTCAGCGCGATAGCTGTGAAGAGGTTCTGCATTTCAACGTAGGTCCTGTGAAGGCTACCTGCGCTGAATGTCAAAACCCCTGTGTTGAGGTTGCGCTGAACCAGTTTGGCCTTGTGCAGCTGGGGTTCTCTGCTCTGTTTTGCCCTGTTTTGATCTCTGATTTTTGCAGCCTGTAACCAGCATAGGCACCAGTCTGATAACTCCTTTTCTCTGCTTAAATTCTGCCTCCTTTTGTACAAAAAGACTGTGAGTGTTTTTATGTGTTTGTGGCGTCATTCACAGTTTTCCTTTGCATGAGTGAAATAATCATGCTGTAGCCCTTGATTCAGATCTGTCGATTGTGATCTTAGGAGAGAGTTCATTGGCTGTTTACAGTTGGTTATACATTCATTCTTGCGTTTGGTTTGAGTTTGTCTCTTTCAAAGTGTCGAAACAAGAGTTTATTTCGAAAATAGTTAAGTGTTGTAATCTCTTCTACCCTTTCTGATTTCGAAAAAGTAAACTTGTTTGTATTTGTCATTTAAAAGAAAATTCAAAGTTGTACAAAAAGCTTTCTTTGTAGGCATCAATACTAAGAAAGCGGAAAACAAACACCCGCATTGTGCATTTGCATCTTGATAGTTTGCATGTTTCATTTAGGAAAAGTGCATTAGAGTGTTCTGATTGCTCTTTGAGAAAAGATGGTGTCTTTCTTTTCCCTTAGTAGCTAGGATTTTCAAAGTTGAAAAGATAAAAAGCTTGCTTATCATCTTTAGACTGCATTTAGGAATTTGTATCATACATCTCGTGGTGAACCTCAAAAGGCAAACTTCTAAAAAGATCAACCTAAAATAAATTGAATGAACTTAACAACGCTTTGCAACATAACGCACAACATAGAGGTCTAGGCTAGAGACGTGTTCTGGAGTCGTAAAGCCTGGTGACTATCGATCTCGTTGATGGTGGGTGATTCCTCCTGAGGGACGATAGCACCAGTACGGATTGTGCTCCCACATACCGTCGCGTATATATTGGGAGACCCCTATAGGCATAAAACCTTTATCCTTAGGAAGCTGTGTCGGCCGCCCTACTGATCGCAATGCACTGAACACAGCATTCCGGAAGATCGACCGCCCGTACCCTAAAAAGTATTCTGCAGTTTTGCGAAAAGTTTGGCACACCCTCTGCCTAGAACTCCAGAGCAGTTCCTTTTGGCCTTTTTCAGACTCTATAACGGAAAAAGTCCATCCGAGCATTTGTCACTTCGGGCTCGTTAAAACATCGAAGGAGACTAGAGTCATCTTTAGCTTTTTCTCGACTCTTTAAAAGTGAAAAAGCAAGTTGTGTCTAAAGCGTCGTTAAAATTTATTTTAAACGGAACAATCACCCCTATTCCTGCATTGATCTTTAGGTTGAGAAAATGGAGCACACCAACCAAGGAATTCCCCTTGGTGGAAATCCTAGTCCCTTCTCCTCTTGGGGAGATGTTGGTGCGCCCCACATGGCCACATTGTCGCTTCCAGGACTGACAATTGGCCTGCCGATCTGGCTCTTTTCAACCAATGTCGTTCAGAACAACACTATTCCTGAACAGTCGAGTCAACAGTTAGATCAGACCAGAGTTGCCCACCAGCCTTCCACTTCATCTAACTCTTCCTCTCCTCCTTCCTCTTCGCTTGACGGAACTGGTAAAACAAAAAACCAAGTTCCTAAGGAGAAGAGGGAAAAGAAGAAGAAAGAGAAGAAGAAGAAGGAGCCAAAAGCGACTGGGGGCAAACAAGTGTCGTCTGAAAAAAATCCACACACAGCACTGACTAGGCCTAAATCGCCATGTGTCATATGCAAAGGAGACCAATTCCACAGAGATTGTCCCTGCATCCCTCGGATACTAAGGCACTGGTCTCCCCGTTTGCATAATTCGGTAGCATCGACCTCTGATAGCCATCTTGACAGCTCACCGTCGACTACTGAAAGTAAAGTCCCAGGACAGAGAGGGAAAGCTAGATTTCCCTGCAAACTGTGTGAAGGCGACCATGCCATCCACCATTGTCCCTTCTTAGACGAGGCTAAAAGAGTTTTGGAAGATCGCCCGGTTTTACGAGCACAAATTCCTCCTAGATATCAAAAACTCCTGCCAAGTCCTTCACCAGTTGAAAACCCGGCTGGCCCGCTCAGGTGGTCAGCCGAAGCACCTATCATTGAAGATGAACCGTCTGAATCCATACCTGACGAAAGTCAAAAGGTTGAGGCGGCAGTTGACCCGGTTTTGCCTTCAGAGGCTCTATCTTCGAATGATACCATCACAGAGGAGAATAAAGACGACACCGTCCAAATTCTCTTCATCAACACAGACTCCGACGAACAAGGGGGCAATGTGCCCATTCCTTTATCGCAGGAAGGAACCTCGTCAGAGTCATATCCGGTCGTCTATTCGGTCCCACCACCAAGCAACCTAGTTGTCTCGTTCGACTGGAACCAACTAGGCAGACCCCGTTTGCCAGCAAGCATACCATTCAGGATTATCGTTCAAATATACAGAATGGTAATGGCTGGCACCATTATTGATGAGGGGGCATCTGTGAGAATCCTTTCCTCTATTTCTTGGAAAGCGCTTGGTTCGCCAACGCTTTTGCCTGAAATGAGAAATCTATCAGGCTTTGATAAAGGAACCAGTCGACCTTTAGGGATCCTCCCCAATGTGCCCATAACATTGAAAGGGAAGACCGTTCAAATGAACGTGATGGTCGTTCAAGGACCCTTGGATTATAACCTACTCCTTGGCTGAGACTATATATATTGCATGGGAGCCATCGTCTCCTCACTCTTTAGAGTAATGTGTTTTCCGCATGAAGGAAGAGTGGTCAAGCTCGTGGACCAACTTTCATTTCCCGGATCACGCATCGCAAATAGTCATATACCATCCCTAAATGGTCTCTTCACGCAAGAAGTGTCTCAACCCACGGTCCGTCCTCCTGATGAGCGCGAGTAATCTGGGAGGATATGACTGGAACCCAGGGGGCATGCGTCCTGGTCTGCTTCGGCAGGAAAAATTTGGGTATAGAGTAGGTTTCCGCGGGAGAATATGACTAGTCTGTACCCCGTCCGTCTAGGAAGAGGGTTATTCTAGAATAAGATTCTTTTGTCAAAGTTATGTGAGTTGGCGGGCTTCGTCGCTCACCTTTGTCTATTTCGGTAGACATTGCCGAGGAAGTGTTTTGTTTAAACTATTAACGAGACAATCTTTGGGTAACCTGAAAGAGGTAAGCCTCTCTCGTTAAAACAAATGTTTTGACGGAAAAGAAGTAGAGGTAACCTCGAAACTCTGTTTTATGCCTGGGGGCATGCAAACCTTTTGGAGTGCAAGCAAAGAGCGGTTATTTATCTGTTTTTTGGGTTAGCCGTTTCCTAACTTGCATAAAGGAAGGATGCAGAGCAAAGCTTAGTGAGATGAAGCTCCATAAAAAATAGAATCTTGATGAGACACTCTTATCATATGACTGGGTAATCGAGCAGTTTTAGCACACAGTTCATGCTCGTTAAAAAATAAACGCAAGATTCGAGCAGTTTTAGCACAAAGTTCATGCTCGCTAAAAAATAAACGCAAGATCCGAGCAGTTTTATCGTATAGTTCATGCTCGTTAAAAAATAAACATAAGATCGAGCAAGTGTTTCCACCCGCATTTAAGCTCGTTAAAAAATGAACTATTCCAGTAAATAACCACAGTGAATGTAATATCATCAGCCATTAAAGCCTTGGTCGTGTTTGCACCGTCACCTCCACTTTTCCATCGGCCGATCGTTCACCTCCATATGTTTGTTTACCCATTTTGAGGAACAGCTGCGAAGAGTGATTTCACTAGCCATCCTTGTGACACTGCCGTGATTGGAAAATTCCAACCTGTACCTGGAATCAGCTGCTACCCCGTTTTATCACTCGTTCCTCAAAAGACGAGTCTTCTTTAAGCTCTTTTCATCTGACTCGTAAAATATGAAAAGATCGCCGAGTCCTTGGCCTTCCAGCTCGTTAAAGGGACAGGAAGTGCTATCCCTCCTCTAGATTTTAATCTTTTTGGACCTGAGGGATTATTGCACAAAAAGATCGAGCGCTTGTTTTATTCGGCTCGTTAAAACTATCGAAAACTCATCCCTTCTGTATTGTTTTATACTTTTTCGGACCTAAGGGATTAAATGACGAAAAAGGACTTTTGGAGTTAACTTTATGTATCTTTTCAGACTCTCTAAAAATGAAAAGAACCGAGTTATCTTTGTCGTTAGACTCGTTGAAATCATTAAATAGCGACAAACTTGTCTTTAGACGAGAACGAGTTTCACTATCGCTAGGCTCGTTAAAACATAGCGATGGGCTTGCCCGAAGGGCAGGTTATAGAACAAGCATATGTTATCCTCCTCAAGCTTGACAAAAATAAAGAGGTACTGGTCAGCAATGACTGGGGAAAAATTGGGAGAAACTCAAGAAAACTTTGATGGTAGCAAGTCGCTCTTGAACATGACACTTTTCCTCCGTACCACAATCGGGTTGGGTTGTTTCATTCACCGGTCACATCCATTGTCTCACCATACCATCCATATTTGGGGTAATGCTACCAATCCATCGCATCAGTGTTGCCATATGTTCAAGAGAAGTCGTTTAGAAAAGTCAACCGTGTCCCATCCACTGCCGTACATTATCCTTCATCCTTTCATGACCGCCACCCTGAATCATATGTCATAGATCGTTTTCACCTCCATCAAAATCATTAGCTCCGTTCCGTGTCACTGATGTGGGATTCATTAAGGCCCTTCTTTGACGGATCGCTTCTTGTCGACGTCAGCTCACTATCCAAGAAGTTGATCTAGGAACAACCCCGTCAGTACTTTGAAGCTTGCATGCCTCAATGGCAAGTTTCTCACTTCCGGCGACAGGTATACATCAATGACCTTCGACCGAAAGATTTTGCATGGTGTTCGATGCCAAGTCCTTTATTCACACCACGTGAATTGTACTGCAGTACCTTGAGGGTCATTATCATTATCAGTGATTCCTTTCGCGCTTGTTAACGGTTTACCTCATTGACCGGTAATCAAGCGATGTCTTTCCATGTTCGACTTCAGAACATTTCTCACATGGATCGACTTGTACTTAGAGTGAAGATCGAACGAGTTTGAAGACCCCGGATCTAGTTTCATCCATCCAGGCTGTGATATATATTCAAAAAAGATAAAGAAATTGACATGTACACCATTGCAGCAGATAATCATCCTACTCAAAGGATGATAATTTCATCAAAATTATCAGTCTACCATCAGACGATTGTCTGTTCTATGTACACAAAAATGAATTTATAAAGTTGAGCATGGGAATGCCCGCCTCAGCTAGATCATGAAAGCAGTATGAAAAATAATGTATTGTATTGTATCTTATTACAGGTCTCCTCCCAGCATTGGATGAACTTCGGATTCCCCTGATAAAGCATTTCACCCGATAAACGGCCTCATACTTTAGGGGGCAACTGTTATAGACATTTTTGTGCCTTACAGCATTGAGCATGAAATGTCCATAATCTAAGGGATCCAAAGTCCCTAAACATGTTGTTCCTACCCCTAGAGGAACAAGGCCAACAAACCACAGCAATTCACAGAAGTTCTCCACCAGAAACTGCTCAAAAACAAGTCAATTCAGGATCAATTCAGTGGCTCCACTAGCTACCTGCGCTGAATGTCAAAGGCAACACTGGCTACCTGCGCTGAACGAGAGTTGACATGTGGCAAGTTCATTCCACGAGGTGTCAAGACCCAGGAAGCTTCCAAAATCTTCCTCAATGACACTTGCCTCAAGGAATTCGACTGGTGATGAGTAAGAGGTTCCAAACCTCCAAGTGGAATCAAGAACTGACAGAGGGAGAGGACACTAGTCAGATCTCAAGCTGACTCATCCTCTCTCCAAACATCTATATATGGATCTCTCTTCCATGAGATCTGGAGGCTGGAATTTTGTTATTGCAAAGAATTGTTGTTGGTTTGAGATTTGAATCATTGGGTGCTTAATGCTTTGAAGGGGGTGAAGATAGGAATTCCATTTGCTGGGAAGGAGATGCTGGATTGGAGCCCTCTGGGTTGTATCTCTTCCTGAACCTTGTTATTCATCAATAAAGCTATCTTGATTTCTCCTATATATTGATGTATATTTGATGTATGATTGCATTAGTATGTTTAGTTTATTTCTAATCCTGAACTAGTTATGAATATGAATCCATGTCTTGTGTAGTGTTCTCTTCTTGTGACCTTGCAGAAACCTCTTGAAGCTGGGCGAGCGAGAAGGCAAGTAGCTGGGAACACTAAAAGAGAAGAGAAACTGGATCGAGGGACAAACGGAAGACACCGGTTAGTCCATCTATCTCTCTTCATTCTTAATTCATAAAGGAAGAATACTAGAATAGCTATCTCTGTTTGTTGCTAAGGCACTGTCACACCTTAGGTGGATAGGATCGTCCTGCATAGGCATTTTTCCCCACAACAAGGTTCTAGCCAACCTGCAATCAGAGAGGGCTCTCTCTTTATGATTTAGCTTTGTTTGAAAAGGATTTTAGGCTAGGTCTCTAGTTCAGAGGGTTTTTGTTTGTTTTTGGTGGGAAAATTGATTTTTCAGGTAGAGAGGCAGAGCATAGTCTAAGGGTTTCGAACCATTGGGCGTGGAGTCGAGGAGAAAAACTACTGGTGCTCTTCCTTAATAACAGTGAGGGAAAATGGAGCAAGACAGCTGAGCATGAAACAATGTTTCAGGTTTAAGGGATGGAAAGAAATGCTAAGTAATGAGAGGAAATTAAGAATCTCTCAATTATGCTTAAAAGGGGAAGATAACAGGGCGCTACCTAGGGGCAGTTAAGAATCCCTAGATAATTGGAAAACACAGGTGAATCGGGGTAAACATGAGCCAGAAGGAATTCATATTCATAACCAATTCAATCAGAAGAAAACATAAAGAAATAGCAGAAATTGAGCATAGAGAGTATTTAAACTAATTCTAGGCTATTCTTTCTTCCTGCTACTTAGATAGTGGTAAACAATAAACAGAGGTAAGATGCACTTATTGCTTCAAGCTGCAGCACAAGAATTCCATCTTCATATCTCCATAAACATTCATTCACAACTGACAGTTTGCTCTCCAAGCTTTCGGCAATATTTGATTATGGAAAAACTTAGGTATACACAACGAGTCTCTAATGAAATTCTCAATTGACCAACCCTTAAAACTATACATAGGGTGGTATATATAGGGCAAAAACTCTCTGCAGAGTTCCTTTATTACATCTTGACCTAATTAGGTCATAAAGAAAAATGACTACTTAACCTAATCCTATCTAGAAATAAATGCAAAAAATATCTCGGGCTGCGCTCAGGGCCGCTGTATCAAAAATGAATAAATGATGCTGTCCTTGGTGGCTTGCTGCAGTGTTTTCTGAAATAAATGTGTATGGGTTTCTGCATCTTCACTGGCAGTATGCATTTAAAGCTTTAACTGCAATTTGAGGGCAAGGATGGGCTTACGCCTCCTGATTTGACTTTCTGGGGGGCCTCATCAATGTTCAGGTGCCTCGAGCCCCTAAACAATCTTGACTGATACTCTTTGGCTCTTCTTCTTCCTCTGATACTCTTTGGCAATAAATTGATGCTGTTCTGACGTGTCGTGGGTCTTATTCACAAATTAATGGCCGTTGTTCGGCCTCTGTTTCCTTCAAAACTGTTATCTGCTCCTTCCGGCAAGCTTCGCGAAGAAAAATGGGTCTTTCGACGCCTTTTGGGCTTGCTGGGGGCCGCAGAATGAAAATATTCCCTGAAGATTCCCCATTCTAGCGCAAATCACTCATCAAAAACTGCCTCAGAATCTGATTCCGGGGCTCCGAAGTGCGATTTTTTGCCCTTCGCGCCAAAAAAGTTCATGATGATGTCATGCTGACGTCAAAAACAAGAGAGTAATGTTTGAAGACTTGAAGAACACATTGAGATGACTTGATAGAGCATATTCAGAAGACTCAATTGAACATGACAAAGGAAAAACTAAAGAGATTCATTTAAAGATAAAATTGCAAGATGACTAAGCTAAATTTCAAAAAATATCAGTCCAAATTTATTTATAAGCGGAGTCGAATTTGCAAAGCATGAGAGAGGAGGAACAAAGGTGTTGATTTTTTATGAAGGTGAATTGTTCAATAATGAGAGATTGTTTAGGGTGTTTGTAATGGTGGTTTTTTTAGTGTTTAATAGACGAATTGATTTATGTTGTAAAAGGGAATGACTTCATGATTTGAGTATTAAAATGTATTGAAGATGAATCATTGAAGTCATGCAAGTTGTATCTTGCAAGTCAGGGGTTGTAGATCCTTATAGTATTTGTTGGTAAATACTTAGAGGTTGTAGCTCATTTCAATAGTAGCTAATAAACTTAGGGGTTGTAGCTCCTTTCAATAGTAGCTGATAAATCAGGGAGTAGTTGCTTCCTACTGGTTATAGCCATAGAACTTTGTAATAGCAAGTTGTATATTTCCTTGTGAATAAATTGAAAGAAAGATTTGAATAATTTGTGTGTAATACATATGTTATTTCTTACCATGATTGGAATTTTATTGGTGTCCTAGGTGAAAGAAAGTTTAAAATTCCTACAATATTGATTCACCCCCCTCTAAGTATTGTCCTAGTTTCTAAAAATTGGAATTAGAGTAACTAGGTTACTTCAGATTAGTTTAACATATGGAAGAAATATCAAGCACTATGGCAAAGAAGGAAGGAGGATTCGCCAATAGGGCACCTATGTTCAATGGAAC
Organism: Pinus tabuliformis; assembly: GCA_031772625.1. Taxonomy (NCBI): domain Eukaryota; kingdom Viridiplantae; phylum Streptophyta; class Pinopsida; order Pinales; family Pinaceae; genus Pinus; species Pinus tabuliformis. The sequence goes on along the minus strand of CM062809.1, from coordinate 400,426,134 downwards.
AAACAACGTGTTTTGGAAACTAAGGATGAATACCTACATTCAATCACTTGGATTTGATGTGTGGGATGTTGTAGAAGAAGAATATCAAAATCCTCCTATAGAGAAAACTAAAGATCAAAACATGGAGTTCACATGTAATCTTAAAGCCATGAATTCACTACTTGTTGGCCTACTTGAATCAGAAATTGTTAAGGTTATGGATTGCATAACTACAAAAGTTATTTGGGACAAGATGAGTAGTTGCTATGAAGGTGACAACAAGGTAAAGCAAGATAAACTCCAAGGTTTTGGAATGCAATTTGAGACTTTAAAAATGCATGATGATGAAGATATTGCAAAGTACTTCTTGGGAGTTGATGAGGTTATGGACACTATGGGAGGCCTTTATGAGAAATTAGAAGAACATGTAGTAGTTCAAAAGGTGTTGAGAACTCTCGCCGAGAGAATCCCAAGGCATTGTTGAAAAATTACAACCCAAGGATGAATTTCTAAAAATAGAAAGTCTAAAAATAGAATTCCTAAAAATAGAAAGTCTAAAATTAGAAAGTCTAAAAATGGAAAAGTCTAAAATTAGAAAGTCTCAAGATAGTAAATCTCCTTGCATCTATTGGTAATTAAGTATTGTTGATGAATCACTTCTTATCATTAATTAATCCTAATAGTTCAATCTCGACTTATTATTATTATTATTATTGTTAAAAAGAAATTCAAGTCACTCAATCATGGCTCTCAATAATGTTCTCTTACATTATCATTATTGGCATGGCATATTCCTCTTACACTCTCATTAATTCTCTTACACTCTCTTACACTCATTAAAGTGTGTCATAAAAGATTCTCTTACACAATAAAAGCATGTCATAAAGATTCCTCTTTCACACTCTTTAATGCACATGTTACATTTCTCTCCTTAATGGAATGAGTTACACTCCCTATTGGAATACCTAAGTCTCCATCAAGGCATGTGAGTTACTTCTTTATGATTCAAACTCCTTGATCTTCCTACATATATATGTGCCTCTCATGCTCTCTTCTTACTACTTGTGTATTGTGAAAGAAGAATTCGAATTTGAGAGAGAGTTGAAGAAGACTGTGAGAGGAAGACTTATTCAGTAAGAGAAGAACTTGGTGAGCCAAGGTTGATTCATTATTTCAGTGTTGATTCAGTTAAAGGGAAGGTTGATTCAGTGTGTGTATCTATTGTTGTTACCAGTGATTTTCATGCTACAACTTGTTCAAATTTGGGTGAACTTACTCATTCTCTTGATCTCTCGTTGTACTTTGTATCTTTGTTGAACAATTGATTTCTAAAAGAAGAAGAATCTAGTTGGTTTTTCCTCGTATGGTTTTCTCCCTGTTCATTGGGCCTAAATTCTCTTTGTCCCATTTTGTTCTTGGTTATTTTCCATTATGCATTTGATTTATGTTCTATCTATAATTGCTTATCTAATATTGTAGCATAATTTTTTTTGTAATAAGTGATTGTTACAATGTAGAACATCAGAATTTCAACATCAAAGCTTTAATGAAGACAAGCCCAAGAAAATTAGAGTTGTCATCCTTCTATTTTCTACTAAAATATCACTTGTTGCTCCTTCTATTTACTATTGAAATATCACTTGCTACTCCTTCTTGGTGCTGAAATTTCTTTGACATACTGCTGAAATTTTACTGTTGAAATTTTGTTGTTGAATTTTACTACTGAAATTTTATTGTTGAATTTTACCATTGAATATTACTGCTAAAATTTTATTGCTGAAATTTTACTGTTGAGATTTTGTTGCTGAAATTTCACTGCTACCGTTCTTCCAAGATTTCAAGGAACCCGATATATGATAGTAATTTTGTATATATTAATTAAGGTGTAACATGTGTTTAATAGTTGTGGTTTTGGTACTTGTTTATGCGTGCAAAAGTAAAGATTAGTTTTACTTATGTTTATGCATGTGTGACAAAGTGTTTTCTTGAACATAAGTTTAATGCATAGAAGGTTATGAAAGAATAATTGGTATAAATTGAATGCTAAAGATAGGGGGATTTTGACTCTCTCACATTATATGAGAAATTTCATAATCTTATTTGTTTTGGTAATTTTGACATTAGAGTTTACTAACAATAGTGGTGGCAGGTAAGAATCATGACTTTTGAAAAATATGGAATCATAGTTTTCTAAAATAACCTCTTTTCCAATGAGAAAAGATGGATTATAACTAATATCATTGCAAGCAATGAGGTCAATATGTACAATTATTATTACATGCCTTCACTCTAGGATCACGATTTGAAGATCTTTATAAAATAAATGGAAGACCTATCGATGCATTGATTCATGATATGTAATCATCAATATAAACTATGGCACCAAAAGGTCACTCATATTCACTATTAAACATTACCTCATGTGAGAAATATGGTTTCCGAAATACATGATACTAGAGTGGATCATGATGGAGATTTCCAAGTGGTGTTCAAGAAGATTGTTGGTACCAATTTATGACTGATTATTTTATGTAAAAACCCTCTTTTATTCATCATTTTCCTTTATTTAGCCTTTAAATTTCCTCCATCTTCCTTAGAAACTGATTGATATAATGTTATTTCCATTATTTTTATCTTGGAATTAATCTTAGGAATTTTTGTGTTAAAATTGAAAATTTCCAAAAAATTACAAGTTGTTGTAACTTCCTGTAATGGCTCCATGATTTGACATGTTGCAGGACATGTTGGTAAATTCGAAGACCTGGGGATTGATCCTAAATTTACAAGGATGGTGGAATATCTATCCACTCTCAGATTTGAAGATTATAGGTGGCCGATCAACGTTGGTCAAACCCAGCTATTTTAGCAGAAATTCCAGATTTTGTGAACAGATTTTGCTATTTTTGAGATTTTGCTCAAATTGAGGATTTGAACTAATTCGACCTCCTTTGATTTAATTGTTAGGATTTCATTAGGATTATAAGGAGTACAAATAGCTTCCTCTTGTTGTGAATATTTATGATAAATATCTCAAAAGGAGAATTATGTAGTTTAATTTTTGATACATGAAAAACTTGGGAATGCAGTTTATGTATTTCTGATTTCCAGACTTGAATACAAAGATACATTGTTGGAGTCCATATTTATGTTTCAGATCCAATATTTGTCTTCATTTGAATTAGTCTAAGGTGTGCTTGCAAAGTGTGGAGGGCCCCCACTACAAAGCTGGTACACTTTTCCTTGAATTTTCTTTTACAATTGCATAGATAGATTTGATACTTAGAATTGTCATTCAATTCATATGCTGAAAGTTTACAAAATTGGAAATTGTTAATTGAAGAGATCCATATCTATTGTGAAAGAGTTTTGTAAGAAAAATTCAATTGATATTCATCTCGAAATTGATAATTGTTCTTGCTATTTCATGAATTTTTATCTCATAACTTGATCTATAGTTTGTTGTTCATTGGTTATGATTTGTAGTTGCAGAGCTCAATTGGTAGTTTGATGACTGAAACTTGTAAGAGGTTCAACTATTATTGATCTCCAAAGCTGCGTATTTCATTTACTGTTTTGTGTGATAAGTAATTAAGACTCAGTTTTCCATATAGACAATTAGATTTGTTTCATCTAAGTAAATCCTTAAGTGTTAAAAAGAAAAAGAGAAACCTCTTGTAAAAGAGCATTGTTTATTTTTCCACACTACGCTATCATTTAGAAACTAAATCCTTCTAGATCAATATATATTAGATAGTGCCTCTAAGTGTACCTACTCGGGTTGATAGAGAAATTGAAGCTTGATTTACATCAGTAAGCAAGGCCCAACATTTGGTGCCGTTGTCGGGGAGGTGCAACTAGGAAGATTTAGGGAAAAAAAAATCTAAAAAATATTAAATAAACAAAACAACAAAAAAATAGATTTAGTTTTAATTATTTAGATTCTTTATGTCTAGACCTAGGGATGAAAAAGGAAGATTCAAAAAACCCCCCACCCAAAAACTAACCCTCCATTGGGAGAAGAAACTTTAGAGAGGATTGAGTACACAACACCAATTGGAAAAGTTATTGTGGAAGACCTTGAGGAAAAACAAAGATTAGGCCAGAGACTTACTCTCGTTGAAAGACAAATCCTACTATATTGTGTGGCAAAGAAAAGACATATACCTAAGTCTTCTATAGTAGGGAAACTAAAAGAGACTAGTACAAGAATCCAACAACCTATCCTTGAACAAATTGTTCCTCAAGAATCAAAATAGGAAGAAGAGATAGATACCTTAGACAAGTCACCTATCACAATGGTTGAAGAAGGAGGATCAGCCATAGGACCTACTGCAGAAAAACTCAGAGAATATGAGATACAAATGGAAGAAAGGAGAATACAAAGAGAGCTTGAAGAAAAATAAGGAAATGATACTCTGTTTGGAGGAAATCAAAACCCACTAGAATAAGAGGAATCAACATTTAAATTTCCAATTCAAGATAAAAGAGAGTACATGGATGAGGAAATTAAAATGAAAAATATCTCACCTTCTGTATTACCTAACTTTTATGGCATGGCATATGAATACCTGATTCATTTTTGTTAAAATTTGATATAGTACGTCGAACCTATGGATATACAAATGATGCACACAAACTTCTACTTTTTCCTGCCACATTAAAAGCATCAACACTTAGGTGGTTCATGGGATTAGGTGAACACACAGTCACTGATTAGGATAACATGAGAAAAATCTTTTTGAAAAAGTATCAACCTTACTTTTGATCAAAAGAATCTAAAGATGACATCTTTAGAATGAATCAACAAGAAGATGAGACCTTAGAAGAATATTTGGAAAGATTTTTATACAATCTGCAAAATCAAAACATAGAGCCATGTCTACTGAACTTATTCACACAATATTTCTTAAGGGCATCTGGGATGAATATCTAGATGACCTCAATCTCATGGGTAAAGGGGAAATTTCTAATTTACATTTTGATGAGATTGCTGACTTGTGTCAGAAGTACTCCAGAAGTAGAGCAAGAAATGGAAGAAGAGCTATGACATCTAGAATCACTAAATCTACCACAGGAAATATTACCAGAGTTGAACTAGGCAACCTATTTGAAGATTTTAAAATAGACCTCTTAAGAACTTTGGTAAATCAAATAGACACTCTGAAATAAAAGGAAAGACAAGATGGACAAGAACAAGTGTTGTCTATATTTTTTCCTAAACATAGAAAAAAAACATGCTTTGAAAGAATTTCCTTTAGATAATGTTTAGGTCTATGGGTTTTGTAAAAAAATCATGACATTAATGGCTACTCTAAGATGAAATTTTTGCAGAGTTATAATTTGGAAGCTAATGCAGAGATGGAGAACTTATATTTTGTGGGAGCTCGAAGACCATGGCAGCCAAGACCTCCAGGTATGTTTCAAAATCCAAATCCAGCAAATTATCAAATGCATGTTCAGAATTCTTGGAATGTTCCTATGCCATGGAAAAATTGGTTTAATCAGCAGCAACAATCTTATCCACAACAGGGATGGAGAGGATATTCACATCCTCAGTAATTTCCTCAACAACCACCTCAACAATATCAGCAGTCATTTCCTCACCCATATCCTCAACAATATCAGCAACAATACTCTTAGCCATATCCACCAAAGTACACACAGCAATACCCTCAGCAACCAATTGCTTATCAACAACAAAATCCTCAGCAAACCTTACCTACTCCTCCACCAATGAATCAACCACAACTACAATTACCATCTAATCAACCTCCTAAGCCTATGCATCTACCTGATCAACCATTAGCTAATCCAAATAATCGACTAGACAGACTAGCATATAGTGTGGATGAGGGACCATCGCACCTAATTCTACCTCTGCAAAACATAGAACTTAGATCCGGTCGAACTCTTCACACAAAACCTTCACCTCCACCTGTTTCAATGAAAGAGAGTTCGAATAAAATTGATGAACATGAATTTCCAACGCACAGTAAACAAGATGATTTAGAACAAGGCAAACAAATTAAGATAGTGCAGTCACCTCCTTTTCTTGAGCGGTTACTTAAACTAAAATTACCCATACCTCTACCACAATTTGATGTTCTAGATGAGCTGAGAAATGTGTATGTAAAATTGCCATTGCTCTAGGAAATTAAGGATATTCCAATTTATACCAAAGCCATCAAAGAACTCTATCTTAAAAAGCCTGCAATGAAAAGATTTAATCCATAGACCATTCATGTTATTGGCAATTTAGTTGGCCTTATGTGAAATGTCATTTCGCTGAATGGATGGCGAGGGTTTGCGCGAGGAAAACTGGGGCCGAGCTCAACGAGAGTGCAGGCGCGCTCCAAACTGGTAGCCGGGGACGACGCAAACGCAGCCAGGGCCAGGGAGAAATCGTCAAGGTTTTTTCAGACCAGCATTTCTTAAACGCAGATCCTGGCATGCAGCGGTTCAGGCGATGGATTTCGAGGACTGATCGGGCCTTTTTCCCTCTGATCAGAGGTTTGATGCATAGATCCAGCTTAGTTTTCACCTCTTCAGACATTCGTTTGCCGGATCGACCCCTATACTGGTCGAATCTGGGAACCCTTATCGGTGGGGATCGGGATACTGTAATAACAGTCAATGTAAAGGAACAGGACTGGCATATGATCGATGCCGCCAACCCGCAGATGGATCTCTGGTTCCAAGACATCGCCATCAACCTGACGGTGCTTCAAAAGCGGCTGCAGGATAGGTTTTGGATCCGAGCAGTACTAAAGCGGGGATCAGGGAACAAATCAAATTTTTTTCCCACGGACCCCTTTTCAAGAACAAAGGAACTGCGTAAGGGAAGTGAGATCCAAAGCTACGCTCAGGAAACTAAGATTTTTAACAGATCGGATAAGGTATGGGATGGCTCAGATCTGACAAGAATAGAGCCATCCCAGACTGCCAGACCCAGTGGGCAAATTTTTGTAAAAATGCCAAAAGGAAATACAATCGTGATCAGGTCTTTTGACAGTGACAGGGTTTCAGACCTGCAGAATAAAATCGCCGAACGGTCTGGCTACCCGGCTGAGGAACAACACCTTTTATATGAGGGAAGATCGCTGCAGGAAAGCAGAACCTTGCAAGAATACAACATCCAGGCAAGCTCTACAATCATTTTTAATATGAGGTTACGAGGGGGTGCCGAAAGCGCTGGAACTAGCTCGCAAAGTAAAGGGACATTTAAGGAAGCAGTGAAGGGAAAGGGGAAAGAATCTACAGCTGTCACTGAACCCTAGGGGCAGTATATTGTAGATCAAATACTGGAGAGCCCCTCCATCTCCATCGACATACCAGAGGTAAATAACATATTCTCAGATCTACAAAAAAATGCAGTTATTTGTAGATTCAATGGTTTCTAGCTTAGAACTGATGCATTGTATCAATGGATCCACATGGTTTGGACAAAAAATTTCCCAATCTACCTATACCCTAAGGGGTTCTTCATAGTATGTTTTCACACAGAAGAAGAAAAGGAAACAGTTCTCAACCAAGGGCCATGGTTCTGGGGCAGTGCTAGACTTTTTATTACTCCATGGTTCCCTGAGTTTGATGCCAACACCATGGTGGTATCAAGGATGCCAGTATGGGTTAGGATGCATAACCTTCCTTTACATTTCTGGCATTCAAAGGCTTTAACAGCTATTGGAAACACCCTGGGGAGAATGTTAAAGATAGACGGAGAGAGACATATAAAAGGGATTTTTACCTTTGCCAGAATATGTGTCGAGGTAGATCTTAGCCGAGGACTACTTGAAAGCATAATCCTGAACTTCAATAATACACAGTGGAAACAACCCTTGGACTATGAGAATACAACTTTCAGATGTCGGGGATGTCAACAAAAAGGTCATTTGTATAATGCATGCCCAAGCTTTAACAAGAGCAAGCCACAACAAAGGAAGCCGAAAGGATGGCAAAATATAGATGCTGCTTTAAAGAAGGTAGATACAACAAAGAAGGAAGAACATAAAACAACAAAGGATAAAGATCAGGACAATAAGGAAAAAGAGATAAATGAGGAAAAGGAAAAAGACCTCCAGCTGGAAATAAGTGGTAATAAACGAAGTCTTAGTCCTGATGGATCAGATTCAGATAAGGAACATCAAATGAACACAGTAGAAAACCAGCTCGCCATTATTGCCTCCACACTCAACACTGATGGTTGGCGAAAAGTGGAGAAAAAGAAGGGCAGGAAGACTTAGGCCAGCTGGTTTTTGAGGGCTGCTCTTCGGTTAACTGGAGAGCCTTTTTCTTTATTATGCTTGTAGGCAGGAGTGTATCCTGCGGGCTGTATGATCCATTTTCATACAGTCAAATTGAATGCTTAACGCATATACTTGTAACTTTTTATTTTTATTAATAAAAAGTTTGTTTTTTTTCTTTGGAAAAAAATGTCAAATGCCATTTCTATGGAAAAATATGTTGACCTTGGTATACCTAGAGTTACAAAAATCATCAACAAAATCTCCATTCCAAATACTCTCATTGATTTGGGAGCTGCAATAAATGTCATGACATTGGATACAATGAAAACCTTACAGCTGACAAATTTACAGTCAACACCAATTGTTTTGGAATTAGCAGATCGCTCTAAAGTCATTCCTGAAGGGATATTGGAAGATATAATTGTTTCACTAGACTCTTGGGAGTATCCAGTTGATTTCCTAGTTCTCCAACCAAAGTCAAATTTAGGAGGACACCCTCTCATACTTGGCAGACCATGGTTGGCAACTGCTGATGCATTTATTGGGTGTAGATCGGGTAATATGATCATTTCCAGAGGAACAGAGAGAAAACAACTTACCTTATACCCATTAGCCCAAGCTCCAGCAGTAACACATAACCTATGGCTTGATGATAAATACAATGATAGAGAAGAAATACAATCTGTTTTAAGCATCAATCAAATTTATGATTTTAGGGAAGACAATAATGAAGATTTGGTAGAAATGTTTATCTCTCAACCTAATGTTTCAGAGGAATTGAGAAATGAACAATACACTACTGCAGATCAAATATTGGCATAGATATTTCAGGAAACTTGTACCATATATTCTTTGAAAACATTATTTGAAGATATATTTCCAATCAACCCATTACGGACACATAAAGCAAGACTGTAGAAATCAGCTTAGGAAAAACACTGAACATCGAAGCATTTTTAGATTCATCTCAGGAATAGAAATTTCTTGATTTGCTGACCAAATACCAAAAGGCATTTGCTTGGGACTACACTAACATGCAGGGAATTCACCTGGAAAATTTCACTCACCATATCTATACAAACACTAGTATTCGACTAGTGAGGCAGCCACAAGGAAGGATGAACCCCATGCTTAAAGAGATTGTAAGAGATGAATTGCAGAAGTTGCTGAAAGTAAATTTCATTTACCCCATCTCTGACAGCCAGTGGTTATCTCCACTGGTGAAAGTCCCCAAGAAAAATGGTAAGTGGCGAGTTTGTGTTGATTACAGAGAACTAAATAAAGCCACCCTTAAAGACTATTTTCCATTGCCATTTATTGACCAAGGTTTGGATACATTGGCTAGAAAAATATCATTTTCCTTCTTGGATGGTTTTAGTAGTTACAATTAGATCAACATAGCCTTAGAAGACCAAGAAAAAACAACATTTACCTGTCCTTGGGGCACATATTCTTACAAAGTTTTACCATTTGGCTTATGAAATGCTCCAACAACATTTCAGAGAGCAGTATTATCAATATTTGCTGATCTGGTTCATGAATGTGTTGAAGTATATATGGATGATTTTTCAGTATATGGTGATTCCTTTGACCATTCTTTGCAAAATCTTGAGAAAGTTTTAAAACAATGTATAGAAACCAACTTTTCTTTAAGCAATGAAAATTTTTATATGATTTTGAATGAGGGAATAGTCTTAGGACATCATGTTTCTTCTGAGGGAATCAAGGTAGATCAAACCAAAATTCAACTTATTGTCAAATTTCCAATTCCAACAAATCAAAAAGATGTAATAACCTTTATTGGTTATGCAAGCTATTATAGGAGATTTATTGAAAACTTTAGTAAGATATCTTTGCCTTTGTTTAAGATTCTTGCAAAAGATGTATCTTTCAATTGGAATTATGCTTGTCAAAATTCTTTTGAGAAACTTAAAGAGGAATTGCCCACAACTCCAGTTTTGAGGGGACCCAATTGGACTTCACTTTTTCACATCTCCACTGATGCATCCAATACAGCAGTAGGGGATTCATTAGGGTAGAAAGAAGATGTTTTAACTTATGTCATTTACTTCATTAGTAAAAGTTTGACTCCTGCTGAACTCAACTACACAGTAACTGAGAAGGAAATTCTTGCAATCATACATGTTGTGAACAAATTTCGTCACTACATAACTGGTTATGAAGTCTTTGTTCACACTGACCACTCTGCCATTAGATACTTAATGAACAAACCTGTAACTAATGGCAGGATCACAAGATGGTTACTATTATTGCAGGAATTTAATCTCACGGTGTTGGACAGACCAGGGAAAGAGAACCAGGTAGCAGATTACTTTTCTAGACTACAAAATCCAGGTGAAGTTGTTCCAGTTGAAGATTCATTTCCCGATGAACATTTATTTTCAATTTCAATATTAACACCATGGTATGCTGATTTAGCTAATTACTTGTCGACAGGGAAGATACCTCCATCATTCAGCTCAAAGGAGAAGAAAAGACTGATCAAGCAAAGTGCAAGATATTCATGGGTTAATGGAGAATTGTTTTATAGTGTTTATGATTTAATTATTAGAAGATGTATCAGAGAGGATGAAATTATTGACATACTAAAATATTATCATGATGAACCTTATGGTGGCCATTTTGTAGCCAATAGGACAACACACAAAATCCTTAGCCTTGGCTACTATTGGCCATCAATTTTCAGGATTCAAAGAAGTATGTGAGAAGTTGTGATAGCTGCCAACGCATGGGCATACCAACTACCTCAGATGAGATGCCACTACAGCCACAGGTACGTCTAAAGCTATTTGAAAAATGGGCTTTGCACTTTGTTGGACCTCCACCTTCCAAGGGTAAAAATTACATCTTAGTATGTATAGATTATGTGACTAAATGGGCAGAAGCAAAGGCACTTGTAAGGGAAACTGAACAAATAGTAGTTAATTTCATTTTTGAATAAATCTTTGTTAGATATGGAGTGCCTAGAGAGACAGTAATAGACCAAGGGACTCAGTTCACTTCTAGATTGGTTCAAGACATCACTGAAAAGTACAAAATCAAACACAGAAGGAGTACACCCTACCATCCACAGGCTAATGGCCAAGTGGAATCTACAAACAAGACACTGGAAGGGATCATGACTAAAACAATGGCAACAAATAGAAAAGATTGGGTAGATAAGCTCAATGAGGCACTCTGGGCTTATAGAATCACATGGAAAAACACAACAGGGTTTACACCTTATCAGCTGGTGTATGGCAAAGAAGTCATGCTGCCAATAGAATTTCAAATACATACTTACAAATTGGCTGCAGATTTAGGCATTGATCTCTTTGAAGCACAACAAGAAAGAATTATGAAATTGAATCAATTGGATGAGATGAGACAACAAGTATTAGAAATGACAACACTGATCTAGCAACAAAGATGATAGTGGCACGATAAGTTAATCAAGAAGAAGGAGTTCAAAGACGGTGATTGGGCTCTACTATTTGACTCCAAATTTAAAGATTATAAAACCAAATTTACAACACACTGAATGGGCCATTACGAAATTCTCAAATTTTTCCAGAATGGATCAGTCAAACTCAGAACCATTGACCAAGAAGACTGAACATTTATAGTAAATGGACACAGGCTGAAGATCTACCATAAACCCATCAGCAAAGAAGATTTCATGAAAACAATGACACAACAAAATGAGGTTCAGATAGTACAACAATTTGCTGTGATATCTATGCCTTATTTATTTTTCTACTTTAAAATAATAAAACATAAAAACAAAAAAAAAAAAAAAAAAACGATAACAATTTAGATGTGAAAACCAGACTCTGGCACACTCTAAACTCAAATTCTTATAGGAAAACCAAGGAATTTTCCAGTAAGAATTCATTATTTTTTTATTTGTATTTCAACATAAAATCCTTTGATTATTTGAATTTCAAATTGATGACTTGAGGACAAGTCATCTGATCAGTAGGGGAGGAGAAAAGTTTGAACTTTTTCATACTTTTTCATCTCCTTATTTTCAGAATTTCATTACAACAGAGGAAGGAATTTGTTTTACTTTCATTTTTCAGTGGACTTTTCAATAGAGGATTGGTGTTCATTATTTCTCAAGAAGGATTTGTTCAATCTAAATTTAGAACACATCAGCAAAGGGACCTGTTGCTTGATAATTTTTCAGAAGGGACTTGTTAAGAAGAAGAAGATTGCATCATCAGATTATGTCATGCCTGTACACATCAAATAAGTCAAGCAGGGTTAAATTTCAACAAGGAAACATCTGAAGGCTGTAAGAAATTTTCATTTTAATACTTGAATTTCTTTTATTAATTTCAATTTTTAAATAGTGGTTAATGATATTTATTGATTTCAGTTTCTCAATCATTCAGCCTATCCTATATCATATTCACTTAGCCTATCCTTCACTTAGCTGAATAGCCTGATCCTTAAGCCTATACTCATTATTCTATCCCTGTAGGATTTATTCCTACTCTTAAAAACTATCCATCCTAACCTATATATCCTATTTCTTTATCCTGTACATAACACTTCGATCCATAAGTCTATACTCCAATACATCAGTCAAATGTGCCAACAGATCCACTAAAACAAACCTAATCAGATCTAGTCAAACACAGTCACAAATCAGACATTTCTGAGGTACGAGGTACAGGTTCAATGATTTAAATAGCCATGCAAAAATTTTCATGGTTCTTAACCGATTTTTTTTACGAAATGCATATGTTATGATGAAACATTTAGATGATGGTTGAAAAGGGTATTAAGGAAATATTATGACAAAATGTCATCATAACAGGGATCAACGGATAGTTTCAAGTAATTAAAGGAGAACATAATGATCCGTAGTTACTCACGATCTCAACCAGGGTTCATACCATGCCATTATGCCGAAGCTCATCATTTACGAAAATTGAATGTGACTGTTCCTTATAACCACCGGGCTTATCATTACTGAGTATTGTGTTGTAGGAGAGGTTCATTACTATTGAACATTGTAGGAAAGGTTCATTAGTGTTGAACGCTGTGTCTAAAGGTGAAGAGCTCATTAGTGAGTGTTTGATAAAGCCCGAACGCGTAGAAAAGCATTTGCTCTATTCCTAGAAACCCCAAATGCCTGAGAAACCCTCCTTGAGGTATGTGTGAATTGTAATAAGGAGAGCTACGAGTATGTTGACAATGGAAATGTCAACATACGAGTCTTAAGGGCCAAATTACATAGGACCAGCCGAGAATTGAGAAGGAGATTCCAATTTGAGGACAACAGTCGTTTTCACTCCAACAGAGACGAGAAATTCAAGGCATAAGAACAACATTTAGGTCAGCATAGGACCAGGTAGTTTTTTTTCAAAAACCTTGGTAAATTATTCTTACAGAGCAGGGTAAAAAGTAAAATAATTCTCATGGCAAATAGAATAGAGCCAGAACAATTTGATATTTCTAAATTGCATAAAGACTGTGTAGACAATGAGTTAACAACCAGGGAATTTTCTTCTTCTTTCACTAAAGAGAGAGCCACAGTAGGGAACCTATCCTTTAGAGTTTCAGAGGATATAATTGCCTAAGCTATAGGCATAAGTCCAGAGGGAGATAAATAATTTAAAACCAAACATTTTAAGGAGAAATCCTAGACACATTTTGTATCTAGATCTAGAGTATCAGCAGTTAATTGGAAGACATAATTTCCTAGGAGTTGGCTTATTCATCCTTGGGATGAAATAGCCTATGTGATTCAAAAATTCATAACATGTGAGGGAAGATATAGTATAGCTGATGCATCTGAGAGGAAACTGTGTTATAATTTTACCATATTTTCTTCCCCAAAGTTTAACTAAGATGTCCAAAACTATACAAAAATAGAGAAGTAACATGGATAGGAGCTTATATCATTTTGTTTTGGTGAAAATTTTAATTGAGTTTGAATTGCAGAAGATAGGATTATCCTGGAAAAGATTTCTGGTTTCTAATGAATTTACAATAGATGAAGAGGAACAAGAAAGGCAGCAAAATCCAGAATTATTGGTTGATGTGGATGATGTAGAAGAGGAATTTTCAGAGCACAGACCTAATACCTCTGCTCCATCTAGTAGCAGTGTAAAAACCAGAAAAATGGTAAGAGAAGAAACTGAGGAAGTTGAGAAGGATAAGATTTTTACCACCTATAAAAGGAGGTCTAGAAAGACTAAATTTGGTCAAAAAGGGAAAACAGTGGAAGAAGATGACATCTTATAGCATCCGTAGTATGATTATATACATGAATTGGAAACAAAGGGCAAGGACGAAGAACCATAAGAACAAAAATTTTCAGGCAAAAAGAAAAGGAAATTGGAAAGGAAAATTGAAAAATTGCAGCAACAACTTATGGAGTCTGAAATTCTGGAAAGAGTTGTGAAGAAAGAAAATGAAACCCTTAGAACACAAAGTAAAAAGTTTCAGGATGAAAATTTGAAGAGGAAGGTCAAGAAACTCCAAGCCTACAAGGTTCATATTGGTAAGAGGGCCTATAACTTATACAAACAGAAGAAGGCCATCAAAACTAAATACCAAATTTTGAAAACTAAATACAAGGCCCAGATGAACATCGATGCTTTACTCTAGGCAGTAGAGGTAGAGGCAGAAGCAGAAGCAGAGGGAAGAGTTTGACAGGTTAGAATTCATTTGCATGAGGACATGCAAAGTCCTGTGTTTGGGGGAGATGTTGGTACCAATTTATGACTGATTATTTTATGTAAAAACCCTCTTTTATTCATCATTTTCCTTTATTTAGCCTTTAAATTTCCTCCATATTCCTTAGAAACTGATTGATATAATGTTATTTCCATTATTTTTATCTTGGAATTAATCTTAGGAATTTTTGTGTTAAAATTGAAAATTTCCAGAAAATTACAAGTTGTTGTAACTTCTTGTAATGGCTCCATGGTTTGAGATGTTGCAGGATAGGTTGGAAAATTCGAAGACCTGGGGATTGATCCTAAATGTAAAAGGATGGTGGAATATCTATCCATTCTCGGATTTGAAGATTATAGGTTGCCATTCAACGTTGGTCAAACCCAACTATTCTAGTAGAAATTCGAGATTTTGTGAACATATTTTGCTATTTTTGAGATTTTTCTCAAATTGAGGATCTAAACTAATTCGATCTCCTTTGATGTAATTGTTAGGATTTCTTTATGATTACGAGGAGTACGAATAGCTTCCTCTTGTTGTGAAGATTTATGATAAATAACTCAAAAGGAGAATTATGTAGTTTAGTTTTTGATACATGAAAAACTTGGGAACGCAGTTTATGTATATTTGATTTCCAGACTTGAATTCAGAGATACAGTTTTGGAGTCCATATTTATGTTTTAGATCCAGTAGTTGTCTTCATTTGAATTAGTCTAAGGTGTGCTTGCAAAGTGTGGAGGGCCCCCACTATAAAGCTGGTACACTTTTCCTTGAATTTTCTTTTACAATTGCATAGATAGATATGATACTTAGAATTGTCATTCAATTCATATGCTGCAAGTTTACAAAATTGGAAATTGTTAATTGAAGAGATCCATATCTGTTGTGAAAGAGTTTTGTAAGAAAACCTCAATTGATATTCATCTCGAAATTGATAATTGTGCTTGCTATTTCATGGTTTTTTATCTCATAGCTTGATCTATAGTTTGTTGTTCATTGGTTATGATTTGTAGTTGCAGAGCTCAATTGGTAGTTTGATGACTGAACCTTGTAAGAGGTTCCACTATTATTGATCTCCAAAGCTACATATTTCATTTACTATTTTGCGCGATAAGTAATTAGGACTATGTTTTCCATATAGACAATTAGATTTGTTTCATTTAAGTAAATGCTTAAGTGTTAAAAAGACAAAGAGAAACATCTTGTAAAAGAGCATTGTTGATTTTTCCACACTAAGCTATCATTTAGAAACCAAATCCCTCTATATCTATATATATTAGATACCTCCTCTAAGTGTACCTACTCGAGCTGATAGAGAAATTGAAGCCTGATTTACATCAGTAAGTAAGGCCGAACAAAGATGCATTTCTTCTGCCAATGGCATATGACTTATGGACAACGGTAAGCTATAGAAGCCGGATCAAGAGGGAGCTAACAACTTTATTCAATCTTGTTTCTTTATATCATTTTTCTTGTTTAGATTTATATTTATAGATCATTGGTTATTCTTCTTGCATGATTTTTTGAATGATTCTTTCACTAATTTCTTGATAAGGATGTGATAAAAAAATCAGATCTTGAAGATCATTAAGGTGAAAAATAGTGCAAGAAGAGTAAACTCGAAGAGGAAGTTGGTGCAAGGATAATGAAGGAGTCTCTCTCACATCTAGAAAGGAAATAAATACCTACCTCATCAACAGGTATACTTTAATTATGTTTATTTACTTTGCTACTATTTTTCTTACTCTTGTTCTGAGATCAACAAGCACATTTGATGAATGTGAGATCCAAGTCCTTTGTATCAACCTTGAGGAATATGTTGAGCCATCCCATGACTTGAGTGGAAAAGAAGTGGATAAGAGCTCAAGGCTTATGCAAGGAAGTTGGAATCAAGAAAGAGACCACTGTATCATATAACCTAGAACAAAATGGACACTTAAGTATCTTTGACTGCGCTATCTACTTTCATGTATCAAAGGAAAAAAGTACCAAGCTAGAAGCTTGAGGTAAGAAACATATGATTGTTGGTTATTGTGAAAATTCTAAAGCTTACAGAATATATGTGTCTAGTAAAAGAACTATAGAGTTTAGCAGAGATATAAAATTTGATAAAGATGTAGCTCTTTGAAAGTACATACACACTCCTCATTATGCTAATATTGAAAGACATGATGATGCCTTGGATGCCAAGAAGGGTTGTAGCCTAAGCTTGATCTTGATGATGAACCCATGGATCTCATGGATTCCTTGGATTCTTCTCCATGTGCTAGAAGGAGACCTTTATGGCTTCATGCACCCTTTAAGATGTTGATAAACATGTTACTCCTAGAGGAACATTCAGAGAAAGCAAGAAGCCATGCCAATTCCAAGGATATGTTATAGCCATGAGAAAAATTATTCAATTTGAACCATGAACTTTTGAAGAAGCTGTGAAGGCTCAAGTGTGGAAAGATGCAATGGCTGAATAATATCAGGACATATGGGGAGTGGTTCAAAGACCACAATGTAAATTTATTATGTCTTCTAAATGGCTATATAACATTAAACATTTTATTGATGGCAATATTCAAAAAAATATATATAAAACTAGATTTGTGACCAGAGGGTTCTCTCATAAATAGGGAATAGACTATGATGAAATATTTGCACATGTTTCCCATTATACAACCATTTGATATATTGTGGCTCTAATTATTAACCAAGGATGGTGTATTGACCAAATGGATGTGAAAACTATTTTTCCATCATGGCTACCTCAATGAAGAAGTATTTGTGGAGAAACCACAAGGCTTTAAAGTACATGACTGGAAAAATCATGTGTGTAGACTAAAGAAAACCCTCTTTAGTTTGAAGCAATATCCAAGAGCTTGGTATGCCCCCACTGATAGCTTCTTGACGAAGCTTGGTTTAGTAGAAGTAATTTTGATCCAAATATTTACTTCAAGACAGTCCAAGGTATGCCTTTGATTTAGGTATTATATGTTGATGATTTATTTATGGCCAATGGTGAACCTATTATTCCTCCAGTGTGAGAGGGAGTTAGATTCTGAATTTGAAATGAGAGATATTAATTTGATGCACTACTTTCTGGGTCTTGAAGTATGGTAGAAACCTGGAGAGATTTTCCTTTCTCAAGGAAAATATGTTGTCAAGCTGCTAGAAATCTTTGGTATGGCAGAATTTAAATACATGAATAATCAAATGGAGGTGAACTTCAAGAAGTGTGGTGAAGCTATAGGTCCTGATTTGGCAAATCCTTTTGAGTATCATCAACTAATTGGGGCACTAATGTTCTTAGTGAACACTATATTGGACATAAGTTTTGTAGTCAATACACTGTGGCAATTTATGATTAAACCATCTCATACACAATGGATTGTTGCAAAGCATGTGATGATATACCTACATGGGACCATCAATCTAGGATTGAAATATATTATCAGTGCTATTAGACTACATGGATACAAAGATGTTGATTGAACTGGTAACTCTACTGATAGAAAAAATCACATCTAGGTGTTTCTTCAGCTTGGGACCTTCCATGATACCTTGGATGAGAAGAAAATAAAATTATGTATCCCTTAGCATAAATGATGTTGAGTACATTGTTGATAGCATGACTAGCTATGAGGTAGTATGGTTGAGGAATCTCTTTGGAGAGTTTTTTGAGCATGTTCTAAACACAACAATAATTTACTATGACAATAAGAGAGGGATTTGAATTGCATAAAATATCATGTTCCATGACAAGTCTAAGAACATTGAGATCAAATATCACTATATCCAGGATATGGTGCAGAGAGGAGTAGTAAGAATCCATCATATAGCGACGGATGCCCATCTTAATATGACATTCTTACACAGTCTTTACTTAAATGGAAGTTCTTGGTTTTGAGAGAGAAGTTTGGACTAACATATGTGACCCTTCTTAGAGAGTGTGGTCATGGATTATGAGCCTTGGATGTGTGAGATCATTGTCATGTGTTGACAACTAGATCCCCCTAAGCAGAGATGAGACTTGGATGTGTGAGATCCTTGTCCTGTGTTGATAGGTGGATCCCCCCATGCAGAGATGAGCCTTGAATGTCTAAGATCCTTGTCATGTATTTATACATGGATCCCCCCAAGTAGAGATAAGCCTTGGATGTGTAATATATTTTTCATGTGTTGACAAGTGGATCCCCCCAAGTAGTGATGAGAATTGGATGTGTGAGATCCTTATCATGTGTTGACAAGTGGATCCCCCCAAGCAGAGATGAGACTTGTTTGCGTGAGATCTGTGTCATGTGTTGACAAATGGATCCCCCAAAGCAGAGACAAGCCTTGGATGTGTGATATCCTTGTCATGTGTTGACAAGTGAATCTGCCTAAGTAGTGATGAGACTTGGTTGTGTGAGATCCTTGTCATGTGTTGACAACTGGATCCCCCCAAGTAGTGATGAGCCTTGGATGTGTGAGATCATTGTCATGTGTTGAGAAGTGGACCCCCCCAAGTAGAGATGATACTTGGTTGTGCGAGATCTTTGTCATATGTTGGAATGTGGAAATCCCCCCAAGTGAATATAGGGTGATGGATGAATCTCCCCTATGATAATTCTTCTTCATTAGAGTGAGACATAATTGTTGTAGATGACACAGAGTAGAGATGAACAAATATGAGAAGAGAAAGCATAAATCTTTATTACGAAAAGAAATTCCTCCCTCGCTGAGAGGGAGTGTTGAAAATTGGCAGCTTAGGGATGAATTTCTAAAAATAGAAAGTCTAAAATTAGAATTTCTAAAAATTTAAACTATAAAAATAGAAAGTAAAAAAATGGAAATTCTAAAATGAGAAAGTCTCAAGATAGTAAATCACCTTGCATCAATTGGTAATAAAGTATTTTTAATGAATCACTTATTATTATTAATCAATCCTAATAGTTTAAACTTGACTTAATATTTTATCATTATTATTATTATTATTATGATACTATTATATTATTATTAAAAAGAAATTCAAGTCATTGAATCATGGATCTCAATAATGATCTCTTACACTCTCATTAATGCTCTTACAGTCTCTTACGCTCATTAAATCACATCATAAGATATTCTCTTACACTCTCTTACACTCAATGAAAGCATGTCATAAAAGATTCCTCTTACGCACTCTTTAATGCATATGTTACATTTCTCTCATTAATGGCATGAGTTACACTCCCTCATTGGCATATCTAACTCCTTTTCCAAGCATGTGAGTTACCTCTCCTTTATGATTCAAACTCCTTACTCTTTTTATATTTTTGTGCCTCTCATCCTGTCTTCTTACTTCTTTGTGCATTGTGAAAGAAGAATTTGAACTTGAAAGAGAGTTAGAGAGAGTTGAAGAAGATTATGAGAGAGAGGCTTTAAGAGTAAGGGGAAAACTTGGTGAGACAAGGTTCATTCAGTGCTTCAATGTTTCAGTTTTGATTTAGTTAAAGGGATGGTTGGTTCAATGTGTGTATCCGTCACTGTTGTTGTCACTAAATCTTGCACCTGCAGCACAAGTACAACAAGAGGCAAAGAAAGCTCTGTAGAGACAACCTATGGGTTAATTGTATACAAGTTCCTAGGACATCTTAAATAGAGGAGTTCTTGTAAGATGGTATGAGGGGGGCTTCCAACACTCCAACTGTCATGAAATGAAGATGGTGGTAAGAGGGTTTGGTTCAAAATCCCTTTAATGAAGGAAATTCAAGCCAACACATGAATCAAGATGCTGGGGGTATATGGAGCAATCACAAAGAGAAATAGTTTCTTCTTATGGTGGCCTACATATGGAAATGAGATAGCTTGAACTAAAGTTTAAGTGGTGAAGGGGAGGGGGAGGAGAAGGAGGAAACCAGGTGTAGAGGGTTGTAATAAACAAAGTCTTCAGGCACTGTATTTCAGCAGAAACACGAGAAAGTAAGAAGGTGGAATGAAAGTAATAGGGGGAGCTGATGTAAAGCTTCAGGCTTGCGTAGTAATGGGTATCAATATGTGTTCAATAGTTTAGGTAAGTCTAAGACACCACAGGTATTGTAAGCTACTCACAGACACGAGTAAATCTGAACGATGACAAGTACTGCATGCATAAAGATAACATTAGTAATTTTGTTGTCTCACATA
Organism: Pinus tabuliformis; assembly: GCA_031772625.1. NCBI lineage: Eukaryota > Viridiplantae > Streptophyta > Pinopsida > Pinales > Pinaceae > Pinus > Pinus tabuliformis. Next base: position 400,405,084 of record CM062809.1, on the reverse strand, counting down.
GGTACTCTCTTATATTTAGTAGGGAAGACAAATCCATTTATCAGCCAGAAACATAACAGCTGCCTTAACATTGTTTTAAGGAAGAAATACAAAATTGGAAAGAGGTTAGAAAAGGGAAAACTTACTGCACATTAACATGTTTGGAATCAATCAGGAAAATATCATTTATCTTAGAGAAGCCAATAACTAGTCCATACATTCAGCAATGATATTAGTGAAATCCCATGAATAAAGAAAATTGAACCAAAATGGCATCACAGAATTTAGCCCTCACGGGACAACATATTCGGAACCAACCCAAAACCAACCCCCGGCCTGAACATAGTCTTGCATCTGCTTATTTATAGGAAGAAGGGGAAGGTTTTACAATCATGACATAGTAGAAAATATCCATGGGCTGAGTATCAGATGTCAGATCCGCTAGCTATCTCGACCAGGGTGAAGGACTGTTTTCCCCAAGAAGATTACAATGGGATCCCATCCCTTTCTTAAAGAAATCAGACATTAATACAAAGAGAAAGAAGATAGAGAGAGGAAGGAGGGGGAGTCCATTTGTCATTTCAATGGACGCCTCTTGTCAAGCCACGTTCCTGCTGTCATATACTATTTTTGGCTTTTTGAGGTGGTTCATTTATATATCAACTAACTTAAGTCAATTCTGCCTTTAAAATTCCTTTGGCAGTGACTTATAGAAGCGTATTGTCGGCATCTTTACATAAATATGCCCATACTCCTCATTAAACACCCAGCTTCCAACCCATCAATCTTTCAAAACTCTTTGTACAGTGTTATTAGTCCATCGTGATGCGAGATTTCAATTCATTTAAAACAGTCGAACAGGTAGGCATTTATTTAACTCTTAGGGCCCCTTTATTACAACCCAGTTTATGAATTTCATCATAGGGCCACGGGCAGAGACTGGGGGATCATCTTAAAAGCACTTAAGGCCTTGACGTTTTTTGTGGGGGGCCTTTTTCTTTATAACACATAAGTCCCTCATCAACTGATTTCCCGAACACAAAATCTGTGTAAATCGTAGCTTATGAAATATCGCATATGAGGCCCTTCCTTATCGCATTGCAATCACCGATAAGCTTGAAATCAAGAACCATCGATCACTAATCATCGATAAACTACTAACATCATCACTGCCATGTGTCACCCTATGAGTGGTGCCACATGGCACCTGGAAACAACCCCATTGGACCCCTGAAAATGCCAGAAACGAGTGACACATGTCCACCACCACATCATCATCCGTACTTGCCACATCAACATCTGTACTTTCGACGTCATTGTTGATGTCATCCACCACACTAGCTCTGAGGACCACTCAAAAGCCGCCACATGGACCCCTAGAGGAGAGAGATAGAGGTCAGTAGAGCCTTGGTTTTTTTCCTTTGTATTTAAAAATTGGCCTCCATGATGATTTTGGTCCATATCGCATTATCAACCCCCTTCGCTATCTCGGGACTCAAACCTCACTGATATGTGATAATGTGGAATTGCGCCACATGGAGGAGAGAAGGAGGGGCCCGACTCTTGGTGTGGTAGTATTTTCCTTTGTAAATCAGAATTGGTCCCTTTCCAGAACTTTAGTGCTATATCGCAAATCAGCCCCCTTTCCTATTTCAGGACTTAAACCATTGCAATCGCTGATAAGTGTTAGGCCTTGAACTGCTAATTACGATAAATACATTGCCCCACCGAAATGTGATAATACGGGGCTACAAGACTATAATATTGGCCTTCGGCGCCAATAATCCACCAATAAGCTACTTTGCCTAGACCCAAGACCCTGTCGATATGCGAAAATGTGATATATGCAATGCGCCTAGACCTACCAACGCCGATATGCGATTGCGACGAGCTGTCCCAAGTCCCGATTGTGATTTTTCTTGAACACTTAGCCATTTTTTTTCGATTTTCTAAGCTTTCTAAAGGGATTCTTCAATAGGCCCTATCTGCTGATCTAGGAACCCTTTTTTGGACTTCTATATACCACCGGAGATCAATTTTCGAGCACTACGCACTAGAGAGGATTTAGGTTGCCTGTGATAGCTTATGTGGCTCAAACTTTGGCATCAAACATCATTGTTATTTGGCTTATGAAGCCACTAGTGATTGAAAAAGTAGTGAGTGACAACATTGGCTCCTACTGGGGACAGTGCCTTCCTGGAAAGGTTTTGATAACCTGCAGACTAGCATCTTTCACCATTGGGCATGGTGTCAATAATATATGTACTTTATAATCACCAAAAATCTCCATGGGACCTTTCTTTATCCATCTACATGCAAAAAATAAAAACTCTAACAATTGAAAGTAAATGCTCAAATGGTGAGATTATTTATGTACAATCCTACTTATGTACAATGCTTAATTTAGCTAAGTGAGCTCAACCCTCCAATGGAGCTATGACACCATTAGAGTATCAGACCTCATGCCTTTATACTACTGAAAAAGAAAGATACAAATAAGCATGCACCATGAAAAATCAGCAAATGAACAACCTGATACATGCTGCTGAAATAACCTTTGTTGTTGGCTTAAGAATAGGCTCATGTACTCATTGACTATAGGGTCATGGAATGAACAAGGAAAATTTATAGCTACCTCCTTTTCATGAGCATTATGTTGGACAATATCCTCTTGGCCAGGGTAGCCACAATCATTGTTCAGCTCCTCAACTTTAGACTTTTCAAGGACAACCTGCTTCTGATATTTTACTACCCATCCTTTAAAAGGCCAACCCTCTTGGAAATCTGCAACAGATTCCTCATTGTCTAAACTCTAAGAGTGGTAGATGGGGGAATCTACTAAGAATTCTCGACAGGAATCTTTCTGTAGCAGGTAGTAGCATACTCTGTGTGGTCTTTCAACTTTTGGATCTTCATGAAAATCTTGTTGTTGGGAGCTTTCTCCCCACTTGTCGGTAAACAACTCCTTCTACACCTCCATGACCATTTCCTCCTTTGAATCATATGAATCATAAATTGTAGGAGATCCTTGATCCCGCTATCCATTTGAAAGATATGTGTCATGGACTGGAGCCTCTTTTTTGATCTCCTGATGGGCCTCTTCTTCCTGTTCAGCTTCCCATAACTGAGAGTGTGATAGCTCTGCCTCACTTGACTCTCCATCAGAGTCATATTTATCATAAGAAGGAGAAACATCAAACTCAAATAAATACACCCTTTGATATTTTATTTGCAGCTCAGTAATGTTTCCTTCTTCTCTTTCTTGCTCATGGGGTGATTCTTCCTGATGGGAGTAGATGTTTTCTTGGAGAGGAGCTCCACAAACATCTTTAGCAGATTCATCAACCTCGGGACTGTCTTCATCATTAAAAAATTTGCAGCAATCTTCAAACATAGCATTCGATAGATAAAATCTTTTGTAATATTGATGGAATGTTGTATGAAAATATTTCAAGGAAGATATGTTGCCATGAGGTAGTGTTTTGTACCAGACTCTAGCACCTTCTTCTAAAGAATACATGAACAACTTCATTTGTACATCTTCAAAGAAAATACCTTGTTTCTCCATGCATTTGTGAAACTCTTTAAGGTGTTGGTTGGGCCTTCTCTCTGTGTTCCCACTGAATCTAGGCAAGTAGGTATCCCATTCATGAAACAAAGGAACATGGTTAGGATAACCAGCAATGGAAGAAAAATCTAGTGGGGCAAAATTGTTGGCTAGGAATGCAGGAATGACCATCTTGAAAACCTCCTTATAAGATTGATTTCAGCATCAAAAGTAGGGAGAGTTTTCAATTGTTGTAGCATCTGAGTGAGTATGGGTCTGCTTGAAGGTTAGGATGATCAAATAGAGATATGGACAGTGGAGTCACCAAGATTTCTACCATATAATTGACAATGCAGTCACCAAGGTGAGATATCTTCAACGCACAGTTCCTATGCTCACCTAACAAAGGAAATGAAATGTTTTGTTGTACCCAAGGAAAAATATTCTAATTCATTCCCCGGCAACGACTCCAGAAAGATGTTGTCACTAAATCTTGCACCTGCATCACAAATACAACAAGAGGCAAAGAAATCTCCCTAGAGACAGCCTATGGGTTGATTGCAGACCGGTGCCTAGGACATTTTAAATAGAGGAGTGCTTGTAAGATGGTATGAGAGGGGTTTGTAGCACTCCAATTGTCACGAAATGAAGATGGTGGTAAGAGGGTTTGGTTCAATATGCCTTTAATGAGGGAGATTCAAGCCAACTCATGAATCAAGAAGCTGGGGGTATACAGAGAAATCTCAAAGACAAATGGTTTCTTCCTCTGGTGGCTTACACATGGAAATGAGACAGCTTGAACTAAAGTTGAAGTGGTGAAGGAGAGGGGGAGGAGAAGGAGGAAATCAAGTGTAGAGGGTTGTAATAAATAGAGTCCTTAGCCACTATATTTCAGCAGAAACATGAGAGAGTAAGAAGGTGGAATGAAAATAGGGGGAGCTGATGTAAAGTTTCAAGCTTGCATAGTAATGGGTATCAATCTCTGTTCAATAGTTGAGGTAAGTCTGAGCCACCACAAGTACTATAAGCTACTCACAGACACGAGTAAATCTGAAGGATGATAGGTACTGCATGCATAAAGATAACATAAGTAATTTTGTGGTCTCGCACAGGTACTCTCTTCTATTTAGCAATGAAGACAAATCCATTTATCAGCTAGAAACATAACAGCTTCCTTAACATTGTTTTAAGGAAGAAATACAAAATTGGAAAGAGGTTACAAAAGGGAAAACTTACTGCACATTAACATGTTTGGAATCAATCAGGAAAATATCATTTATCTCAGAGAAGCCAATAACCAGTCCATACATTCAGCAATGATATCAGTGAAATCCCATGAATACAGAAAATTGAACCAAAATGGCATCATAGAATTCAGCCCTCGCGGGTAAGAATATTCGGAACCAGCCCAGAACCAGCCCCCAACCTGAACATAGTCTTGCATCTGCCTATTTATAGGAAGAAGGGGAAGGTTTTACAATCATGACATAGTAGAAAATATCCCTGGGCCGAGTCTCAGCTATTAGATTAGCTAGTTTTCTTGGCTAGGGTGAAGCACTGTTACGCACAACAAGATTACAACAGCATCCCATCCCTTTCTTGAAGAAATCAGACATTAATACACAGAGAAAGAAGATAGAGAGAGGAAGGAGGAGGTGTCCCTTTGTCATTTCAGTGGAGGCCTCTTGTCAAGCCACATCCCTATTGTCATAGACTCTTTTTGGCTATTTGAGGCGGTTCATTTATACATCAACCGACTTAAGTCAATTCTACCATTAAAATGCCTTCGACACTGACTTATAGAAGTGTATTGCAGGTTGTCTTTACATAAATCTGCCCATACTCCTCATTAAACGCCTAGTTATCACCGCAAAAATCTTTCAAAACTCTATGTACAGTGCTATCAATGCATCACAATGTGGGATTTCAATTCATTTAAAACAATCAAACATGCGGGTGTCTAATTAACTCTTAGGCCCCCTTTATTACAACCCCTTTTATGAATTTCCTCATAGGGCCATAGTTGTTGACCAGGGGCTCATCTTAAAATCACTTAAGGCCTTAACTTGCTGTGCGTGGGGCATTTTTCTTTATAACACATAAGACCCTCATCGATCAATTTCTCAGACCTGAAATCTTTGTAAATCGTAGCTTATGAAATATGCATCTGGGGCCCTTCCTTATTGCATCGAAATCGCCAATAAGCCTGAAACCAGGAACTTCCGATCGTCGATCGCCGATAACATGCTGATGTCATTGCTGGCATTGTCACTACCACCTGAAATAGCCCCATTGGACCCCTGAAAATGCCAAAAACGAGTGATATGTGTCCACTGCCACGTCATCATCCGTACTTGCCACATAATTTTTCGTACTTGCCATGTCATTGTTGACATCATTCACCACACAAGCTTTGAGGACCAATCATAAGTTACCACATGGCCCCCTAGAGAAGAGAGAAAGAGGTCTATCAGGCCTTGGTTTTGCATACTTTTCCTTTGTATTTAAAAATTGGCCCTCCGTGGCAATTTTGGTCCATATTGCAATATCCAACCCCCTTCGCTGTTTCAGCACTCAAACTTTACAGATATGTGATAATGCGGGATTGCACCACCTGGAGGAGAGAGAAAGAGTAGCCTGACCCTTGGTTTGGCAGCCTTTTCCTTAGTAAATCGGAATCAGCCCCTTTCCAAAATTTTAGTGCTATATTGCAAATCAGGCACCTTTCTTGTTTTAGGACTTAAACCATCAAAATCACTGATAAGTGTGGGGCATTGACTAGTCGATTGCGTTAAATACATCGCCTAGCTGAAGTGCGATAATTCGAGACTCCATGACCATAATATTGGCCTTTGGTGCCGATAATCCATCGATAAACTGTTTTTCTTAGACTCGAGATGCCACCGATATGCAAAAATGTGATATACGTGATATACTCATACCCGTCGACACCGATATGCGAGTGTGATGAACTATTCCATGTCCCGATTGCGATTTTTCTTCAACACACAACCATTTTTTTGGGTTTTCTGAGCTTTGTAAAGGGGTTCTTCAACAGGCCCTAATCTCTTATCTAGGAACCCTTTTTTGGACTTATATATACCACCAGAAAGCTCTTTCCGAGCACTATGCACTAAGGAGGGCCTAATTTGGCTCCGATAGTTTATGTGGCTCAAAATTTGGCATAAAACATCACTGTTATTTGGATTCTAAAGCCACCGATGACTAATAAAGAAGTGAGTGACAATAGCTGCTACCAGTGATATTTGTTGGCTTGAGGGGGCTTGGACCTAGGTTCAGAGTTAGCTGCGCTAACCAAAAAAACCGTACACTACCAGCCTTTCGGCAACAACCCGCATAGCGTAGGATGTAGTCTCACCCTAGGTAGTATTGGGGGAAGACAAAACAAGGTTTCTCCATCCATAGGTCTATGTGATGTCTTCCTGTTACTTCTAGGGCTTTATTCCGACCTTCACTAACCCTAACCCTTGAAACATGGAAATTACTGTAACTTTCAGATAACAGATTCTAACTCTGTGCTAATTATCCTAAACATTCATAACATCATGTAACTAGGCATATCTACCACTTTCATGCATCCGTTAACTGTTTCTTATGAGAAATACAATAAATAGAGTGAATACACAGTAAATGCAGAAATAAATTTTAACATGCAAATACATAGAGATTTCCCCAAAACAGTCTTTATTATGTTGAGATCTTCTGTTACAGACTCTTTCTTCCCTGTGCACACAGCTGCAGCGGCTTGTGCACTCATCTACAGACTTACCAAGGTCTCCGATCACAGAGTTACAGGAGCCTTCCCCTTCGCCAAAGTACACAAAATAGACTTCTCTGACTTAGATCACTTGCTCATAGACTCAGTCTTCGATATTATATATCTCCTATGACTCTCTATGACTCCTTTTTATATCATATTATTTTACAATACCCTGGTCTGCGAACCATAGGTGGGTCATAAAACAACTTGAATTCTAACAAACTAAGGGGATTTGACCTTCCTAAATCCCCTTTGACTTCTAACAACCTTCATGCTCTGATCCTCAAACTGCGGAGACTTTACAAAACTAACAAAACTATTTGCAAAATTGACCCCAAGGGGCCCTGTCCCAACAAGCCCCCAACACACAGTCCTGACTCGCCCTCGAGTCACTCTACTGGTGGTGCATTGCTCTTCTCTTTCAGCTCACTAAAATCTATCTTCAACACTTACAAGTCTGTTGTTCCCTGCGCAACAGCCTAACAAATTTCTTCAACCAATTTTTTTTGTGGTGGGGCCTTCGACTGCAAGGCCCATGGTTCTTTGTGTCTGCTCCATCACCTTCAGCTTGCTCTGTACTGACAGTGTCAACTGGCTTGCTTCAACCACCCTGGTTGGTGTCCTTGAATATATGATGGTTACCTTGCAACGCAACTCATTGATCTTGCTCTAGATGAGATTTCCCTCTTGTAATCTTGTGAACCTTAGCACTGGTGCTAAGGTTCACATTGCCGAACTAATCTCGTCAAACTACCTTTGATTTTCTTGGATATCTGCTTCAATCTTCTACAAAGTCGGATCCTCCTACAGCGAGGTCCACAGTTCCATGGCTTATTCAAACAGCTGAGTGCATCCCTTGGTTGCATCTTCTAAGGTAGTGTTGAGTATTGGAAAAGGTATGTATTTACCATTTATTTCTTTATCTTTTCCTTTAAATCATAACTTCTTTACATTCTAAGATGGTAATATGATAAAGAATTATGATAGAACTAAGGAGATTTGTGACTGATACAAAATGACTAGTTATTGTCTTTTTCTATGCAGAAAGTGAAGAAAATCGATAATCACTATTTAGGAGGAAAAGACAAAGTAGAACCAACTGCTATCCCTTTGACATGAAGCTGTATCCAGACGAGGAGATCAAGATCGGAGCACATGACCCAAGAAAAGGAAGAGGAAATGCAGTATCAGTGCAAGAAGACAAAACGATAACTGAAGATCAAAGATGTAGTGAATCCCCCAGGATCCTATGATCCTAAGGGATAGATGTTTCAAGGCTTATCGGTACTCTTGATACTTCCGCCTAGATACTATAAAAAGGGACAACGCTGGTAGCCAAAAGGGAGATTATTGTCAATTTGTAGAACTTCTTTGTGTAATCTTAACTTTGATCATCGACTCTCTTTAAAGAGCAATAGCTGTAACTCTGCCATTTATGATTAATATATAACTCAGTTGTTGTTCCATTATCTGATCCTGGAGTAACTATAGCAGTGCTTCCCTGGTGGTTAAGGGCTCGGCCCTATTGGATCACTTGCTTCTTGTATCATTATTTTATGATTACAATCGTGTGTGGTTTGATTTCCTTTGCATTTCCTTAACTTTCTTTAACAGTAATCTTCTGTTTCCAAACATTTCATTAAATTGCTCTATTATATTGAAATCATATTTGGATAGCAAGATTATTATTCACAACCTGAAATGTTATGCTATTCATTTTGAAATAATATTGCACTGTCTAATTCGCATTCTGTTGTTCATTTACAGATTGATATTGTTGTGCATTTATAGTTGCGATTGTTGTTCATTTAGCTACAGTTCACTTACAATTGTGATTGTTGTTCATTTGGTTACTGTTCCATTATAACTGCAATTGCCGTTCCTTTATAACTGTGGTTAATGTCCATTATGCTAGAATAAGATTACTGATTCTACAGTTGTTGTGTGTTTACACTTAATTAAGTTTGTTGTTCAATTTCTCTAGATTCACTTCAGTTTGTTGTTCCTTTCTTAGATTGTTGTTCAATTCCTTTATTAGTTCAGATCGTTGTTCAATTAATTTATTAGTTCAGATCGCTATTCAATTCCTTTATTAGTTGAAGAGTGTTGTTCAATTCCTTTCGGTTAAGATTGCTACTTAAATCAGTTCTGTAGATTAAGCTTTGTTGTTCAATCTTTTCAATAGATTAGTTGTTGTTCCTTTTCTACAAATTGAATTGTCATTTCCAGCATTTGCTTTGGTGTGAATAGAAAGATCTACAACTGTAATGAACATTGACTACTGTTGTCTAAGTTCTCAGATTGGAGGTCTTGTCTGTAATTGATTTACATTTACATCAGTTTACAAGGGAAAGAGTTATCATTACTGCATCCTTGACTGATGATTGTTGTAGTTTCTTGAGTGAATGATTTAGTTACAAAGTATTTAAGTTTCTTGCCATTACAATTAGATTTTGTTTCTAGCATTTATTTACTTTTGTAAGCACTATACTACAAACATTACTCTTGAACAAGTGACCACCTTAGACTGAGTACACTCTTGAGATAAAAAATTTTACCTGGATTGATAATTAATGTAGGGTAAATAGAGGTTAAAAGGACCCTTTTTACAGCTCAACAGGTAGCAATCTCTTCTTTAATAGAAGCCTCACACTTCTCTCTGACGTTTGGAGGAGTCTTGAGCTACAACTTAAGTTGGAGCTCAGATATATGTAGTTGCGGCTCAAATTTAAATTTGCCAATTTCCTCGTTTGACTCCTTGACTGCGGCAGCTAGCTTTTGAATCTTCTCTGTGGAGGTCTTTGTTGGGCATGGAATCCCCCCACAGCATGTTTTGGGGCTCAGAGCCCAAGTTTTATTCGAAGGTTTTTTAAGACTCTGTGAATTGTGGGCGCGGAGTGCGAGGTAGAGGTTAAGTCATAGGGTTGTTCACCCTAAAGTAATCTAATGTAATGTAAAGTCATGTCGGCCTAAACATGATTCATGGACCATGGGATTGTATAAATAGAGTGAGGCTCTAAGTTGTAAAGATAGTTAATGGAGAAGGAATAAGAGAGAAGAGTACGAATGGTTCGAGCTTAGAGTAAGAGTCTAAGTGTATTGGGTCATAGTAGTAGGAAGAGGCTCTGTAGCTGAGTCTACAGAGGCCTAGTAGAGTCCGTAGCTGAGTGCACGGACCCCTTCAGCTAAGTGTGGAAGGCGGTGTCAAGTCTGTAATCTGGATTGAAGATTAATAAAGAGAAGTTGATTCTTATTTTGGTGTTTTTGCTATACATTGCCTTCTTTGTGTTTATATTGGTTTATTTATCGCACGCACTGATATGATTTCTAAATATGTTGTAATAATCATTAACACACAAGTTAAGTAATCAGGTAATAACAAATTAAATAAGTAAGGAACTTGGGTATCATACGGGTTGTGCCCCGAGTAGGGCCGCGTGTAGATAGCATCACAGGTGGCAAAGGAATAACAAGTGTGCGTAGCGACATGCATGCAGGATCAAACCACAAACCTCTAGAAGCTCAATAGACATCCCCACAATGTGGAAACCTAGTTCTAGCACCCTCCCATACTACTTCAGGTGAGACCTCAGTCCGTGCTTCGCAGACTATTGCCAAAAGGGCCAGTAGTACTGGGATTTTCTTGGTTGAATCACCTCTGAACCTGGGTCAGGCCCATATAAGCCAACAAATGGTTCCGTTGCCAGGAATAGGATCTGCATAAAGGATGCCTGATGTCATGCCACTGGAATCCAATGAAGAAAGAAACTGAAGAGTGGTTGGACAAGAAGATTCAGGAGTTCGCGACGTAGGAGAACAGAACTCTGTGAGTATCTAAGGAATAATGGTTGGAGTGCTACTTGTATATGGAAATCCATGAAATTTTCTTTGTATCCTTTCCTTCTAAGCTATATGAGTGGATTGTGAAGTTAGCAGACAGTCAAGGAAGGTGTAGGCTTGACAAACCAATAGTGTAGACTCCAGAATTAGTGCAGAGACTAGAAGCGTCAGGAGATAAGATAGCGCGAGCTGTGGACCATTGGATCGACCGAATAATAGGAGGATTTATCACTGAGTTTGCATTAGACATGACCATCAGCTACAGTGAGGCGGAGCGACGTTTTCTCAAGGGACTGTGAGGTAAGTATATTAAATCTTTGAACACTTGGATTAAGATTCTATTGTGTGAAAAGTGGGTTATGTGAATAAATTAATGTTTGGAGCTATGCGAAGCGGGAAGATATACAGAAGCAGAAGTAGTGAAGATTTGGAAAATAGTCCCTTAATTTCACCCTTGTGGGAAAGCGAGGAAGATCTCATGAAAGTTTCTCCGAGAAGCGCGGTCAGTCTGATAAGGCAGCATATTTCGCGTTTACCACCTCCGCCACCACCACAGTTTAGTATGGCAAGTGTGATCAAAGTACCGGTATTTAGAGGAGTGGGAAATGAAGATCCAGACCAATTCTGGTTCGTGGTAAGAGCATTATGGTAAGCACATGGCATTGTGGATGATAATATTAAAAGGGCTACGCTAGTGAGCGTGTTACAGGATCGCGAATTAACATTGTATATCAAGCATTCTATTGACCACCTGAATGTAGGAATTGTAGAGATCCAGGCTGCGTTGAACAAGGTGTTTAGTAGGCCAAAGTGAGAAACACAATCAATCATTGGGTTTAAAGAGATCGTGATGCTCCTAGGTGAGACCCCTTGGGATCTGGATCAAAGGTTGAAGAGTACGATCCAAGAAGCCAATTTGACGTTAACAGATGCACAACATCGCGCATGGTTTTTGGCCTCCCTTACGCCACACTTAAAGATGATCTTGTCACAGCAAAAACTTTCCACCCAGGCCGAAGCATTGGAGATGGAAATGAGACTGCATGAGACCCCTATACAAGACCCTAGGTTGGGAGTCCAACAAATCCATGCGCAGCTGTAGAATTTGTGTCTGGAAATGAAAATTTTGAAACAGGATAAGACACCTCGGTCAGAGATGCGAGAGGAAGTATGGTGCATAAAATGCAAAGGCCAAGGGCACAACAAGGACCACTGTCCAGTGTTCGCAAACTACTTGGTAGGAGGAGGGTTGATGGCGATAAGACCTGAGGCACAAGCAGGGCCAAGCACGACGTCTGCATTATGGTGCAGGATCTGCCAAATAGGAGGGAAACACACCATGAATAATTGTAATCTATTGCAGAAGTATACATAGACTTCCCATCAATTGTTTTTTAATTTCTGCAGGTCGGTAGTCCATGACGAATGCACTTGCCGAAGCTATGAACTAATGATGGACTGGACTCATGCCTACAGGGTATAGATCGAAACGTGAGCCCTTGATCAAAATGCAGGGACGGCACGAGCTGGATTTTAGGGGTGCAGTAGGGGTTGAGGCAGAATGGGACTAGGAAGGGGTCACGAACATATAATTTATTACAATTGTGGAGGGCCGGGGCATTATGAATACGATTGTACAAACCCGACAAGAATATTATGTTGGTATTGTTATGCTTCTATACCAATAGGTGTCATATATCATGATTGACTTGATGAGCTATGTAATATGTTCATACCTTTACTTGTTGCAAAGGTTTTCCATATTTTCAAAAAATAAAAATAAAAATTAAAAAATGTAAAGAGGGTATACCCTAAAAGAAAAATCAAAGGGTAAAAGAATAAAGATGGTCAAAAAAGTGAAAGAAAATGAACCCCAACAAAAATAAAGACCAAGAAAAGTGTGCAAGTCCAAATGCCACTACTTTTTTACTTGTGTAAAATAAACAATTGTGTGCAACTTGTTAACTTATGCCACAATTTATGAATTTTCAAACAACTTAAGCTTGGCTAGTTCATATTTCAATTTCATGTTTTAGATATAGAGAATAAAATCTGACCAAACAGTGTAATCTTGGCAGATAAGTAGATAGGTAGAGTGAAAAAGGAGCTCAACAGTTTAATCTGAGCCCTTGGATGTAATAAGTGTCGACTTAGATAGGTGTTTCCATGTAAAAGAAAAGAAAAGTTTGATAAGGGTTTTCCAGTCTAAGTGCACCCTAATAAAGGAGTGATTCTCAATTGCATTCAATTCCAATTGGTTTCAAAACAAGTTGTATAGAATTACATAGCGTGTTGTGAGCATTCCTTTCATAAATAGCTCTTTGCAGAATTGTGTGCAATGAATTGAAGAATTGGACTTTAATGATTGCAACGATTCATCATTAGATAACCTCTAGCTTCATTGCACATACTGTGTTGACACTCTTGAAATAGAAAGACTTACCTCGGGTTGACAACTAATGTAGGGATTAAGATTGCTTGTAAAAAAAGACATCTTAGTGAGCCAACATTTTGGCGTCATTGCCGGGGAGAGTGTTTAAAGTGATTGATTCTATTCCTTTGTTGTAGGAGAACTGGGTTTTAAAAATGGAAGGTAAGAACCTGCGTACCTAGCAAGTAAAGTGCTTGCTTACCTGCCCGCTTTACAGCAAAATTTTAGAGGTTAAATAGGAATTTGTTTTATGAATGACTAGAAATAAAAGATAGAGAAAGAACAGAATCCTCAACCAAAACCCACAAAACCCAAAGGATCGGTGAACCTTGGGAGAACAACCTTTATAGACGAAATCATAAGAAGAGAAGAGTCTCAAGCATCAATAGGATCCCAGGCTATACCTGGAAAAAGTTCTACTGCGATCCCTCAAGTAGCAGGCATGCTAAGATTCAAAGCCAAGTAGGAGGATCTGAACAGATTTTTTAAGCCACAATAAGCCTACCCTCTGATCCTCTACAAGAGGGAAAATCATGTAACTTACAAGAAGGAAAAGGGGAAACTAGTGGGGCTGCTAAAGTAGAACCATAGCTGTCTGAACAAGAATCTCCTGAGATTCTAGACCTAGGAAGTGTTGTAAAGTCAACTCGGGTTGCTAACTCTCTTTCTATTATGGAAGCACCCCTCGAAATCCCTGAAGATTATTGGCATATCTTTGATCAAATGGTAGAAAAACCACCCCAAGGTCAAACCTCGACGTTAGAATACCCTATAGTCGACCAGGTGGCCAATGCCCCTATCAAGACTATTCCTCTACAGAACATCCCAACCTTCCATGGGATGATCATAGAGGATTGTGATGATTTCTTGTTTAAGTTTGATGTCCTCTGTAGAGGGTACAACTATACCACTGACCCCAAAAAACTAAAATTATTCTCTTCCACTTTGAAAGGGGTAGCTTTAAGATGGTTTATGGGTCTAGGTGGGTGAACCATCAATTCTTGGGATGAAATGAAAACCTCCTTCCTTAAAAGATATCAGGACTTTTGTAAAACTAGGGAATTGAAAGATGAGCTTTTCAAGATGACTGCAAAAGATAACGAAACAATAGAAGAATATGTAGAATGATTTAATTATAATTTGCAGAGATCTCCACACACTAACCTACCAAAAGAAGTCCTAATAGCTATATTGATTAAAGGAATGAAAGAGGAATGGGTAGAAACTCTAAACTTAATGGGAAAAAGGGATATTTATCAGGAAAAGTATGATGAAATCATTCGTTTGTGTATCAGGTGTTCACGAGGAACCGCACGTACAGGAGCGACTAGATGAGATCCAATGAGCAGAGGAACAAAACCACATAGTGGAGGTATAACATGGATGGAGATCGGAAACCTCCTGGAAGATTTTAAGACGGATATCCTAGGCACTCTTACAACACAATTGGATGTTCTACAAGCCAAGCAAAAGCAAGCTTTAGTAGAATAAAATTTGGCCATCTTCTGCCCACGTTGTCGAAAGAAGCACAGCCAACAAGAATTCCCCTTAGACATGGTTCAGACGTGCACCATTTGCACTAAAGATCACGACATTGAACAATGTCCATCATTACCCGGGCTGAAAGAAGTATTCAAAGAAGTACAGGAAGAAACAAAAGTGGTATATTTGATGAACCAACGTCGACAATGGAAAGCTAAACCTACAGGTATGTCACAAGACACATCCCAATTTTTTCCTTCATCATAGTTTAATCAACAACAGAACCTTGGGGTAGCCTAGCAAGGCCAATCACCCTACCCAAACTGGCAAAGTCTGCCATTCCCTATGACATCTTGGCCAGCACAATCTCTTCTGGCCAAATTCTCCTTTTACTTATGTCTGGCAAGGCAAACCCTATCAATCCTAGTGGCTTGCCTCCACCTCTCAAAATCCGAATTGGTCTACAAACTGGCAACGACCTCTAGGGATATCCAATGTACCTATGGGAACAAGCCCCTAGCCTCAAACCACACTGTTAGCTCCTTATACATTACAACAAAATTCTAAAACTCTTCTACGGCCACAGTTACTAGCTCAGCCGAGCTCGAATCCTAATAATAGGCTAGTCTAGTTTGTACAGGTTATTGAAAATCTAGAATATGAGATTGAGCAGAAAGAATGTAATAAGCTCATATTGAGGTTAAGTCGTGTCATTACCCCTGAGGAAAATAGGGACCAGCCTTCAATTGAAAATGTAACTCCACCTATACATATTATCATCTGTAGATGTTCCACCACATGTAAATAATATTGAATCAAATCCAGGGGAAGAAACAGATCAACATGATGAACCTGAAAAACTTATAGTCACTTCTCCTCCGTTACCCGAAAGGCAATTGATACCTAAACCAATCACTTATCCTGATTTTGATCTTATAGGGGAACTAAAAAATTTCTGTATTAAGATTCCTCTCCTCCATGCTATTTAAGACATCACCATCCATGCCAAAACCATCAAAGAATTATGTGTAAAAAGGCCAGCGAGGAAGGTAAAAACCTCACCCACTATCCATGTTGTAGGAACCTTATCTAATTTACCCCTGGGAGAGGAAACTCCAATAAAGTACAAAGATCCTGGAAA
This sequence comes from Pinus tabuliformis, assembly GCA_031772625.1. Lineage (NCBI taxonomy): Eukaryota > Viridiplantae > Streptophyta > Pinopsida > Pinales > Pinaceae > Pinus > Pinus tabuliformis. Next base: position 400,388,883 of record CM062809.1, on the reverse strand, counting down.
CCCCATAGCAACAGTCCAGATACATGGCCGCTCTTTTCCAAATACACTAGTTGATCTAGGAGGTGTCATTAAATATTAACAATAGAAACTTGTCAAGCACTTGGTATTACAACCTTAGAACCAACCACGACTTTATTAGAACTTGCTGATCGGTCAGTGGTAAGACTAGAAGGGAATTTACAAGATATTATAGTTTTTGTTGACTCATGGGAGTATTCAGTAGATTTCCTAGTTATCAACCCAAGGAGTAGGTTGGATGGGCATCCTTTGATTCTGGGTCAACCTTGGCTGGCAACAACTGATGCATATACTAGCTGCCGAGAAGGTAGCATGACTATCACAAAGGGAGATGCTGTAAAAACTCTGGTGTTATACCCTCCTACCAGGCCATGTTTTCCCATTGTAAAAATATGTAAGAAGCCACCAATGTACCAGGAAGAGAGCATCCTTTCACCACTCATAGTAGCGAAAGCACTAGAATTTAAAAATCAAACTAAAGACGTCGTTATCAATAATTTTAAAAATTAGTCAATCAATGTGGAGTGTCATATGTTGAAAGCAATTCTTGATAACGAAGCCATGGAAGATCCCCTGAAGGATATAGACGACCAGCATATTCAAACAAATGTTGTTCAGAACAACAAACCAGTTGAGATCAAACCAGGTAAAGTTCTAAATATCAATACTAATCTACGGATCGAACAACAGAAAAAGCTTATCCAGGTATTGCAGAAAAATGAAGGGGCTTTTGCCTAGGATTATCTTGATATGAAAGGGATAGATCAACAACTTTGTACACACCACATTTATACAGAGAAGGATGCAGGACCCATCCGACAACCTCAATGGATGTTGAACCCTCACCTCAAGGATAATGTGAAAGAGGAATTACAGAAGCTACTGGATGTAAATTTTAATTATCCTATCTCGGACAGTAAATGGGTCTCCCCCTTGGTGGTCGTCCCCAAGAAAAATAGGAAATAGTGTATTTGTGTAGACTATTGAGAGCTAAATAAGGCAACACAAAAATAACACTTTCCCCTCCCATTCATTGATCAGGTCCTTAGTACGTTGGCAGGGAAGCAATTATTCTCCTTTCTAGACGGCTTCAGTGGGTACAATCAAATTCAGATTGCTCCTGTACACAAGGACAAAATGACCTTCACCTGTCCCTGGGGCACATTCACATACAGGATATTACCATTTGGCTTGTGTAATGCCCCAACCACATTTCAGAGAGCTATACTAAGCATCTTTGTTGATCTAATAAATAAAGGACTAGAGGTATATATGGATGATTTTACTCCATATGGGGATGATTTTGATCAACCATTACAAACGCTAGAAAATGTCTTAGAACAATGCATCGCTACCAAGTTATGTTTAAGCAATGTCAAGTGTCACATGATGATGATCAAGGGTGTGATCTTGGGACATTACATCTTTGGAGCAGGACTATAGGTAGGCCCAACAAAATTACACGTAATTCTTTTACTGCGTACTCCCTGCACCCAAACATAGGTATGTAGTTTCTTAGGATATGCAGGTTATTATCGCAGATTTATCAAGATTTTTTCACAGATTGCAGCACCTTTATACACTCTAACTGGAAATGTTGATTTCAATTGGTCTGACAAGTGTGACATAACTTTTGCAGGATTAAAGAAACTAGTCTCAACAGCACCAGTATTACATCGACCAAACTCAGAGCTGCCTTTCCATATTTCCACAGACGCATCAAATGTAGCCATAGGTGTTGTCTTCTATCAGGAGGAGGACATGAAACCTTATGCTATATATTACATTAGAAAAAATCTCACCCCTACAGAACTCAATTACACAGTGACAGAAAAAGAATTCTTAGCATTTATTTATGCAATAAATAAATATAGACACTATATAACTGGCTAGCAAATCTTTGTGTACATTGATCACTTTGCCATTAGATATCTATCTAATAAACCAATCAAAAATGGTCGAGTAACACGATGGTTATTACTTTTGCAGGAGTTCAACATTACCATTAAATATTATCCAGGAAAGGAGAATCATGTTGTTGATTTTCTATCTCGAATTCCGAAGGTTAATGATTCACTAGCGGTAGATGACCAATTCCCAGATGAGGACCTATTTGTTGTGGTGGTTAAGATGCCATGGTACACAGATGTGGCAAATTATCTGGTAGTAGGGAAGCTACCTAAACATTTAACAACAAGGGAAAGAAAACTAATTGTTCAGCGCAGGGCCCAGTTCTCTTGGATAGGTGGATATCTTTTTCATACAGGGGCCGACATGTGTATATGCAGCTGTATCTGCGAGGATGAGATCCATGAAATTATGAAGGCTTGCCATGACAAACCTTGTGGAGGACATTTTGCAGACCGAAGGACAGGGCATAAGGTATTACAAATGGGCTATTATTGGCCCACTATCTTTAAGGATGCTAAAAAATTTGCCCACGCCCACGACAGTTGCCAAAGGATGGGCCGGCCTGGTCAATCTAATGAAATGCCTCTATGGCCACAATTTTTCATAGAACCCTTCGAGCGTTGGGAATTAGACGTCGTAGATCCATTCTATCCACCTTCCAATCAGAAGGCCTACATACTGGTATCCATGGATTATATGACAAAATGGGTGGCAACAGTAGATTTACCAAGAGCCAGAGAGGAAGCAGTGATTAAATTCCTTTTTGGGCTATTTGTGCAGTATGGATTACTGTGAGAAGTGGTCACAGATGGGGGAAAGCAATTCACATGTAACAAGATTATTGCCACCCTCAGCAACCATCATATCACGCATAGGATTACTTCTCTGTATCACTCGTAGGAAAACAGGTAGGTAGAAAGCACCAACAAGGTTATAGAAGCAATCTTGACCAAGGCAGTCTCAACGCACCGATGAGATTGGACTGCTAGACTACCAGGGGCCTTGTGGGCCTATCGTACGACTTGGAGGAATACTACTAGATACTCTCCCTACCAGCTTGTGTTCGGTAAAGAACCAATTTTTCCAATCGAATTCGAAATAAATACTCTAAGGACGGCCCAGGAAGTGGTTTTGGATTTAACAGAAGCTCAAGCCAAGCATCTTTAGTAGATTAACAAGCTAGATGAAGCTCGATTGCTTGCTTTGCAAAGAAATGCAATAATACAATAGCAAAGGGTAAAATAAAATGACAACCTTATCAAGAAGAAAACATTTCAAAAAGAGGATTGGGCACTTCTGTACGATTCTAGGTTCCAGGACTTCCAAGGCAAGTTGCAAACAAGATGGCTTGGCCCTTATGAGATTCAAGAAGTACATAACAATGGTACTCTTACCTTGACTACCATAGATGGATCTAGCCATTCCTTTAAGGTAAACGGGCATTGAGTGCGCCTCTATCATCAACTGCTTACCAAATAATCTTTCTGCAAGAAGGTATGTGAGGACCCCTCCATGCAAATTCTAGCTACAGGGAATGATAACCCAGTAGCTTTTTCTATATAAAATTGAAATTGCTTGAAAATTTGTAAATAATGTACATACCTTTGTAGGCATTACCATGTAAATATGGATTTTTTTTTATTTATATTTTATTTTTGTTCACACAATTGAATGATTGTCATTCAATTGATTAAACATCATACCTATTTTTCTTCTATAACTCGTCATTCAAACAACTAAATGTTTTTCGTTAAATTGATTGAACAGTGCAATTTTTTTCTTTGTCGTATTTTTCTGTTCAAACAATTGAATGTTTTTCCGTTCAATTGATTGAACAACACATTTTTCTTTATTATTTTTCTATTCAAACAATTGAACATTTTGACATTTAATTGATTGAACAACACATTTTTCTTTATTATTTTCGTCGTTCATACAATTGAACATTTGCCGTTCAATTGATTGAATAACACATTTTTTTCTTTTTCATTTTTCACTGTTCAAACAAGTGAACATTTGTCGTTCAATTGATTGAACAACACATTTTTGTTGTTTTTGTTGTTCACACAATTGAACGGCTGCCATTCAATTGATTAAACAACAATTTTGCTTTTGATTGATTTTTGTTGTGCAAATTATTGACCGATTGTTGTTCAATCAATTGAAAAGCACCTTGTTTTTATTTTTATTTATTTTATTTTTTTATTTTGTTGATTGAACTACACCTTTTACGAGCTAAATTTTGAATTTTTCTCATTTTGTCTTGATCATTATACCATGATCTTCTTCTTTTGTATTTAAAATTAGCCCCATGTGCATTTGTGCCTCTTCTAAAGATACATGGTAATAACAATGCCATTATAACTTCTAAAACCCTTTTGTTGGTTATCTTTATTCATCAAGCTAATATGGTGTACCTATATAATGACTGTCTGAACATCGTTTCTTTTGGGACACATTAGGAAATGATTCATTACCCTTAATCCATGTTGGCTTATGTTTATACTTCTAAACAGATAAAACTCATCGATATAATGTTAAGGGGTAAGAGTATAATACTTCCATTTGGCATCTTCTTACTTCTTACACCATCCCTGACTCTTAAGCAGCAAATGAGCCTCCCTTTTTACAAGAAAAATTGCAAAAGAAAAATAAAATAGAAAAATTCTTACATCATTGTCCAAAGAGGATAGGGGGTATCGTCATGAGCTAGCCTACCATGATCATAAGAATGTAACAGGTGACATTCCAATTTGGCTACCAAACCAAGGTAATGATCTTCTTGATAATTAATTTGTCAGAAGAATAGGGGGTCTCATCACGAGCCAGCCTGATCATCTATGTTTCACCCTGGTGAGTGGCACTATGGTTATCTGGTCACCATGCCAGCATAGTGGTCTCTTTGTGACAAAAGAAATAAAAAAATTAAACTGTAAAAAGGACTCTGGCTCATTTGGGAGGGTTAAAAAGAAACCCTACCGAGGCTATGAATGCTTGCTCACAGTAGTGGCTCTGCTGTGGTATTGAAGTATTATCTTATATTGCCATATGAAATCTACCTCTTATTCCCTACGACTCTGTTTCTAAACGAAAATTTCCATTTGGTAGCACTTTTACAAGTTGCAAAGCATGGTAATTTTTATTTATATTTATCATATTCCATATGTCTGCGTATTAAAAGATAGCCATTAAACATAAACCATCGATTATGCTGATGTGATTAATTGCACTCATAGTAAAATCTTTGACTTAATGACTTGACATTGTTATTTTTATTTTGGGAAATTCACGTTTGACGGTGCATGTCGCTTAAACGCTTTATTGATTTGTGTGTTGTGCTTTTTGGATTGGTTGTCGGCATTTATTTCGCATTAGTTATTTTCCTATTTTCCACGTGCTAAAAAGACGTTGACGCATTTTTCTCATCAGCGGGGGGGATGGCCTGCGTATGGATGGCACATATTCCAGTAATGAATAAATGTGTGATAATCATTTGGATTACCTCCGGAGTACGAATTGCATGATGTGCAGGAATATGTAATAATTCGCAAGAAATTCTGATTGGTTGAAGAATGGAAACCATTATGGCGGGCATGCGAACATACGATTTTGCGTTAAGTATGGCTGACAAGATGGACGACTTAACTAAAATTGATAATACTTATCATATTAGTGTCATTTCCTTTATAATTGATGTGATATACTTTTCTACTATGTTGCATTACAGAGGTAAAACACAGTTGTATACAGAAGACCCAAACTCAATTGTAGCAGCTATGGGTGGAAGAGAAATTCGGAGTGAGTCTCCAATACTGATGGTTTCGGATCAAGCCCGAGAATTCCTTGAACGCACTGGCTGGTTGTAGTACTTAAACAGATTGCAAGGATTCCATGAAGAGCTAATGCTGGAGTTTTTGCAAAATCTGCAGAACGGTAGTATAGTGGTCAAAGGCATAAGCATGGTAGTTTCAGAAGAAGTCCTGGCCAAAGTCACCCGACTTTTGGTGGAAGGGGTGAATTGGGCAGACAAATGCGTCCTTTTATACAACACAATTGAAGCTTCCAGGACCCAGGTGAGCGACTGGTACAAACGGGGAAAGGAATTCATCCTTCGGTGTTGCAGCAAGCATGGCATGAGTTGTCGATCATCATCCAAAGATATATCACCTGTGACGACTGGCATGACGTGGTAAAGCCTGGACAACTGAAACTCCTAGCCATTTTAAAGCAAAGGATTTTAGTTAATTTACCATTTCATTTAAATTCCTTATTACATGATGTTACCTGACGGGTAAGGACAGCCAAGGACCCACATAGTGTAGTCAGCCATCATGGGTTAATTAAGTTAATTATCACAAATAGATTGGCACATCAACAATTAACATGGGACAATGTCATAAATCCTACCTTGGCTCCACCTCCAGAAAATGAGGAAATAGAGCAGCAAGGGCCAAGAACCCGAGGCTCAAAGAAAATATTAAAATGAAAGAGCCCCACTGCACCCCTAAAATCAATTAAGCATAGACGCTCGGTGAGAGTAAAAGCCCAGTCGCACATTCCAATCCAAGCAAAAGAAGCTAGACCATCCCACACACCTCCTCTTAGTCCTCAGGAACCTCCTTTGCAAGACTATGAGAAGGAAGTGGCAAGGGTTTTGGGAAGCACGGGAATGTTTACCGAGGGCGGGGAAAAACGAAGGAACTCTAAAGAACAGAACTGTACCCCTGATCAGTCAGTCCCTGCTGAAAATTCCGATCATGAACAAACCCAGCCATGCACTGATGCCATGGAGGAGCAGAGAGAGTTACTTCCTGATATGGAAATACCCCTCGAAGCTGAGGAGCACAAAGAAACCGAGTAGGAAGAAACCCTGAAGGTGAAAACTTGAATGATGCCAATCAACCAAGTGATATTCCCTTTTCAAAGTCCCCTATGGATGAATCCTACCAAGAAGAAGACCATGAGGATGATTATTTTTTAGGAGATACCATTGCATTGGGATCTCCTGAACACGAAATGAATAATAATTATGTGTTGGAAGGAGAAATCCTGCCAGAAAATACAGCTCCAATTGGGAACATTCCTAATGATAACATAATGCAGCATGTGCAAGTAGCAGAAGGTAATGCAGCCCAAGATGGGAACCCTAGAGTAGAAGAGCCCTACAAAGCTAAACTTAAAAATGTGCTCAAAAAATATAGAAAATAGAAGCAGGTAAACAGGCAGTTGAAATACTGGCTAAGAGAAGCAACCAGAATGAGAAAATTGAAAGCAGAAATCGAGAATGTAGGGACAAAAATAGAACAATGTTCTACGAAGGATGCTGAGACTCAAATAAAGTTTCTTAAGTGTTTCCCAATAGAAACCCAGGCTGAGCCTACCATTAGAGAAGATATTTCCATACAAATAGAAGAGTTGTGTATCTTTTCACAGGGAACTCAAATGGCCTACCCCACTGCGGACACTGCTATCCAGACCGATATTGAAGAAAATGTTCAAGTTGTAGTTCTGGAAGTAGTTGAAGCTGCTAGGAAGACTGACCCTTAGGAGACGCAAGATGCAGAAGTCCAAAAGATGAAACGCCTCTTTACACCCGCTTGGTTAGAGAAGTTGATATTAGAAAATTAGAGAATGAGCTTTTAACAGTTCACTAAGAGCTAGCTTAACACAAGGAAAATGTGGTCCCTCTTCATGAACACCAAGCGCTAAAGAAGAAATTTGAGGCAATTACCAGGACGGAGGATGAGAATTTTTCTCAATACAAGGCTGAGCAAAAGGTCGAAATTTTAAAGGGTCAATTGCGAAAAGCCATAGAACAAATGGAGATTGTTTGTTCTTTCTATTCAAACACTCTATATTGTCGAGTTCCCACTACTATTTATGCTTTATTTCTTATGGATAAATATCTCTTGTTAAAAGTTAAAGCCGTTAAGGCTGGTAAACCAGCAAAAATTAAAACCACTCCTGATTTTTTTTTGTGCTTCAGAGAACATGATGAGAAGATTCAGTGCCTCCTTTGTGAGCTCTATATGCATAATTTTGTCTTAGAGGATGATAGAGATAGCCACCCTGCCCCTTTCATAGGAGACATTCAATTCCAGGTGTTCCTTTCCTTTGCTTCTAATAAGCTAAAATGGGCCAAGGCTTACAACAAATTCAAAAGGCGTGAATATGGCATTGACCTATGGGTCAGAGGAGAACCTACACAACCACTGCTCCTATCTGTTTGACATAAGAAGTCTATGAAGAAAAACAATGTCGTAGGCAAATTGGGGCCAATCCATACTAATATCATTCAGGCTAGAAAGGAATACTTCCAAGATATTAAAGAAGAAGCCTTGGCTAGATCAAAGCAAAGATGGGAATTTCCAATAACACTGTGAGGGGTTGGGAGCTGATTAGATACCATAACTTCTAAGCTACCTCTTCCAATTTTTTCAAATATAGAAATATGATTTTAATGTTGGGACTAGACTGGACATGATGCTACTATAGAATGCCAATCATATGGTACCCTCCTGATCAATACCGTAGTGATAATAACTTAAAAGATCATGAGGTAACCCAGGATTTTGATGTCCTCAAGCAAAATAATGGTTTTAGGAATTACAGGGAAGAAGTATACTCTGCTTATTCCCTCACACAGTTGCATTTGAACTATACTCTTGCACGATGACGTGCAACAAGGTGAGATGGGGAGTATGTTGGGACGAGAAAAAGGTATGATTTCTCTTCATTTAATGCTTCATTTATCATTCATACTTATTATCTCCGTTTATAGTATAAAATGAGGAAAATATTAGTCAAAGTTGGAAGAAAATATTTGGTAATAGAATAGGTGAATTTAATACAAAAAATGAATTCTTTGCTATCTTTGTATGCAGAGATGTGATTGGGAAAAAGTTGTTCAGTTGGCAGGATAGAACGAGGCCATAAAGGGGAAAAGCCATGGAGTCTAGGGTAGATAAGGAAGTGGAAGATCAATTCGAATACTCCTGTTTTGTCATATCGTCAGATTTTATATTGCGAAATCCTTAGGATCTCTTGATCCCAAGGATTTGCTTCTATCCAAGTTTCTCTTTTATTTCGTATAAGGCCGAAAGGAAACTAGATACGAGTTCAAACTTTTTATATGTAATTATTCTTTTCGAAGCAAAAACTTTGTTAATTCAGTGACTCTGTCAGTTGTTACTTTGAAGTTAATGAAAGAAGGTTGTGCTTGATACATCTTCGTATTCTGAGTTTTTATTAAGCAGAGGCTTTTGGCAACCCTCGGCCTAGTCACAAGAAGTTCCACTGCTCCTTTGTGTTATAGTTTACATTCAATCTTTGTAATTGGTTTAATGTTTAGTTCTTTTATTTATCTTGAAGATTTGCAACATTTATTTATACTATTATTCACTTAGGTTTATAATGAAGCTGCGAGAGAGACTTAAGTAAGTGCCTTGATTAGAATGAGTCAATGTGTGTTTGAGTTCTGTTCAAGTTGAATAGATGTTATCATAGATCTTGAGAGACAAGATTGAGTAACTTCTACGGATTGCAATATCGAATGTTTACAATTTAGGAATCTTTTATAGCTATTGCTATTCACTTATTGATTGTTGTTCAATTACTAATTGTTGATTTTTGTTCATTTATTATTTTTTTTTTTTGTGTAAATAAGCTTTGATATTAACAAAAGTAACATATAGTACAAAAATTCTATCGAGGCAGATGACTGGCCGCTATGGAGCCGGCCTTACCAGCTAATAACAGTTTGAAAATGATAGAAACAGAGAAACAGAGTGCTACCGAAAGGTACACCATGCAGGGCGACTTAGGCCAAAGATGGCGAGCACATAACTGAGAGAATAAAAACAGAACAAACATAACAAAGTCCAACTGAGGTACAGGGAAGACTGATCAGAATTTGTTTGAGGCGTCCGGCACTATGTGCAACTCTTTGCAGTTGAGTGCACTGTCCTTGTTACCCGTTGACGGACCACCCCGATGCTGTTCTGGAGGCTTACTCTCTGGCTCGATGTTTTTCCTGAGCAACTTGATCAGGACAGTGAGCTTCCTGCTTATGGTGTCTACCTCCTCGTGCAGAGAAGTGAGTTTGAATTCCCTGCTTTGGACCACCGCCATATGCTCCTTTGTCATTGTGGCTGCGAACTGCTGAAGAGTTTTCAATTGCTCGGCCTGCTCCGCTTGGACATCCATGGCCTTGGCCAGGATGGTCTTCATACACCACGCTTCAGCTTGGGTGCAGATGAATTGAGTCGCCCGAGTGCTGGTCGTCCCCGGGTCTTGTAGCCAGTTAACTTCTTGGCTTAACTGATGGTCAGAGAGTTTACTCTCTTCCTCCTAAGCAGAGACCTCCAGGTCTATAATTTTCCGTTTGTTCCTTTCAGACGTTCTCTGCTTGTACATTTCCCTTGCAAGCCGCAGGTCGTTGTTTGCAGACTGGTTGCGGCAGCCTTCTCCCGCCATGAGAGCACTCTCCTGTTTGTTGCTTGCCTTTCTTGCCTGAGTGAAAATGCAATTCGAAGGTCTCTGGATGTTGAGCACCGAAATGTTGATGCTCCAAAGGAGAACAAGGGTGGATATATAGATGATAGCGGGAATATTTTGGGCGGTGGAGCGAATCGTGACATGCAAATTGCATGTCCGATCAACATAAATGCTGCGATTCGGAGTTGTGGAGGGGGTTGGGTCGGGTTTCTGGGATGTGGTTTTCGATCAGTTCAAGGAAGAATCTAGAAGGACCAAATTATATAACTTTAAAAAAAATATAATTTGGTCATTCTAGATTCTTTGAAGTTTCAAATTGTGACCAGCCCATATCCTGACTTTTCAACTTTTCAAGTTATGCCCTGTCCATAACCTTACTGTTGCCTGTTTGGTTTCAATACCCTAAAGGATGTGTAATTTGTTATATATCTTTGATCACCTCCTCCTGCACGGATCTGAAGGTGCCAAGTGTCTCTCTGTCCTATGGATCTGCGGCGGCTTATGTCACTCCAGATCATGTTAGTGTACAATTGACTGTGTCCTGCGGTGCACATTTTTCCCCTCAGGCCTGTTGTCCTTCTGAGCTTGCTGTGTATTGATGGCTCTTGTCCCGTCGACCAATCCATACTTTTATGGTGGAGAATTAGGCGGTCTGGCATTCTGCCTTGTCAGCTGCCACCAAATCTATTCGTGCGAGGTGAGAGCACCTTTCTTTTAATTAATTACTCTCAACCTGATGCCAACAGCTGTCCACCATTCTGTGTGGGTTTTCGATCCCATGGTTTGCCAAGTGGTCGGCAACCGAATTAGCCTGCCTTCTTACCGACTGGAAGACGAGGCCTTTCATTTTCCTGAGCAGTTTCCCTATGCTCTTTGTGACCATAGCTAGGCGCCAATGCTTGGTAGCCTTGCTGGCCTGCATTCCCCCGTAGATTTTCCTTGCCACCAGAATGGCAACCTCAGAGTCACCCTCGATTACTGCATTTTCTACCTGGTTTCTTTGAAGAATTGTTAAGCCTTTTTCCATTGTAGCAAATTCCATTTCATTGTTAGTGGCCTCGCCCAGCGCTTGACTGTAGATATGGATTATTTCACCTCTCTGGTTTCGAATGAGGCCTCCTATGCCAGCTGGGCCCGGGTTACCTCGCGAAGCGCCATCAAAATTCAGTTTCAGGAAGCCCTCGGGAGGCCGAGTCCAATCCGTGGGAGTGCTGGTAATGTTCTGCTGTTTAGCTTGGGGCTTTTGGCTTTGGTCGTAGCTGATATTGAAGGCCTTCAGGATTCTCTGGTCATCCGCAGAAATTTGGATGGAAGGGTCTACTTTGCTTTTTACCAGAATCAATTGGCGGATATTCTCCATTAAGGTAATTCTCAGGTGCTCTATATTCCTGTGTTCGCTTTGGAAAATTCTTCGGTTCCTTTCTTTCCATATTGTCCAAGTGATAAAACCAGGCAGAACTTTCCATATGCTATTGATTTGAGGGTTCTCCGAGTAGTTACTTGGCCAATTGGTGATTGTGTTTTGGATGGAGTCCATGTCTCTTCTGTTTTGCTGCATGATGCTTTCAATCCCTTGCCAGATGTGGTTAGCCCAATCGCATGTATTGAACAAATGATTCATAGTTTCTTCTGCTTGATTACACATAGGGCAAAAAGAGGGGCCTTCAAAGCCTTTTTTTCGCAGGTTCTCCCAGGTGAGCGTCTTGCGCCTCATAAGGAGCCATAGAAAAGTTTGAATTTTTGGCCAGAGTAAGGGATCCCAAACCTTGGTGAACCAAGGGGCTGTCTCCCCCTGCTCTGTGAGTTCCAACTGCTCTCTGGCTTCTTTAAGAGTGAAGTTGCCATTGCCCTTCATACCCCACCTCAGCTTGTCCGCCTCCATGGTTATCCTAATTTTCCGTTTGTGAAGGAATTTAATCAGGTCTTGTATGTTATTATTTTCCTCAGTAGGGTTTTCGGAGTTTGGAAGGGTCCATTCTCTCCAATCTTGGTGTTTAGTCAATTTAGTGTTGTCTAAATTGCTATCATAAATTGTCAACCAAGAGCTCGTAAGCTGATGAAGTGAAGGTGTACTATATGTACTTAAGCAACCTCTTAGATCTTTTTGTCGTTTGGGGGTGTTGTTTGTGGTCAATTTAACTTCCTAAGATGGAGTGATGATTTTATAAACAGATGAGTGATAGTGTGTGTAAGGTGATTTCTAAATGAGTGCGTGTGTGTAACTGGTGTTTCCTAACTACCTTCTAAACTTTGCAAAGAAAGAGATTGAAAGAAATAAATAACTTGAAATGAACTGAAAGCAAAGAACCACTTTCTAATGGCACTAGTCACTACTCATGCTGCTGCAAATAAAAAGGTAAGAAAAACCACTTCAAAGACCAATGATAATGTTCATCTCTTCCTAACACTCTGCTTCCAACATATAGTACTATGTAAAACACGATTAGGAAGTAGTTAGAGATAAGTCTAAAAAGTGATAAAACTCTAAATGACAAATTATAACACCACTGTGCCTTTCTCCAGCATTCTGCTTCCAACATACATTGTTATGTGTAACAAGTGAAGAAAGAGTTAGTGATATAAGCCAAAACTACTCAAAGCAAGCTGTAATTTATTAGTATTCTGATCTTTTAAAGATGAACAACTTATGATAAGGAGACCATCAATGTGTTAGCATACAGCTTGAGAAAATAAACTAGAAATTAAGCTAGAAAAACAGAGTAAAGGCAGCAACTATGAATATGACAACTGAAAATACCATCAGAGATAAAGCAAATACACAAAGACACACAATCCCGGGCTAAAACCTACAGAAAACAATCTTGATCAGTTTAAAATAAATGCTGGAAATGTAAAAGCATGAAATCAAACTGTACACTATTATACATGATGAAAGAAATAAAAATTGTTGGAATTCAAACTACACATTATTGTACATGTGAAAATGAAAACAAAGAAAGGCAGGAAAATGAAATCAAACACTATGTACACAGGCTGTCATAGATGGGGGCCCTCCAGCCACACAACCAGCTAAAGATCAGCTACGAAAAGGTGAACAGAAACAGTCTTCTTTTATAAAGCCAGCATGTCAAAATACAGTGAAAAAGTGCTGTAGAAACAGCCTTCTAAAACAGAGTTTTGATAACAAAATAAGCACAGCACTTACAATATTCAAAAAGCTAATCTATAAGCGTTGGCACACGCTTTATTTATAGGCGCAGGGACAAACTACCCTCTGCGTGAACTAAGCAACTACAGCCTAACTTATTAACTACGCAGCAACACGCAGTCTTAACTAATTAATTTATGCAGCAACACGTAGGCAACTCCGTGCACGTTTGGAGGAAACGGTCATCATGGAAAGTAAATCTATGTTTGGATCCTGTCTTTTGCTGTCTTCGTGGCGTGGAGGAAGTGCCAGCTACGGTTCCATGTCTCAGCTTCTCACGGCTCCCGTGCCACCGTCTAGAACTTGACTGTTTGACCGGGGGAACACCTGCGTTGACCAAGGGCATACGTGACTGGTTTGGCTCAACCAATAGCATACGATCCATGTGTGCATCCATCCCAACGTGCCCATGTGGCCCGTTCTTTGAGAAGACACGTGGAGTATATCAAACAACAAAAAGGCTGCGGAATCTCTGAATAGCTGCGGAATTGCTGAACAGCTGCGGAATTGCTGTATATGTTCCAAAATTCTAATCAAACAGTCAAACATTAGTATAGTTAACAAACCATGATAAAAAGACATGTAATGCAATAATTTGAACAAGTTAATGGAGGAAAATATGGAAAAAGGAAGAAGTGAATGGGAAAAGACTGTTGGGAAGATAGCTAAGTGAGTGCAAGGTTGAGGCTCAACATACCCCCACTCTGAGGGTGTTGCATGTCCTCATGCAACCAAAACTTTGCATAATCCTTTAGTTCATATGCTCGGATGCCTCTGCCAAGACATCCAACCTTCTTCTCTTCGTCTTTGTTGCCAAACTTGTTCTCGGTTTCTTCACCAAGCACCTGAATTTTAAGTTGATCAATGCCCGGCTCAACTTCTTGCATTTTCTCTTCAACTTTCTGTTCTTTCTTTGCCAAAGACCCAAATGAAGCATGGTATTGTCGTGGATCATCTTGTCCAAGTTACCTTGTTGTTTCAATGCTTCATTTTCATTTTTGATGTGGCGATTTAAGACTTCTAGCTCAAATATTTCTTGCTTCAGAGATTGAACCTGTTGTTCAAGGGGCAAGACTGTGCTAGGACCAGCAACAGATTGCTCCAATGTTTCTAAATAGTCATATGCTTCTTGCTGAACAGGGTCAATATCTGGAGTTTGCCTTGGTCTGAATTCAAACCCTTGAAAGTTGCTCTCTCTTTCTTGTTGAAAAGGGCTTTCCTCTCTTGGAGGACTTGAGTCAATGTCTAGCTGAATTTGCCTCTTCTCAGGTGTGCTCAAGTCAACAAAATGGGACTGTTTTCCTTTTATTACACTTTTCCTTTCTATGAGCCTTCTACTTCTTCTTACCTGTATGCTAGTGCTTTTCTTCTTGGAGATGGCAGTTTCCTGAAGCTGAGCAAGCCTATGAGCTAATGTTTGGGTATCTTCTTCGGTTGAAGGCTCAGGTGAAGGGGATGGTGTTTGCAAAATAGCTTTTCCCTTATCCTTTTTTTGTCTTTTTGTTTTGCTGCCCTTTCCCTTCTCTTTTTGACCAGTTTCCAGGACGGTTTCTTGGGCAATTTCTTGAAGAGTTTCTGCAATGATTTCTTGGACAGTTTCTTCTACATCAGTATCTTGGGCAGTAGTTTCTTTTTCTTTTCTTCTACTTCTCCGGGGCACTTTAGGAGAGCTAATGGAGGCTGGTACTTTAGGAGAGCTAACAGAGGTTTCAGCCGCCTCCTGAAAATGGTTCCTAATAAGGAATTTCTCCCATGTGTCCTTCCTGATTTTTAACTGCTCTTCAATTAATATTTTGATGAGGCCATGGTGGTATAAGTGTGGCTCAATGTTACCCACATGTTTTTTCACAGTAGCACTCATTTTCTTTAAACTAGACAGCAGGAAATAAGGGAGATTGATGGTATGTTCACCCATAAAATGCATCATTATCTTTGTGTGATAAACATACATTGTACCAAATCTGCCTTCACATGTCAAAAATTTCTGCACTAGCAAAAGTAAGGTAGTCCATTCCTTTTTAATGTTACTTACAGGTATTCCTTTGGTGAAGATAGTAGTATCCATACCTAGATTTTTCAATATGTTCTTCCACTTTTGGCTTTCAACAGTTCGATTCTTGAACCATCGCTCTCCAGTACGAGGCAAAGCAGTTGCTTGAGCCAAGCTGCTTTCTGTGACAGTGAATTGCAGGTCCCCAATTTCCACAGTGTTTTTTTTCCCATCAAACGACCGAGCAAAGGCCTTGGTAACCTCTTTGTGGTATCCTTTGAATTTCTGAATAAATTTTAACCACTTGGCCTTCTGCAGGGCATTCCTTGTTTGTGGGTAACCGTCTAGAAATTTAGAACCTTCCGGCTCTGCTCTTAATAGCTTGCCCATTTCGGTTACCAACTTCTCTTGCTTCTCTGACAATACTGTTTGGACGCTAGAGGAAAGAGACTTCACGGGAAAACAGTGTTCCTCAGCGTAAATTACGGCTGGAACAGAGAACTACACGGCTACAGTAGAATGGCCGTAATGGAAATTGGGAAAACAGTGTTCAGTAGTGGGTATTACGGCTAGAGTAGAATGGTCGTGTTGCAATTGCGAGCCTGTTGGTCAGGGTTTTAAGCGGAGATATGAGGAGAATGGAGCAGCGTAGGTTTACGGTGAGACAGAGTAGTGAATGAACCGAGAGTGAAATCGATGAAATCGAGGGAGTGAACAGCGATAGGAATGAAGTTATGCATGCGTAGAAAGGTATTAAAGGATAAAACGGCCGAATCCCATCGACGTCGGGTAACTGTATACACCTGGCTGCGGAATGATCAGTTGAAGAGTCGTGGTATAACAGGACATGTCATTCTGGTACGAAGAATTAATGCAAGGGAGCGGTCCGTATCAAGTTTGAATCACAGCGATTATGGGACCGTTAAAACGGAGGTGAGGTGGACTACACAGCATAATGGACGAGGAGTGAACGGAGATCTTGTTCAATCATTACACTAGGTGCCTAATACCATAATCCGAGAACCATACATAATGATATAACTGTTAGTTAGAGGTTTAGAACATACCTTTGTGTATTTTGATTCCTTTGCTAATCATGATGCTAACCTTTGATTTATTGCTGCCTTTGTATATGCTGTGTGTCTTCACCCTTTAATGATGCTGGTACTTCTGACTGCAGACTTTTCCTTTTTGAAACAGAGTTTATTTTTGTTGCAGGGACAGAGTGTATTAGCTGCGGAATTCGGATATCAGCTGCGGAATTGGCTCCTAGCTGTAGAATTTGCAGCAACATTTTTCTTCCTGCACCAAGAGAATTAAAACAACTTGACTGAATGAAATAGTCCTGATAGGGACTTTATTGATGAGAATGAGATGGAGTGAATGGACTGAAAAAAAAAATGGAATGGAATGAAGATGATGAGATGGATGAAATGAATGAGATGGATGAGATGGAAGAAGAGGGATTTTTTTTTTGGAAAATTTAAAGTGTCAGGTGACCCTGATTTTCACCTTACATTTTCTGCATAAGACTGCCAATCCAAGATTGGTTTTTAGGCTTATACAAGAGATTTTTTTTTTTTATTTTTTTTTTTTTAACTGAAAGAAACAGAGATTAGGCTGATGGAGGAGAAGAATTCTTCTCCACCAGCCTCATTGCAGAATCTTCTTTGAACAACTTGAAAAATTCCTCTTTTGAGAGTGGCTTCTGGTAGATTTTCAGGCGATGGCCATTCACAATAAGAGGAGTATGAAATTCATCAATAGTTTTCACTCGAACTGCTCCATTACTAAAGACTTCATCAATCTCATATGGCCCAAGCCAATGAGTTTGAAATTTCCCTTTGAAGTCTTTAAACTTTGAATCAAACAATAGAGCCCAATCTCCTTTCTGAAACTTTCTTTCTTTGATATGACGATCATGCCATTTAGATCTTTGGTTCTGAACTAGACCGGTCCTTAGAATTGCATCTTGTCTTATTTCATCTAGCTCATTTAGCTAGTCCATTCTATGTTTTTGGGCTTCTGAGAAGCTCATTCCCAATTGTACTGCCATCTTGAAGGTCTTGATTTGGAACTCAATGGGGAGCAGGACTTCCTTCCCATAAACAAGTTCATAGGGAGAATGTCCTGTGGTGTTCCTCCATGTAGTTCTATAGGTCCATAAGGCTTCAGGAAGCCTTTCTGCCCAATCTCTTCTATGAAGATGAACAGTCTTGGTGATAATGCCTTCAAGAACTTTATTGGTAGATTCCACTTGGCCATTTGATTGCGGATGGTATGGAGTAGATGTTCTGTGCTTGATCTTATATTCCTCCATCAGCTTCTCCATCAATTTAGATGTAAATTGGCTTCCCTGATCTGTCACAATTTCCCTTGGGACACCAAAACGAGTGAAAATATCCTCAAAAAGAAATTGAAGAACTGAATTTTCAGTGGCAGAAGGCAAAGCTTTTGCTTCTACCCACTTAGTAACATAATCAGTACAAACCAGTATATACTTCTTTTGCTTTGATGGTGGATTAATTGGTCCAAAGAAATCTAGAGCCCATTTCTCAAAGGGTTCGATGCATACCTGAGGCTGTAGTGGCATTTCATTTGAAGGAGTTGGTCTCCCAACTCTTTGGCAGCTGTCACACCTTCTAACATACTGCTTTGCATCTTTAAAGAGAGAGGGCCAATAATATCCTAGAGAAAGGATTTTATAGGCTGTCCTCTTGTCAGCAAAGTGCCCGCCGCATGGTTCATCATGACATGCCTTAAGGATGTCAGGCATTTCATCTTCCCGAACACACCTTCTGATTATACAATCTGGCCCTGTTTTGAACAATTCATTAGAAATCCAAGAATAATGTGAACTCTCCTGAATGATTTTCCTTTTCTCATTAGGAAATAAGTGTAGAGGTAGCTTCCCTGTAACTAGATAATTAGCCATATCTGCATACCAAGGAGTCTTGGTAGTTACTGCAAACAAGTATTCATCTGGAAACTTATCTTCTACTGGAGAATCTTCATTAGTGTTTTGGATTCTAGACAAGAAATCGGCTACTGTGTTTTGTTTTCCAGGTCTATCTAACACAGTAATGTTGAATTCTTGTAAAAGTAAAAGCCATCTTGTAACTCTCCCATTAGTAACAGGTTTGTTCATTAAATATCTTATGGCAGAGTGATCAGTATGGACAAAGGTTTCATAGCCGGTTATGTAGTGTCTAAACTTGTTGATTGCATGTACTACAGCTAAAAACTCTTTTTCTGTAATAGTATAATTTAACTCAGCGGGAGTCAAATTTTCATTGGTGTAATAAATGGCATAAGGGATCAAATCCTTTTGTCCCAAAACAACTCCTAGAGCTGTATCTGAAGCATCAGTAGAAATGTGGAAAGGGAGTTTCCAATTTGGCCCCCTTAAGATGGGTGCTTCAGATATTCTAGTCTTTAAAGCTTCAAAAGCAGATTGACACTCAGGATCCCATTTGAAGTCACAGTCTTTGGTAAGCAATTTGAAAAGAGGAGATGCTATCTTAGTGAAGTTTTCAATAAATCTTCTGTAATATCCAGTAAACCCAAGAAAACTTCTAACATCTTTCTGGCAATTTGGAATAGGTAACTTAGAGATGACTTCAACTTTGGATCTATCAACCTTAATCCCATCTCCTGAAATATGATGTCCTAAAACAATCCCTTCAGTAAACATCATAAAACACTTTTCATGACTTAAAGAAAGATTTTTTTCCTTACATCTTATCAGTACTTTTTCCAAATTTTCCAAAGCTTCTTCAAATGTATTACCATAAACTGTGAAATCGTCCACGTAGACCTCTACACAATCATGAATTAGATCTGAAAAGATTCCTAGTACAGCCCTTTCAAATGTAGCGGGTGCATTGCACAATCCAAAAGGGAGTACTCGGTAGGCAAAAGTTCCCCAAGGACAAGTAAATGTGGTTTTGTCTTGATCTTCAGGTGCTACCTGAATTTGATTATACCCACTAAAACCATCCAGAAATGAGAAATACTTTTTACCTGCTAAAGTGTCTAGTACCTGATCAATAAAAGGTAGAGGGAAATGATCCTTTAAGGTTGCTTTGTTCAATTCTCGATAATCAATGCAAACTCTCCATTTACCATTGTTTTTGGGCACTATAACCAAGGGAGAAACCCATTGGCTATCTGAAATGGGGTAAATGAAGTTTACCTTGAGCAATTTCTGGGGTTCTTCTTTCACGATTTCCCTAAGGTTTGGATTCATCCTTCTTTGTGGTTGCCTAATAGGTCTGCTGTTTTCTTCAATATAGATGTGATGAATACAAGTCTTAGGATCGATTCCTTTCATGTCAGTGTATTCCCATGCAAATGCAGTGGAATGTTTTTGCAAAAGTTTGGTTAATTCTTCTTGTTGTGGTCTTTCCAAGTTTCTGTTAATGTTCAATGTTTTTTTCTGGAAGGATTTCAACTGTAGAACTACCAAACTCTTCCATTGAGAAGAGAGACATCTGTCTAGAGGAGAGATATTCAATGTCTGCATTTAACTGAAACTGTGTAGAGTCATATTCTAAAGGTATTTCAAAATTTTCTAATGTATTTAGAATTTGACTATCTTCACTGATCTCAGAGATGGTTAGAATAGGTTGAATAGTATCCTCATCATCGACCCACTCATCTTCTCCTATTTCTGTTATTGCCTTTGCTGGAGGATACAAGTTGAATTTCTTGGTGGAATTAGCATCTGATATATACATGTCCCCAGACCTACAACTGATAAAAGCATCAGCTGTTGCTAGCCAAGGTCTTCCTAAGATAAGAGGATGTCCTCCTAGATTGTTCTTGGGAGTTAAAATCATAAAATCAACTGGATATTCCCAAGAGTCTAGGGAGACTGGAATGTCTTCCAATACACCATCAGGTTTAATGATTGATCTATCTGCAAGTTGCAGTAAAGTAGGTGTAAAGAGAAGGTTAGGAAGCTTTAACTGATCCATGGTCTGTCTACTCATGATGTTGATAGCGGCTCCTAAGTCAATCAAAGTATTTGGGATTTCAACCCCATTAATATGAGTCTTGACAATAGGGCTACCGGGATCCACATACTTTTGCATGGTAATCTTACCCATCATAATGTCTGCAATTTTTCCAACTAGATGTATCCTTTTGGTATCTCTGGTTCTTTTTACTGTTTTCTTCAAACTCAACTCCTTTATTGTCTTTGCTAGAATGGGAATTTCCTTAATGGATTGTAACAAGGGAATCTTGATACAGACATTCTTCAATTCATCTAGAAAACTATAGTCAGGCAACCAAATTTGCTTTTCCACTCCTTTGTCAATTTGTAATCTTTCAGGAAAAGGAGGTGTAGCTAAAGATGTAGGTTGCTCAACTATGGGAGTTGTAGAGGTTGATTCTTTTTCTTTTTCTTTTTGGATATTTTGGTTTTGAAGTGATACTTCAGAACCCTTATTGACTTTGAGAGATTCTTCCTCAGAAATGCTTGGTTGTTGAACACTTGTAGAAGGTTGATCTAGGATTCTACCTGATCTGAGTTGTACTTCATTGAGAGGAACAACCATATAGGTAGGGAATGGTTGACCTTCCATCATGTAAGCATTTTGAGGGTTCCTATTATTTGGATTTGGTAATGGCTGAGAGGGAAGTTGATTTGACTTTTGTTGGGACTGAAGCGAGAGTTGAGAATTTTGATTTTGTGGAGGAGGTTGTTGTTGTTGAGGGTATGGCAATGATAGTTGTTGACCTTGATTTGGAAATTGTGGAGCCTGCTGATTCTGAAATGATGGAGGATATTGATAGAATTGAGCAAGTCTCCCATAAGGATTTTGCATGCTTTGCATCCATGCTTGAAAAGCATTTTGAGGTTGAGGCCAAGGTTGTTGCCAAGGATTCCAATTTGGTTGGGATTGAAAATTCATAGAGTTGTTAAACCCTTGATTCTGTTGCCCTTGCCAAGGTCTCCTTGCAACAAAACAAAGAGATTCAAGTGTGTTTGGATCCTCTTGAAAGACTTCTTTGAGGCCAGGAATTGAAGGACAATCCTTGGTCTCATGAGTTTCTGAGCAAATTACGCATGTTTCTACAACGTGTGCATCCAAGGGACATTCCCTTAAAGCATGTTTCTTTCTACATTTCGGGCAAAAAATGGCCAAAGCCTCAGCTTCTGCTTTTTGTTTATTGTGAATCTTAAGGGTATCTAGTTGTTCGCTAAGACTCTCTAAGATGTCAGTTTTGAATTCATCAAGCATATTGCCGATTTCAGCCCTACTTACTGATCCCGTTGCAGATTTATTTTCTCTAAGGAGAGAAGGATCTCTAGGCCCTTTTTGAGTTTTTTATTTGCCCCTTGAGAGATGGATACATAGTTCTGCTATATCATTGAGTGAAAGTTGAGATATATCCCCTTTCCCCATCATGTTTAAGATATCTATCCATTCATCCCTAATGGCTTTTAATAAGAGGGCTTTTAAGGTCTCTTCATCCAAGCTACTCATTTTTGCTCTTTTCAAGTTATATTGAAATCTTTCAAGTAAATCTTCTAAGCTCTCATCTTCTCTTTGTATCATTTTAAATACCTTGTCCTTGTGATTAGTAGGCATACAATAGTCCAAATACCTATCCAAAAATGTTTGTTTCATTTCATCCCAAGACCTAATGGATTGAGTGAGTAACCCCATGAACCATTTCAAAGCTTGATCTTTCAGTGTTGAAGGGAAAAATTTGAGTTTCTGAGAGTCATCCAGGTAGTCATAAGTTCGACACACAACTTCAAACTCAAATAAAAATGTTTCAGGGTCCTCAGTTCTTAACCCATGGAAATTTGGGAGGACAGATGGCGATATGTTTTTCATAGTGGCTCGGGAATCCTCATTAACAATGGGAAACCCAAATGAATTATCCCCATCTCTATTTCCTCCTCCAAGGGGACCTCTACCTCCTCCATTGTTGTTGTTATTTCCTCCTCCTCCTCTACCTCTACCTCTACCTCTACCACCTTCTTCTTCCTCTGCCATAATGGTTCTCCTAGGGATTTCAAAATCTTCTGGTTCTTCTACAAAGGGTGAATGAGAAGAGATTTCTCCTTCTTCTTCAGGTGATTCTACTTCCTCAATTACAATTGGTCTTTCTGTAGGAGAAAGAGAAGAGTCTCTTCCCGGTTCAAATTCAATAGAAGGTGTGGGAGAGTCAACTCTTGGCTCTTGAATTCCAGGAATTCTAGGACTAGGAGTGTCGGTTGGAGATAAGGGAGGTGTCTCTTGTCTATCCCTTGAAGCAGATGGACTTGTAAAAATTGAACTTCGAGCTCTAGCTAAAAACCTTCCCCTAGAATCTCTAGCTCTATGCATGTCATTTTTTTTATTATTTTTCTTCAAGTCAAGTTAATAGTTCTTTTTCTGATCTTCCAGGTCACTCTAGGTGCAAGAAGAGAGCATACTCAAGAAACTACTAAATCAATAACTTTCTCTTTTTTGATCCTCCAGATCACTTTGAAGTGCAAGAGGAGAGCATACTTTGATAGGTTATCAACTTCTTTCCTTGAAATTTTATGTTTTTTTTTTTCTAAGAATATGGCTACTTAATTTCACTTCCCCGGAAACGGCGCCAAAATGTTTAGTCAATTTAGTGTTGTCTAAATTGCTATCATAAATTGTTAACCAGGAGCTCGTAAGCTGATGAAGTGAAGGTGTACTATATGTACTTAAGCAACCTCTTAGATCTTTTTGTCGTTTGGGGGTGTTGTTTGTGGTCAATTTAACTTCCTAAGATGGAGTGATGATTTTATAAACATATGAGTGATAGTGTGTGTAAGGTGATTTCTAAATGAGTGCGTGTGTGTAACTGGTGTTTCCTAACTACCTTCTAAACTTTGCAAAGAAAGAGATTGAAAGAAATAAATAACTTGAAATGAACTGAAAGCAAAGAACCACTTTCTAATGGCACTAGTCACTACTCATGCTGCTGCAAATAAAAAGGTAAGAAAAACCACTTCAAAGACCAATGATAATGTTCATCTCTTCCTAACACTCTGCTTCCAACATATAGTACTATGTAAAACACGATTAGGAAGTAGAATTTAGGCCTTTAAGAATTGAGCCTGATCGTCGTGAATCTTCAACTACTTCCCAGACCTCTGTTTTGACTGTTTGCCAACAGGCTTTGTAGAAGTTTATAGTAAAACCATCAGGGCCCGGAGCTTTATCATTTGGCATGCCTTTAACAGCCTCCTCCACCTCCTCCATTGAGATTTTTCTTAACAGAGAGGCATTTTGTGCTGGAGTAATGATTTGGGGAATGGCCTGAATTATTTCCTCTCTCGCTTCCGATCGATCTTCTTGAGATTCCTGGGCAATTTGCTTAAAATGACTAGTAAGCAAAGTTGAAATCTCATTATGATTTTGAATGACTTCTCCAGAAGCATTGGTCAGCTTCAGAATTTTGTTGGCCCCCCTGTAATCCATCGTTGATCTATGGAAGAACTTTGTATTTTGCTCTCCCTCCTTCAACCATTGGATACGAGACTTTTGTTTCCAAAGGATTTCTTCCTGTTGGCAGTGGAGCTGCCATTTCTGCATTAGTATCTTTTCCTGTTCATTTGAGTCCTCCCTGTTAATCCGTGAAGCCCAGCCCTTATGAATTTGACTTAGGTTGTCTTCCATCTTGTGCTTTTCCTGGAAAATATTACCAAACTCGGAAGCATTCCATTCCTTAATTTTGAGTTTGATGTGCTTTAGTTTGGATTGGAGTTTAAACATTTTGGTTCCCCTTATATTTCTGGGTTCTTCCCACCATTTCTTCACCAGATCAGAAAAGTTTGGGTGAGTTAGCCAGAATTTCTCAAATCTGAATGGCCTGTTTTTGGGGGTCTCAAGAAAAGCAGCTTCCAGGGCGATGGGCCAGTGGTCTGATCCCCCACAGGGGAGGATATCAGAGTCAACTGTTGTTCCTTCCAGCAAGATGTTTTCTGAGATCAAAAAGCGGTCAAGACGAGAGGCTATCCGGTGTTCCCCTCCTCTTCGGTTGTTCCAAGTGAAGAGCCCGTTTTTTGGGGGGATGTCGACCAGTTGGGCTGATTCCATGAAGTCAACAAAGAGTTCTGAGTCTCTATTTAGTCGCTGGAGGCCTCCTTTTGTTTCCAGGAGGGTGGTAATCATGTTGAAATCTCCTCCCATTATGATCTTTGAATGTTGGTGTCTTAGCTTTAACTTCATTAAGGAGTTGAGAAACGAAGTTTTATCTTCTAAACGCTGAGGCCCATAGACATTTATACAGAGGTAGGTTTCAGAGTTACCTGTTAGTTGAAATTCTGTGGCAATGTATGATCTGTTAGCTTCCATAGAGGTGATTTCAATGACTCTGGAATCCCAAAGGGTTGCAATGCCTCCTTCCCATCCGTGACTGGCTGAGTCTATGTATTTTATAGATTTTCCTAGCTTTTTGGTGATGTTCTCCAGCTGATCAGTGGCACATTTTGTTTCCTGAATGAGCATAATATCTGGTTTTTCTTGTTGTAACTTCCTGTTGAGAAGTCATTGTTTGACTTGACTGTTGAGCCCTCTTGCATTCCAGGAGATGATTTTCATTGATAATGATGAGGTTATTGGTAGGACAGGAAGGCATGTAAATCCTTCATTTTGCCTGAATTGATCATAAAGATACCCAAATCATGAAGAACCTCTGCATTCGTCCTTCGGCCTCTTTTTCTATTTTGCTTCCGTCCTAATGAATGAAGAAAAAGACTTTTGGGTTGGTTACCTGTGCTTTTCATGATTCCTAATCTTTTCTTTTGCTTGTCTAGTGCCGCTTGTTGTCTTGCTATGAAGAGGTCGTTGATCTTCTTTATTTCTTCCTCCGGGATATTTTCCAGCCCTTGTGTTCTCCAGTGTTTTTCCATTTCTGACAGGTTTACCCCTTCTTTTTCTAGAACTTCATTGAGTTCCAGGTCTTCCCCATCACTTGTTAGCATATCTGTGTCTTCATCTCGTTCATCTGCTATTTCATGCATTTGTATTGCTGCGTTTTCGGTGGTTTCCTCTGCTTCCGTTGATCTGTGGTATGTCTTAGTTTTTTGAGGATCTTCTGGTAGCCTTATCTCTTTGTTGTTTCCTTCCGAGTCTGCTTCTGAGTCCAGAATGCTGAAGGGGTTAAGAGTTATGTTGGGATCTATCACTGCTTTGTTTACTCTTTTCCTGTAGGCCCTTTGTCGTGATTTTGGTTTTTTGAAAACCTCCCGGTTCTGGACCGGCTGCTCAGGCTTGGCTTCTTCAACAGGTTTGATTAATGGGAATTTCCTTACGAGGTGGCCGTGTTCATGGCATTTCCTACATCGGAAGGGGATCTGTTCGTAGTCGATAGGTTGGAAGTAATCTTCATCTCTGAACTCTAGCCACAGTCCTTCATGTAGGGCACCTGAGACATCCATTTCAACGCAGATCCTGGCACAGGAGGTGTACTTCCTTTGCATAGTTGCCTCTGAGGCTTTAATGAAGGTGCCAAGTCGGTCTCCTATGCACTTTAGAGTTGCTAGGCCCCAGTAATCGATAGGTAAAGAGAAAAGGCGGATCCACACAGGGACTTGGGTGAAAGTTTCCTTTTCAGGTACGAAGTTTTCTTTCCAAGGCCTCATGTAGAGGCCTACTGATGAAAGGAAGTAAGGCCCTCCATCGAAGATCCTATCCTTGTCTTCTAGGTTAGAAAAGACAACAGTAAAAAAACCTTTAGCTCCGAGATGAAGTCTTACA
Source organism: Pinus tabuliformis (assembly GCA_031772625.1). Lineage (NCBI taxonomy): Eukaryota > Viridiplantae > Streptophyta > Pinopsida > Pinales > Pinaceae > Pinus > Pinus tabuliformis. The sequence goes on along the minus strand of CM062809.1, from coordinate 400,362,557 downwards.
TCACCTTTTGGCCGCCAGTGTTGTTTGATCCATTGGCAAAGAGCTCTTTCTGATGGCCACAGACCCATAAATTTACAAATGATTGCATGCTCCATCATGTGGTCTCTGTAGGCCTGAATGTCTGGATCTGAGAAGACCACTCTAAGGGCTTCCTTCTTTTTGGGTTTGCAGGCTCCTTGCAGGGTATTTTTAGGGTTGAGGTGGGAAGCTTCCGATTTATCCTCGTTATCTATGGGGCGTTTTCCCTCCCTGTGCTCCTTTTCCTCATCTAAGGGGGCGATTATTGGGTCAGAGCTGTTTTGGCCTGCTTTCGGTGTGTTCCCGTGCTTCTCCTACCTGTTGCTGACTTTTCCTGGCATTTCTGATCCATGATTTGGATCTTTTTGCCCCTGGGTTGCTCTGCCGCTACTTGTCCCAGAGCTGTCTTTTCGAGCTTCATACCCAGGGATATTGAAACCCTCGTGAGTGTTGAGTTTCTGCATGGCTATTTCCCTGTAAGATGGGGTCCCAGTGGACCCCCCGTCTGCTATTTGTCGGGCCAGAACCCGACCTCTGAGAAGAAGATCAGCTAATTGATCTCTGTGCGCTGCCAGAACTTTTGGTGAAAACTGTTCAGAAAACGGTGTTAAACCCTAGGTGCAGGGTTTCTCCATTGCTCCCGTTCCGCTCCCTGAATGCTTATTATTTACTAATAACTCTAACATTAACCTGCATTGTTCATTTATTATTGTTGTTCAATTAAGTAATGCAGATTGATTTGGATTGGTAGTGTTGTTTGATAATCATAGTTTCTTTACTTGATTAAGTGTGATTAGTCTCAAGCTTATTTGAATAATTCTTCGTGTAATTCTCAATTGCATTCAGTTCCAATTGGTTTCAGAACAAGTTGTATAGAATTACATAGGGTGTTGCGAGCATTCCTTTCATAAATAGTTCTTTGCAAAATTGTGTGAATTGAATTGAAGAATTGGAATTTAATGATTGCAATGATTCATCATTAGATAACCTCTAGCTTCACTGCACATACTGTGTTGGCACTCTTGAAATAGAAAGACTTACCTCAGGTTGACAACTAATGTAGGGATTAAGATTGCCTGTAAAAAAAGACATCTTAGTGAGCCAACAATATGATGTAGGTTTTAACCTGTACAAAAATTACCTGCATACGAATTCTAAAACACATAAAATAAACAATGCGAGAGCATAACACATAAAACACATATACACAAAGATTTTCCCCTGGATCCCAAAACCGGGACTACTAGCTTGATTTTTCATTATGTTCCTTTCAATGTTACAATACATATTTATACATGCCGAAGCATCCAATACAATGGACCAAAAACCATCGTGTCCAATACCATGGATCGAAAACCGTCACGTCTAAAAACATGTTCGAAAATCATACACAAAACCATAGGTGGGTCCGCCCAGCCTAACATAGGTTCCAAAACCAAAATCCATAGAGTGGGGTTACCTTCAACCCTCAAACCCCCTGTGACCCCCTCGCTATGAAATCCGTGCAATGAAGGGGGGGCTCTGCTCCCCCCCCCCCCCCCTCCCTAACCCCCTGGTTAACTACGTGGGCTAGTCATGGAAAGAATATAACACAACCCAACATTCTCCCACTTGTTGTTTTCTTTCCACATGGGGCCACAAGAGAGCTTAGTCATTTATCAAACCTTGTAACGTCCATTGTTTCTCTACACCAAGAGAACTTCTCAGAGCTCACAGATTTTGTCAATGCATCTGCAGTATTCTTCAAAGTGTCCACCTTTACCAGCAACACCTTTTTTTCTTCTATCATATCCCTCACAATGTGGTATTGAACATCAATGTGCTTTGTATTTGAATGATATGCAGTGTTATTTGCCAAGAAAATTGCACTTTGGCTGTCAGAGTCTATCCTTATAGCTCCCTATACTAACCCCATACTTGAACACAATCTCTGCAACCAAACTACTTCCTTGCTTGCATGAGTGGCTGCCATGTATTTTGCCTCTGTAGTTGATAGTGCCACTACAGATTCTTTCTTACTCATCCAACTAACTGCACCTCCAAATAGGTTAAACACATACCCACTTGTAGATCTTCTCTGATCCAGATCTCCATCCCAATATGCATCAACAAAGCCACGGATATCCAACACTCTACCCAATCCTGGTCTTCCTTGGTAGCACAAATCATAATCACTAGTGCCACGCAAATACCTGAAAACCCGCGTCACTGCTGTCCAGTGCTCCTTCCCTAGTTTTGACATAAACCTGCTCAATACTCCCACTACATGTGTGATGTCTGATCTAGTACAGACCATCGCATACATCAGGCTACCGACTGCACTTGCATATGTAACATGGGACATGTCCTCTTCCTCTTCTTGTGTCTTGGGAAAATATTCAGCAAATAATTTTACACCTATAGGAATAGGAACCTTCACTGGTTTACTATCCTGCATATTAAACCTTTGCAATATTGTCTCGACATACTTCCTCTGGTTTAACCGGAGCTTCCTCTTTTCCCAATCCCTTTTAATTTCCATGCCCAAAATATAGTTTGCAGCACCAAGATCTTTCATGTCGAATTTGGAGGACAATTGGGTCTTCAAATCCTGGATAATTTCTTTGTCATTTCCAACCAGTAACATATCATCCACATACAAGAGCAAATAAATAACACGGCCGCCAATTAATTTAAAATACACATAGTGATCTTCTTTGCTTCTAGTGAAGCCAAGTCCCCGTATAAATGTATCAATTTTTTGATACCATATCATTGGTGACAGTTTTAACCCATACAGATACTTCTTTAACTTGCATACTAGTTCTTTCTTACCCTTCACAGCAAAGCCTTTAGGTTGCTTCATGTATGTTTCCTCTTCCAGATTCCCGTGAAGAAATGATGTCTTCACATCCATCTATTCTACAAAAAAATCAAAAGCAGCAGCAACAGATAAAAGTAATTTAATAGACGTTACCTTGGAAATGGGAGAAAAAATATCACCAAAATCAATTCCCGACACCTGGAAATAACCTTTTGCTACCAACCGAGCTTTGTATTTCTCCACCTTTCTTTCAGCATTTGTCTTCTTCTTGAACACCCATTTGCTGCTAATGGGTTTCCTTCCATCCGGCAACTCCACCAGATCCCAAGCCTCATTTTTGTGCAAAGATTCCATTTCATCAACCATGGCCTCTTTCCAGAGTTTTCTATCCTCTGAATCTACTGCTTCCTTCAAAATTCTGTGATCATCATCAGTAATAGATAAAGCAAAATTTGAATAGAAAGCATATGGACTATACCTTTCTGGCTGCCTTTTTTCTCGAACTGATCTTCTCACAGCTAGAGTTTGTGGCTCTTCATATTCTGATTCCTCCTCTGCTGTAGAGTTTGATTCTTCCTCCTTTAGCTCAAATTCTATCTTCTCAGGTTCCTTTGGTTGGACTTCATGTTTAATAACATCTTTCACCTCTCTGAACACCACATCTCAGCTGTACACAACCTTCCTGTTATAGACATTTTTGTGCCTTACGGCTCTAAGCATGAAATGTCCATAAACCAAGGGATCCTAAGTCCCTAAAAGTGTTGTTCCGACCCCTAAAGGAACAAGGTCAACAAATTACAGCTTCTCCCAGAAGTTCTCCAACAAAAACTGCTCAGAATCAGTCAAATCAGGATCATTTCAGCTGCTCCACTGGCTAGCTACGTTGCATAGCACCCAAATACACTAGCTAGGTGCGTTGCAACGCACCTAAATGCACTACCAGGGTGCGTTGAGCGGGAAATGACAAATGGCAGTGTCATTCCGTGAGGTGGACAGACAATGGAAGTTTCCAGAATCTTCCCCAATGACACTTGCCTCACTGAGTTTGACCAAGGATGAGTAAGAGGCTCTCAGTCTCCAAGTGGAAGCAAGAACTGACAGAGAGAAGACACTAGTCAAATCATAAGCTGACTCATCCTCTTTGCATACATCTATATATGGATCCCTCATCCCAGAGATCCAGAGGTTGGAATTTTGTACATTGCAGAGAATTGATGTTAGTTTTGAGATAGATATCAGAGTATTGGGTGATTTATGCTTTGTTGGAGGTGAAGAGGGGCTTCTGTGCTAGGAGGCTGATGCTGGATCAGGAACCATCGGTTGTAACTCCTCCTCGATCTTCTTGTTATATCAATAAAACTATTTGAGTTTCTCCTACATGCTTGTGTATCATTGATGTTTGTTACATTTGTATGTTTAGCTTAAATCTGATCCTAAGCTATTTATGAATATAAATCCATGTCTTTGTGTAGTTTTCTTCTTCTGTGATCTTACAGGAACTTGGTGAAGCTGGGCAAGTAAGGAAGCAGGTAGCTGGAAGCTGTCAAAGAGGAGAGGGATTGGATCAAAGGACTAGCGCAAGACACAGGTTGGTTCATCCTATTCCTCTTCGTTTATAGTTCATAAAGAAGAATACAAAAGTAGTTTTCTCTGTTTGTTTCTAAGGTCACTATCACACCTTAGTGGGATAGGGTCGTTCTAAATAGACACTTTTCCCGTTAACAAAATGGCGACTCCGCTGCGGAGCATGTCTAATTAGTTTGTTTGTGTTTCTCTTGTTGTTTGTTTCATAAGTATAGAAGTAGCAATCGAACTGCATTTGCCATTAACAAATGCAAAGTAGACATCTGCTACTTCAATCCATTCACTGGATCTGTTTATGATTTGAACAACTGATTCACAAATGATCTGATTGCCCTTTGTGATAGCTCTTACACCTCCTTTAAATCTACCCTCTGATTGTGCATTACTGATTGCTTTTACTCGGCCAAAAACCATAGATTAAACTGCAAACCGTGACCCAGAACACGGATAGAATTCTCGTTTCTGCCCCAGCGCATGTTATAGACATTTTTGTGCCTCGCATCATGGAGCATGGAATGTCAATAATTACAGGGATCCTCAGTCCCTAAACATGTCGTTCTTACCCCTAAAAGAACAAGGTCATCAAACAACAACACTTCCAATCAGTTCTCCACCTGAAAACACTTCAAAACAGGCTTATTTTGGATCATGTCAGCTGCTTAACTGAGCTTCTGCACTGTAATGCAACTGTCCCACTCTGTACCTGCGCTGGAAGTCAAAAGTAATGAAGGCTACCTGCACTGGGCGAGATTGGCCAAGTGGCACAGTCATCCTGCAAGGTGTCAACTGCCCAGGAAGCTTCCAAACTGACACTTGGTTCATAAGATTCGCCCTATGATGAGTAAGAGGTACCTGATCACCATGTGTAACCAAGGATCTCCAAGTGGACTCAAGAACTGAAGATTAACTGAAGAGGGAGAGGACACAAGGCAGCTTCATGTCAGTCTCAAGCTGACTCATCCTCTCTTCTTCTATCCTATATATAGAGCTCTTCTATGAGGTCTAAGGAGGCTGGAATTTTGTGTAAAGCAAGGAGGTGTTGTTGGATTACAGTTAGAGCTATTGGGTGATTGTTTTACTAGAGGTGAAGAGGAGAGTTCTTGCTACTGGGGAGGTGCTGCTGGATTGGAGCCCTCATTGGTTGTAACCTTCTCAGAACCCTGTTACTTCTATCAATAAAGTTTTGCATGTTCTCCTATATACTTGTATTGCATTGATGTGTTGTATTTACATGTATATTTGTTTCACTCTAATCCATGCATCAGTTATGAGTACTTGTATCTTGTAGTTTCCTCTCTCGTTTTGTGCAGGGCTTGTGTGTAGCTAGACCGGCAAAGAGAGCAAGGAGCTGGGAACAAGAGACAAAGAGAGAGGATCAAGATCGACTAAGCGAAGGATACCAGGTTGGTTGATTATTTCTTCCCCCTCTCTGTACTTTCATAAAGGAAATCATCAAAACTTTACTTTCAGTTGTTGCTAAAGACTGTCACCTTTAGAGTAGGGATAGGGTCATCCGCATCGGATACTTTTCCCCACAACAAACTGGCGACTCCACTGGGGAGCCTAGTATCTTGTTGGTGTTTGTAGTATTTTGCTATTCATTTCTTGAAGAAAAGAGTACCAAATCGAAAAGCTTTTGACTATATCAAAAGCGAAGTAGAGGGACTGCTACTCTTGCTCATTTGCTGGGCAAATTCAAGATTTGAAGAGCTTATCTACAAAAGACTCTTTACTCTTTGTGATAGATCTTCATCCTCTTGATCATACCTTAGCCTGTACTTGACCTATAGCTTTTTATTTCATCAAAAACAGTGCATTTTTGAGCTTTTTATGACCCGGAAAACTTTGTAGACGAAACTCTCGTGAGTCAGTGCAGGCTGTACACAGGCAGCCTGCATTACAGCGCAGGTACTCCCTTCGGGAACTGCGCTGAGAGTGGAATTGGCAGACTAGAACCTGCGCTGGTCCAGTTAGCCCTTGTCTTGCTCAGTCTTCCTATTGTGTCTTGGCCCTGTTTGCACTTGTTTTTGGCTGATTGCTTGCTGGTTATTGTACTTGCTGTAAGCCACTTCTCCTTGACATTATTCCGCCTCAGTTGTGTGATGAAACTGTGAATGTTCTTTCAGTATTTCTTGTTTCAGTTACAGTTTCCCATTGTGAAAAGCAAACCAGTATAGCTGTGGCCTCTTAGATCCTGAACTGTAAAAGTATCTTTGTGATCTTATGAGCTAGTTTTATTACTGTTCATGGCTGTTTGAGTTTGTTTGCTCTTCATTTTTATGGTTTGAATCTATACATTTCCTGTGTTTAAACAAGTCTATCATAAGGTGTCTTTTTGATTGTGGACAAGCTTGTTTATTTCTACTTGAAATTAGATTCAAAATCATACAACAGTTTCCTTTTTGTCTAGCATCAACATTAAGGATAACGAAAAGAAATACATGCATTGTGCATTTTGCATTTGACTGTATGCTTGACGATTTAGGAAGATGTGCATTTTAGTGTGTGTTCTTTGATCTCTGGAAAAAGTTGTGTCCTTCTTTTCCCTCAAGTAGATTAAGGTTTTCAAAGTTGAAAGATTGAAAAGATTTGCTTCTCATTCTTAGATTGCATATAGGAAGTTGTATATATACATCTCGTGGTGAACCTGAAAGGCAAACTGTTAAGAAAGATCAACATTAAAATAAACTCAATTTACATAACAACGCTTTGGAATTTAACGCAAACATCTAGAGGTCTAGGTAGAGACGTGTTCCGGCGTCGTTAAACATAGTGACTGTCGATCTCTACGAAGGTGGGTGATTCCTCCTGAGAGTCGGTGGCACTAACACGGACATGAGCTGCCGCGTACCGTCGCGTATATTGGGAGACCCCTATAGGCTTTTATCCTTTATCCTTAGGAAACCGTGTCGGCCGCCCTACTGATCACGATGCAGTGAACACAGCATTCACGAAGATCGACCACCCGTACCGTAAAACGTATTCTGTGGTTTCGCGAAAGGTTTGGCACACCCTCTGCCTAGATCTCCAGAGCAGTTTCTTTTGGCCTTTTTCAAACTCTATAACTGAAAAAGTCCAACCGAGCATTTGTCACTTCGGGCTCGTTAATACATCGAAGGCGACTAGAGTCATCTTTAGCTTTTTCTCGACTCTTAAAACATGAAAAAGCAAGTTTGTGTCTAAAAGCGTCGTTAATAAAATTTATTTTAAGCGGAACATAATCACCTGTTATTCCCACGTTGATCTTTCAGTTGAAAAGTATGGAGCCCACCAACCAAGGAAGTAACCTTGGCGGAAGTCCAAATCCCTTCTCCTCTTGGGGAGATGTTGGTGCGCCTCATATGGCTACATTGTCGCTTCCAGGATGGACAATCGGCCTCCCTGTATGGCTCTTTTCAACTAATGTAGTCCAGATCGCCACTAATCCTGAGCATTCGAATCAACAGTCAGAACAATCTAGAACTACCCACCAGCCTTCCACTTCTTATGATACTTCCTCTGATCCTTCGTCTTCGCAAGGTAAAGCTGGCAAAAGTCAGCCTCCCAAGGAGAAGAAGGAAAAGAAGAAGAGAGAAAAGAAGCAGAAGGAGCCTCTGGCGAAGGCGACTGGGGGCAAGCAGAAGAAAGCTGACAAAAACCCACACACTGCACCGACCGGGCCTAAATCGCCATGTGTCATTTGCAAAGGGATCCATTTCCATCGTGATTGTCCTTGTATTCCCCGGATACTAAGGGACTGGTCCCCAAGGTTGCACAATCCGGTAGCATCAACCTCTGGTTGTCATGTTGATTGCATTCCGTCAACTAGCGAGAGTGAAGGACGAAGAAGGGGACCAAGATCACCCTGTCTATTGTGTGAAGGTCATCATGCCATCCACAAATGTCCATTCTTAGATGAGGCCAAGAGAGTTTTGGAAGATCGCCCGGTGTCACCGGTGCGACTTCCACCTGGATATCAAAAACTCGCGCCTAATCCCTCGATAGTTGAAAATCCGGTTGAACCACTCAAGTGGTCAGCTGAAGTGTCGGTCATTGAGAATGAACCTACTGAATCTAGACTAGACGAAAGTCTAAAGGTCGACATGGCAGTTGGCCCGGTTCTTCCTTCAGAGGTTCTATCGTCCAATGACCCCGTCATTGAAGACCCGTCTTCAAATGACACCGTCGCCGAAGAGTCGTCTTCATGCGACACCCTCACTGATGAGAACAAGGATGACACCATCCAGGTTCTTTTCATCAGCGCTGACTCCGATGAGCATCAGGGCAATGCGCCCATTCCTTTATCGCAGGAAGGAACATCATCAGAGTCATATCCGGCCGTATATTCGGTCCCACCGCCAAGCAACCTGGTTGTATCCTTTGATTGGAATCAACTAGGCAGACCCCGGTTACTAGCCAGTGTACCATTCAGAATCATTGTCCAGATCTATAGAATGATTATGGCTGGTACTATCATTGATGAAGGGGCATCTGTGAGTATCCTTTCCTCTGTTGCTTGGAAAGCACTGGGTTCCCCGGCGCTTTTACCTGAGTTGAGAAATCTCTCAGGTTTTGATAAAGGAACCAGTCGACCATTAGGGATCCTCCCCGATGTACCTGTTACATTGAAGGGGAAGACCGTCAGGATGAACGTGTTGGTAGTTCAAGGACCCTTGGATTATAACCTACTCCTTGGACGCGACTATATTTATTGCATGGGAGCGATAGTCTCCTCACTCTTTAGAGTAATGTGTTTTCCACATGAAGGAAGGGTGGTCAAGCTCGTAGACCAACTTTCATTTCCGGGATCTCGCATCGCAAATAGTCAAATACCAATCCTAAATGGTCTGTTCACTCAAGATTCGCCTCCTCCCCCGGTCCTCCTTCCCGATGAGCGCGAGTGATTCGGAAAGAAAGACTAGAACCCAGGGGGCATGCACCCTGGTCTGCTTCGGGCAGAAGAAACTCCGGGTATAAGACAGAATTTCCGCAGGAGAACATGACTAGTCCGTACCCCGTCCGTAGGAAGTGGGGTTGTTCTGGAATAATGATCTTTTGTTAAAGTTATGTGTTTGGGAATCATTCACCTTTGTCTAAAAAAGTGGGCAATGCCCGAGTAGGAATTCCCTTATTACAACAAGTAGTCACCATCTTTAAATTCAAGCCTCGCCCATCGAAACATATGTTTTGAAGGATAAGCAGGGGCAGTCTACTAAGAAGGAGACCGTATTGTTGTGACAGAGGGTAACCATCTTAGGACAACCCAATGATAGGCACCGCCGAAGAAAGAGATTGATCTGCGGCAGCAAATCGAACCGTCTTTGGAATAATAAGAAAGAGGCAAGCCTCCCTCAATAATACCAATGTTTTATCTTTGAGTAGTGTTCTTCTATTGTCATAAATAGTTGTTTGTTAAAAGTGGGCCGACGGGAAGCCTGAGTACTGCATAAGACCCCTTAAAATAACGAGAAGACAAGTATCGTTAGCATTAGATTAGCAAGATGACAAATAAATGTGAACACCCAAAGAAAAGCAGAAGTAGGGGAGAGGAGGGGCAGCCTCGAAATTCTATCCTATACCTGGGGGCATGCAAACTTTCTGGAGTGCAAGCTAGGGGCGGTTATTTATCTGGTTTTAAGATTAGCCGTTTCCAAACTTGCATGAAAGAAAGCCTGTGGGGCAAAAGTAAAATTTGCCAAAAGTGAGCACAGCTGTGGTAAGGCATAAGCTCTATAAAAATTGGTCCTTACGAGAGGCGTTCTTCATATGACTGGTATATCGAGCAGTTTTAGCATATAGTTCATGCTCGTTAAAAAATAAACGCAAATCCGAGCAGTTTTAGGACTGAATTTATGCTCGTTAAAAAATAGAAAAGTGTGAGCAAAAGTTTCCCTCAGAGTTCAAGCTCATGGAAAAAATGAACCGGTAAATAACCTTTTGAGATCATAAATTCATCAGCCATAAGAACCTTGATCGTGTTTTCATCCATCACCTCCACTGTTCATTTGGCCGATCATTCACTTCCATTTGTGTGTTTACCTCTTTTGAGAAACAGCTGCGAAGAGTGATTTCACCTAGCCATCCTTGTGACACTGCCGTGATTGGAAAATTCCAACCTGTACCTGGAATCGGTAGCTATCCCTGTTTATCACTCGTTCCTCAAAAGACGAGTCTTCTTTCAGCTCTTTTCACTGACTCGTAAAATATGAAAAGTTTGCCGAGTTTTGGCCTTCCAGCTCGTTAAATGACCGGAACGCTATCCCTCCTCTAAATTTTAATCTTTTTGGACCTGAGGGATTATTGCACAAAAGGATCGAGCGCTTGTCTTGTTCGGCTCGTTAAAAGTACCGAACAGCCATCCCTTCTGTATTGTTTTATACTTTTTCGGACTTAAGGGATTTGCTGACGAAAAAGGAATCATGGAGTTGACTTTCTGTACCTTTTCGGACTCTCTAAAAATGAAAAGGACCGAGTTTTCCTTGTCGTTAGACTCGTTAAAATGATTAAATAGCGACAAACTTGTCTTTAGACGAGAACGAGTTTCCCTATCGCTAGGCTCGTTAAATCATAGCGATAGGCTTGCCCGAAGGGCAGGTTATAGAACAAGCATATGTTATCCTCCTCAAGCTTGACAAAAATAAAGAGGTACTGGTCAGAAATGACTGGGGAAAAATTGGGAGAACATTCAAAGTTTAATGGTAGCAAGTCACTCTTGAACATGACACTTTTCCTCCGTATCACATCGGGTTGGGTTGTTTCATTCACCGGTCTCATCACCATGGTCCTCGCCAAACCATCCACATTTGGGGTAATGCTACCGATCCATCGCATCAGTGTCGTTATATGTTCAAGAGGGGTCATTCTGAAAGTGTCAACCGTGTCCCATCCACTGCCATACATTATCCTTCATCCATTCATGACCGCCACCCTGAATCATATGTCACAGTTTGTTTTCACCTCCACTAAAGTCATTAGCTCCGTTCCATGTCATTGATGTGGGATTCATTAAGGCCCTCCTTTGACGGATCGCTTCTTGTCGACTTCAGCTCATTATCCAAGAAGTTGATCTAGGAACACCCCCATCAGTACTTTGAAGCTTGCATGCCTCAATGGCAAGTTTCTCACTTCCGGCGACAGGTATACATCGATGACCTTCGACCAGAAGATTTTGCGTGGCGTTCGACGCCAGTCCTTTTTTCACGCCACGTGAATTGTACTGCAGTACCTTGAGGGTCATCGTCATTATTGGTGATTCCTCTCGCGCTTGTTAACGGTTTTCATTATTGACCGGTAATCAAGCGATGTCTTTCCATGTTCGACTTCAGCGCAATTCTCACATGGATCGACTTGTACTTAGAGTGAAGATCGAACGAGTTTGAAGACCCCGGATCTAGTTTCATCCATCCGGGCTGCGATATATATTCAGGAAATATAAAAGCATTTGCCATGTACATCATTGCAGCAGATGATCATCCTACTCAAAGGATGATAATTTCAGCAGAAAATTATCAGTCTATCTTCAGACGATCGTCTGTCATATGTACCAAAATGTATTTATAAAAAGCTGAGCATGGGAATGCCCGCCTCAGCTAGATCATGAGAATAATGATGAATGAAAAATAATGTATTGTATTGTATTGTATTACAGGGCACTCTCCTCAGCACTGGAACGAACTTCGGATCCTCTAGATAAAGCATTTCACCCGATAAACGGCCTCATACTTTAGGGGGCAACTGTTATAGACATTTTTGTGCCTCGCATCATGGAGCATGGAATGTCAATAATTACAGGGATCCTCAGTCCCTAAACATGTCGTTCTTACCCCTAAAAGAACAAGGTCATCAAACAACAGCACTTCCAATCAGTTCTCCACCTGAAAACACTTCAAAACAGGCTTATTTTGGATCATGTCAGCTGCTTAACTGAGCTTCTGCGCTGTAATGCAACTGTCCCACTCTTTACCTGCGCTGGAAGTCAAAAGTAATGAAGGCTACCTGCGCTGGGCGAGATTGGCCAAGTGGCACAGTCATCCTGCAAGGTGTCAACTGCCCAGGAAGCTTCCAAACTGACACTTGGTTCATAAGATTCGCCCTATGATGAGTAAGAGGTACTTGATCACCATGTGTAACCAAGGATCTCCAAGTGGACTCAAGAACTGAAGATTAACTGAAGAGGGAGAGGACACAAGGCAGCTTCATGTCAGTCTCAAGCTGACTCATCCTCTCTTCTTCTATCCTATATATAGAGCTCTTCTATGAGGTCTAAGGAGGCTGGAATTTTGTGTAAAGCAAGGAGGTGCTGTTGGATTACAGTTAGAGCTATTGGGTGATTGTTTTACTAGAGGTGAAGAGGAGAGTTCTTGCTGCTGGGAAGGTGCTGCTGGATTGGAGCCATCATTGGTTGTAACCTTCTCAGAACCCTGTTACTTCTATCAATAAAGTTTTGCATGTTCTCCTATATACTTGTATTGCATTGATGTGTTGTATTTACATGTATATTTGATTCACTCTAATCCATGCATCAGTTATGAGTACTTGTATCTTGTAGTTTCCTCTCTCGTTTTGTGCAGGGCTTGTGTGTAGCTGGACCGGCAAAGAGAGCAAGGAGCTGGGAACAAGAGACAAAGAGAGAGGATCAAGATCGACTAAGCGAAGGATACCAGGTTGGTTGATTATTTCTTCCCCCTCTCTGTACTTTCATAAAGGAAATCATCAAAACTTTACTTTCAGTTGTTGCTAAAGACTGTCACCTTTAGAGTAGGGATAGGGTCATCCGCATCGGATACTTTTCCCCACAACAGCGCAGGCTCTGTGAAGAGGTTCTGCATTTCAACGTAGTTCCCGATAGGGCTACCTGCGCTGCAATGCACTTTCTCTGTGTAACAAGTGCGCTGATCAGCCTAGCCTTGTGCAGCTGAGGTTCTTTGCTTCATTTTTTCAGTTTTGTCTCTAATTTTTGCAGCCTGTGATCAGCATATGTGTCTGTTTAAAAACCCCTTTTCTTTGCTATAATTCCGCCTCCTTTGTACAAAAAGACTGTAGATGTTTTTGTGTGTTTGTTGCGTCATTTACAGTTTTCCATTGCAAAAGTAGAATAGTCATACTGTCGTCCTTTGATTTAGATCTGTCGCAAGTGTCGATTTTGATCATAAGAGAAAGTTTATTTGCTGTTGACAGTCGATTATGCTTTTACTTTTGCCTTTGGTTTGAATTTATGACTTTCTAGTGTCGAAACGAGTATTTATTTCAAAATCATAAAGTGTCATAATCATCTCTACCTTTTGATTTCGAAAAGAAGCTTGTTTGTGTTTGTCACTTGAAAGCAAATTCAGATTTGTACATCAACTTTCTTTTAGGCATCAATATTAAGAAAGTGAAAAACAAATACATGCACATGTGCATTTGCATATTGACAGTCTATTTGGCTTGACTTAGGAAAGTGCATTTACAGTGTTCTCTTTGCTCTTTGTGAAAAGATTGTGTCTTTCTTTTCCCCTTGTAGCTAGGATTTTCATTGCTGAAAAGAGATAAAAGTTTGCTTATCATCTTTAGATTGCATTTTAGGAATTACATCTACATCTCGTGGTGAACCCAAAAGGCAAACTTCATAAGAAAGATCAACTTAAAATAAATTCAATGAACTTAACAATGCTTTGGAACTTAACGCACAACATTTAGAGGTCTAGGCTAGAGACGTATTCCGGCATCTTAAAGCCTCGTAACTGTTGTCCTCACTGATGGTTGGGTGATTCCTCCACTGTGAGACGATAAGTGCCAGTACGGACTTGTGCTCCCATGTACCGTCGAGTATATATTGGGAGACCCCTATAGGCTTAAATCCTTTTATCCATAGGAAGCCGTGTCGGCTGCCCTACTGATCGCAATGCACTGAACACAGCATTAGGGAAGATTGATTGCCGTACCGTAAAAAGTATTCTGCAGTTTTGCGATTGGTTTGGTACTCCATCTACCTAGATCTCCAGAGCAGTCCCTTTCGTTCCTTTTCAGACTCCTTAACGGAAAAGGTCCATCTGAGCACTTGTCACTTCAGGCTCATTAAAAATCAAAGGAGACTAGAGTCATCTTTTGTTTTTTCTCGACTCTTAAAAATTGAAAAAACAAGTTGTGTCAAAGCGTCTAAAATTTATTTTAAATGGAATAATCATCACCTTTCCCTCGTTGGTCTTTGAAGTTAGTCTCCCTTCATCGCAAGTTCTTGTAGAATCGCTAGAAAATATTTTGGTTAGACTAGATATGTCTGAACAACCATCGACATCCAGGACTGTGTCGTCCGACACAGCAGTGGCACAACCTTCTACTGCTACTCCAACGATGTTCAATGGTATACCATCTGTCCCGACAAGTTATCAACAACAAGCCGAAGTCCAATCAGGGACTGTTTCGACGACATGGTCAGTTCCTATTTCTTCATCCGGATTATCATCTGGTATTTCTTATGTTGAAACTCAACAAATTGACCCAATGTGTCTTCAAAGGCCAATCTACCCTTTAAGTACTGGATTTCTGCCATATGGAGGGCAGTATGCCTTTTCAGAGTTCCCTCCCAGAGAACAACCATATGCGAGTTTACAACAAACTTCAGGTCAAACTGGAATTACATCCAACGGTTGGGTACCAATACTGCCTCAGCAACCAAGGGTTGTATATACAATGCAACCAGTCCATCCTGTGTCGAATATTCCCACTATACCTGCTACGGTGACTGCGTCGCAAGGTCAAGTGCTACCTGTTATATGTCAACCCCAAGTTTCTTAGGTTGCAATACAACAACCTCTTGTCTCGACGACTCAATCACAAACTCAGGTTAGTGCCTCCTTATTTGGAGCGACTCAGGCTCAAACAAGTACTATGACTCCTCATCTTGGTCAATCATCCAGTATTGGACAACAGCAAATGGTCCAACAACCAGGACTGGTTCAATCTCAACAACCGCAATTCCAGCAATCATATCAAGGACCTGAGCAACAAGTCTTTGTAAGTAATGGGCAACTGCATTTCCAAAGCGGTTATCAACAACCATACTATAACGGTTGTGCCCATCAACCTTGTCAAAGTTTCCAGCATCAAATACATTATGCTGGTATGCAAAGACCCATTGCTCAGACGATTCCATCTTATCCTGGGTATGCTTCTCCTAACCTGAATCAACAGTTGCCCTTTGTAGCAACTCTAGAATTACCAGATCTAAACCGGCTGACGAATGATCCAATTGCTTATGCCCCTTGGTGGCCAGCGATTCCGCATAAACTTCCGTCAGATATTCCTAAATTTAATGGAAATCCGGGTGAAGACTTGTCGATTCATGTGATGACATTTCATCTGTGGTGCTCATCAAACACCCTAAACGATGGTTCGATTAGGCTTCACCTTTTTCAGCGAATGTTAACTGGTCCGGCAGCAAAATGGTATATCGAATTGCCTAGAGCTTCATTTGACAACTTCAGTACCCTAGCCACAACATTTTTAACCCATTTTCAGTTACCGATAAGGTACGAAACGGGAATGGAACTTATTACCAACTTCAAACAAACGACGGCCACTCACATATCTGATCATATACATGAGTGGCGACGTCATCGTAGAATGGTGAAAACATATGTTCCCGATCAGCTCTTAGCTGAATGGTTTATCAAGTCATTACTGCCTTCCATCACGGAAGATGTGGCAAAAGGGGGAGTCGTCACTGAAGAGCAGGTTATTGCTCGTGCGCAATACTTGGACTTGATTTACACTCAGTCTGGCACGCTCTACGATAAAATACCTGACGCTCCTAGACCGGAATTCTCAGATCCTCCCCCTCCTAAATCAAACAATGACTCTCATTCCGATGATGGCATGATTGGAGAAACATCCACGAAATTGACAAAGGCTACATCTAAAAAGGCCCGTAAGATTTCCAGTCAAAATGCAAATGAGGAACTTCTGGCCTCGGAAGTAAATGCCATGTCAACTGACAAGGGAAAACAACTGAAGCAACCAGCGGGCAAGAAGAAAAAAGAAGCACGATAAAGCTTCTACAAACCCATCTGGGCAAAGGAAACCCACTGCGGGGTGTCATATATGCGATGAGGATCATTGGACGAGAGATTGTCCACATAAAGCTGAAGTTAAGAAACTCTTTAAGAGTTCAAAAACCTCAGCAGTATTGACTGATCCGTTTCCAAACCCGGGAACCAAACTGGTTGCTAATCAAAATGCTTCCCGATCCCAAGTGCTTATGTTGTCTATCTCAAAGCAGGAAAATGATGCTTTGACAAGGAATAAAGATTATGGGAATCCACAGCCGTCGAATAACAAGGCTAATGAACAACCCAGTAGTTCGACAACAACTTTGACCGAAGTTGTGCCGCCCATCATTCCTGAGCCAATGATAAATCCGCCAAAGGGAGTAGTACACAAATCGACATTTAATCCTCGTGCCAAAGTAGCACAGAACTATAATATAGTAGAGGACCTAGCCCAATCACTGTTCGCTATGTCGACACTTGAGGTACCACAAAAGTTCCCCTCCCAAAAGCAAGATCTATTATCAGCAATAAGTGGGATTGGCCCAATGGATTCCAATCTTGTGGCCTTTGATCATAAAGGATATGAACCTCAATTACCAGCTCAACTAGCTTTCCTTATTCAAGTGAAAGCCCTCAACAAAACTGTTCATCGAACAATTATTGATGAGGGGGCATCCACATGTATTATGTCGATGAGTTGCTGGAAAAATTTAGGCTCACCACCCTTGTCGCGATCGTCAACAATGTTAAAAGCATTTGATGGACGATCATACACTCCATACATGATTTTAAGTAACTTGAAAGTTGAACTAGGGGGAAAAACAGTAGAAATTGATGTTGAAGTAATCGACGGAAACCTCGATTACAACATCCTACTGGGAAGGCCCTGGATATATGCCATGGCCGCAGTTGTGTCGACCTACTTCAAGAAGATTGCATTTCCCTTCCAACGAGGAATTACAATCGTCGACCAACAAACATTTCTCCCCAAGAGTGCACAAGTTACGGGAAGCATTCCAATGATCCATGGAAGCAACCATTCACTTCAAAATATTGGAGTAGGCCTCCTAAAAGACCCTGCCTTAATGGGCACACTTTTGCCCTACCGCCTCCGAGTAATTTGGCAGAAGTGGCCACAATGGAAACCTACAATATGAAATCTTCTATATCTAATGGATTCGGAAGATTCCTGAACATTTTGTCAGCATGGATCATCGCCATTTTAGAAATATTGTAGCAATCAATTTTCTTGGCCTGGGGGGCAACCCCAAATCAACGCTCATCAAGCGTTTGGATAGATAGGTCTAGAGAATATGGTACTCCTTCAGATCCTTGGTCGCGAGTGCATGTCACCGACGAAGGAATTGTCCAATCTATGGTAATTGAAGGAGCACCATGGAATGATTCCCACCATCGTTCTCTTCTTCCGGATTGTGGAGAAGATACTCAAAATAACCTTTATCATCCTTCAGTTTTTGATTTTCTATCAAATACTGTAAATACGGTGGATGTCGAGGATAGTTCTTTTACTGTGTCAACCTCATTAAAAAATGAAACAAATCCCCTTTCCAAATCTCAAAGGTAAACCTTCATTCCAACCACCGAGTTGAATGCAATGAAGCTTGGGGGGCATGCAAACTTATTACAAGCAGTGTTACTACAGGGTTCAAGCTCATTAAAAAATAAACCCGCCTCGAGCAGTTTTAGCACATAGTTCAAGCTCGTTAAAAAATAAACATAAGACAAGAGCAAATGTTTCCACCCGCGTTTAAGCTCGTTAAAAAATGAACTATTCCCCGGTAAATAACCACCGTGAATGTAGCATTTCAGCCATTAAAGCCTTGGTCATGTTTGCACCGTCACCTCCACTTTTTCATTGGCCGATCATTCACCTCCATTTGATGGTTTACCCATTTTGAGGAACAGCTGCGAAGAGTGATTTCACTAGCCATCCTTGTGACACTGTCGTGATTGGAAAATTCCAACCCTTACCTGGAATCAGCTGCTACCCATTTTATCACTCGTTCCTCAAAAGACGAGTCTTCTTTAAGCTCTTTTCAACTGACTCGTAAAATATGAAAATATTGCCGAGTTTTGGACCTCCAGCTCGTTAAAGCGACCGGAAGTGCTATCCCTCCTCTAGATTTTAATATTTTTGGACCTAAGGGATTATTGCACAAAAAGATCGAGCGCTTGTTTTGTTCGGCTCGTTAAAACTATCGAAAATTCATCCCTTCTGTATTGTTTTATACTTTTTCGGACTTAAGGGATTAGATGACGAAAAATGAATTTTGGAGTTACCTTTACGTACCTTTTTAGACTCTCTAAAAATGAAAAGGACCGAGTTATCTTTGTCGTTAAACTCGTTAAAAAGATTAATAGCGACAAACTTGTCTTTAGACGAGAACGTGTTTCACTATCGCTAGGCTCGTTAAAACATAGCGATGGGTTTGCCCGAAGGGAAAATTATAGAACAAGCATATGTTATCCTCCTCAAGCTTGACAAAAATAAAGAGGTACTGGTCAGCAATGACTGGGGAAAAATTGGGAAGAAAACTCAAAGAATCTTTATTGGTAGCAAGTTGCTCTTGAACATGACACTTCCACTCCGTGTCCAAATTGGGTTGGGTTGTTTCATTCACCGGTCACATCACCATGGTCACGCCATACCATCCACATTGGGGGTAAATGCTACCAGTCCATCACATAAGTGTCGCCGACATGTTCAAGAGAAGTCATCCAGAGAAGTCACCTGTGTCCCATCCACTACCATACATTATACTTCATTCTTTCATGACCGCCATCCTGAACCGTATATCATCAGATTGTTTTCACCTCCATCAAAATCATTTGCTCCATTCCATGTCATTGATGTGGGATTCATTAAGGCCCTCCTTTGACAGATCGCTTCTTCTCGACATCAGCTCATTATCCAAGAAGTTGATCTAGGAACACCCCATTCAGTATTTTGAAGCTTGCATGCCTCAATGGCAAGTTTCTCACTTCCGGCGACAGGTATACATCAATGACCTTCGACCGAAAGATTTTGCATGGTGTTCGACGCCAAGTCCTTTATTCACACCATGTGAATTGTACTACAGTACCTTGAGGTTCATCATCATTATCGGTGATTCCTCTCGCGCTTGTTAACGGTTTACATCATTGACTGGTAATCAAGCGATGTCTTTCCATGTTCGACTTCAAAACATTTCTCACATGGATTGACTTGTACTTCGAGTGAAGATCAAACGAGATTTAAGACCTCGGATCTAGTTTCATCCATCTGGGCTGCGATATATATTCAGGAAAAATAAAGACAATGAAATGTACAGCATTGCAGCACAAATAATCATCCTACTAAAAGGATGATGGCTCTATCAGAATCATCAGTCTACCATCAGACGATTGTCTGTCCTATGTACATGAAAATGAATTTATAAAGCTGAGCATGGGAATGCCCGCCTCAGTTAGATCATGAAAATAGTATGAAGATAATGTATTGTATTGTATCTTATTACAGGTCTCCTCCCAGCATTGAAAGAACTTCGGATCCTCCTAATAAATCATTTCACCCGATAAACGGCCTCATACTTTAGGGGGCAACTGTTATAGACATTTTTGTGCCTTACAGCTCTAAGCATGAAATGTCCATAAACCAAGGGATCCTAAGTTCCTAAAAGTGTTGTTCTGACCCCTAAAGGAACAAGGTCAACAAATTACAGCTTCTCCCAGAAGTTCTCCACCAGAAACTGCTCAGAATCAGTCAAATCAGGATCATTTCAGCTGCTCCACTGGCTAGCTGCGTTGCATAGCACCCAAATACACTAGCTAGGTGCATTGCAATGCACCTAAATGCACTACCAGGGTGCGTTGAGCGGGAAATGACAAATGGCAGTTTCATTCCGTGAGGTGTACAGACAATGGAAATTTCCAGAATCTTCCCCAATGACACTTGCCTCACTGAGTTCGACCAAGGATGAGTAAGAGGCTCTCAGTCTCGAAGTGGAAGCAAGAACTGACAGAGAGAAGACACTAGTCAAATCATAAGCTGACTCATCCTCTTTGCATACATCTATATATGGATCCCTCATCCCAGAGATCCAGAGGTTGGAATTTTGTACATTGCAGAGAATTGTTGTTGGTTTTGAGATAGATATCAGAGTATTGGGTGATTTATGCTTTGTTGGAGGTGAAGAGGGGCTTCTGTGCTGGGAGGCTGATGCTAGATCAGGAATCATCGGTTGTAACTCCTCCTCGATCTTCTTGTTATATCAATAAAACTATTTGAGTTTCTCCTACATGCTTGTGTATCATTGATGTTTGTTACATTTGTATGTTTAGCTTAAATCTGATCCTAAGCTATTTATGAATATAAATCCATGTCTTTGTGTAGTTTTCTTCTTCTGTGATCTTACAGGAACTTGGTGAAGCTGGGCAAGTAAGGAAGCAGGTAGCTGGAAGCTGTCAAAGAGGAGAGAGATTGGATCAAAGGACTAGCGCAAGACATAGGTTGGTTCATCCTATTCCTCTTCGTTTATAGTTCATAAAGAAGAATACAAAAGTAGTTTTCTCTGTTTGTTTCTAAGGTCACTATCACACCTTAGTGGGATAGGGTCGTTCTGAATAGACACTTTTCCCATTAACACTTCCTTGTTACTGGGTTCCAAAGCTTATAACCCTTTAAACCATCCTTGTACCCAATAAAGACGCACTTTTCAGATTTACTATCCAACTTGGTTCATTTCTCCTTTGGAACATGTACATATGCATCACATCCAAATACCCTCAGATGTGAAAGAGAGGGTTTCTTACCAGTCCATACCTCTTATGGAGTCTTATCCTCCAACGCTAATGAAGGTGATTTGTTGACCAGGTAACATGCTGCCTCCATTGCCTCTGCCCAGAATTCTTGTCCTAACCCGACACCATTGAGCATGCTTCTTTCCCTTTCCATCAATGTCTTATTAATTCTTTCTGCAACTCCATTTTGTTGAGGTGTATATGGAGTAGTCTTCTGCTGTGCTATACCACACTTCTTACAAAATTCTTCAAGTTCCTTACTGCAAAACTCTCCACCATTATCTGTCCTCGACACCTTTATCTTCTTCTCTATCTGGTTTTCCACCAGAGCCTTAAATTCTTTAAACCTACCAAAGACTTCAAATTTGTTATTAAGGAAATATATCCATGTATTCCTTGAGAAATCATCTATAAATGATACATAGTACACAAACTTACCCAGTGATGGAACCTTCATAGGTCCAAACACATCACTATGTAGAAGCTCTAATATATGTTTCGCCCTCTTACCACCAGAGGGGAAACTCACCCGATTTTTCTTCCCATATACACAAATTTCACAGAAATCAAAATCCAGAGATCTATTAGTCATACCTTCTACCATACCTTTACCATGAAGTATTCGAAGGCACTTCTCTCCAATATGTCCAAGCCTCTGATGCCATAGCATGGTCTTCTCTCCAGAGACCACTAGATTTTATACTCCACTTTTAGGAACCATAGAACTGTTTCACCCATCAACAACTGTGCTACCTTGTAGCTTGTACAGAGTTCCAATCCGAACTCCCCACATCAATACCAGTGCTCCCCAAACCATCTTGCAGGTATCCTTCTCGATCACTGTTTTTACACCTGCATCATCCAACTTGCTTACAGAAATCAAATTTTTGGCCAATGCAGGAATATGAAGAACACCTGGAAGTGTTCTAACCCTTCCACCTTGCAACTTCAACTTTACTTTTTTATGACCAATGATTCTAGACTTCATATCATCCCCTAAGAAGACATCACCACCATCGTATTTCTCATACTCGCAGAACCACTCTCTATGGGGATTGAAGTGAAAGGATGCACTTGAGTCAATCAACCATGCCTCATGATCTACATGTGTACTTGAAGATGCCAAGTACACATCCCCACCTTCATCTGACGTGGTTTTCACCTTTGCAGAAGGAGCATCATCAGAACCCTTTCCTTTATCAGGAGCTTTAGATTTACAATACCTTTTGTAGTTCCCTTCCTTTCCGCATTTCCAGCACACCACCTTTATAGGTTTTCCTAGAGATTTAGATCTCACTCTAGATTTAGATCTCCCAGTTGGTGACTTATTTTTGTTTCTGTTCTGGGACCATCTTCGTACAGACAAGGCATCACCATTCTGGCTCTCTATATTTTTCCGTCTCATCTCCTCTGTAAGGATGAGACTATTTCATCAAACTGCAAGGCAGTTGCATTGCTACCTATTGCAATAACTAGACTATCCCATGAATCTAGTAGAGAACACAACAAATTTATGCACTTATCTTCATCTGAAATTTTAATATCAACAGATGCTAACTGACTTACCACAGTATTAAATGCGTAGAGCATGCTCTGTCACTGAGTCTCCATCTTTCATCCTCAGGTTATACAGTTTTTTCTGCAGGAAAAATTTATTCACCAGAGACTTAGATTGGTACAAAATCCCTAACTTGTCCCACAAAGCCTTCACCGTAGCTTCCCATGATACATTCAACAATATTGAATCTGAGACACACAATTGTATTGTGCTCTTTGCCTTCTGATCCAACTTCTTCCATTCTTCATTGGACACTCTCGTTGGTTTAGTACTCGGATCTACCATGATCCACTGATCTCTATCCACCAACAAATCCTCCATCTTGAGTTTCCACAACTCAAAACTTTGACCATCAAATTTCTTGATCTCTAACTTTCCACTCCTCACCATCTTCTTTCACCACCAGAATTGATCTCGCAGATCTCCCACTGAATAGGGTCTACCACAGGCCCGAGAAAAACCCCTCAGCAATAAAGGTGTCTCCTTGACGCTAAAACAACTCTGATACCAAATGTAGGTTTTAACCCCGTACAGAAATTACCTTCATACGAATTCTAAAACACATAAAATAAAACAATGCGAGAGCATAACACATAAAACACATATACACAAAGATTTTCCCCTGGATCCCAAAACCGGGACTACCAGCTTGATTTTTCATTATGTTCCTTTCAATGTTACAATACATATTTATACATGCCAAAGCATCCAATATAATGGACCGAAAACCATTGCGTCCAATACCATGGACCGAAAACCATCGTGTCCAAAAACATGTGTGAAAATCATGCAGAAAACCATAGGTGGGTCCACCCAACCTAACATAGGTTCCAAAACCAAAATCCATAGAGTGGGGTTACTTGCACCCGTCAAACCCCCTGTGAATCCCCCACTGCGCAATCGGTGCAACGAAGGGGGGCCACTGCCCCCCCCCAACCCCCTGGTTAACTACGTGGGCTAGTCGTGGAAAGAATATAACACAACCCAACATATGAAAAATACAACCAAGTCAGGGACTTACACATACCACTAGACAATAGATGGGGTTGAACCAAATCTCTCTTTAGCCAATCACCCTCATTCCATATTATAAGCATAAATTTGGGATCTGATGCAAAAAACCAAGGAAAACAAAAACAAGGCTTCTAGAGGCGAAATCACCTCAACCCTCAACCCATGATTCCACCTCATGATTGGACATCACTAGCCATCACCAGATCGGTCTCTACCCAAGCTGTTTAGGGCTCTAAAGCATTTGTTCCAACCCAGCTCCAGGACTAGTAAATGAACCCATAGCTACCATAAAGCTCCACAATGTTTTTCCAACGAAGGCTCCAAGAATAGTAACACAACCCACCAAGGGCTCTAGAGCATTTTTCCAACCAAGACTTCCAGGACTAGTAACTCAACAAATGTTTTTCCACGGCTTCTAGAGCATTTTTCCACCCAAGGCTCCAAGAACTAGTAACTCAACCCATAACCATAAGGAGCATGAGCACCAATCCACAACAATCAAGTGGAAACACGCACAAATCCATGGCTATCCATGAAATGGAAAGGATAGGAAAAACCACTATTAATCCTAGCAATCCTCCATGATAATCACATACCATGACTAAATGACCACATGCATATACCATGCATGCCAAAACTAGAAAGGAAATAATACATGAAACTAGATACCTACAAGTAAATCTTGTAGTCCCCTTGCACTTTCATGCTCTTCCTTTGCCTTATTTCTCCAAATTCAGAGTATGCCACAATGCTCCAAAAAGCTCTAAGTGTGAAAGAATATGAGGGAGAGAGAATAGAGAGAGAGAGAGATCTAAGCTAGAACTGACAAAAGGTTGTGAATTGGTCCTCATCAGCCTTTTTATCATTGAGGCCTCTATTTTCTTCATTTTCCTATATTTTCTTCAATTTTCCTCACATACAATTTTGTGACCTTCCACCTTCCTTTTCTCCTATTTTCCATTATTTCATAAATAAAATGTCATTTGATGCCCCTTTGCCTTTTCCAATCTAGATAGCCATTTATTAATCACAAGTGATCCCCATCACTATGCTTTTTTCCAACATTCATCTTGGAATATGTGTCCCATGACCTTGGTCTTATTTATGCCTTTATTAACTTTATTACATGGATTTTTGACTCGGGTTGTTATAGAACCCTACCCCTTGGGGGAACACCATCCTCAGTGTTCAATTACACCTATAAACTAGAAAAACACATGATACCTATGGATATTTATAGCACATCTCGATGTAGTATTTGCATCATATCCATCTCCTGAAAACATAACCAACATATCATGAACATCAAATCGCTTATTAGAGCTTTATAACATAGCTCAATGTGGTATTTACAACATACATATGCATATATAAACATAACAAAAACACATCAAAATGTACACCAAAAAACATCCACTCAATCAGTGAATAAAGAAGGATACACAACTTACATCTGATCAACCATCTCCCATGTAGCTTTGTCTTGCCCAAAGTGCTTCTACTACACTTTAACTTTCTCTATTTCTCGATTCTGGAGCATGAGAATCTTTCGCTACAAAATGCACTAAGGTTCTGGCTAGAATTCTCCTTCTTGTTCCACCTACAATATAGACCAATCAATCACATGATAAACATCTTTCACATATTTCTTAAGAAATGACACATGGAAAACATCATGTAATTTCACTGTCAGAGGTAGTGCAAGTCAGTAGGTTACTAGTCCAATCCTCTGAAGAATCTTGAAGGTGCCTGTTAGTACCTGTCAGTCCTGCTAGTCACCAGTGATCAAAGATGCTCTTACAAGGTTTTTGTTTGGGTCTCAAAGTCAAATTTTTATCATTTCATTAGGTTTTCAAAATAAAAATTTGGTCATTGCCTAGTGTGTCTAAGTCTATTGTTGCTCCTTTCAAAATTTTCATGTTCTGGTCATTTCCATGACTCAGTTGGATGTGCCATCACTAAAAGATCGTCATCATCACCCCACTCATATCATCATGGACCTCATTCATCTCAGTGTCACCATTAGGTCATTAGGATCAAAGTAATCAAAACTCATCATCTCATTCACAAATCCAGAAAATGAAGGTGTAGTAATAGGGAATTTGCTCAAATTTTTCTGTTTCAAAGTGTAATTTATTTCAAATATGATGTAATAATTTCTAAATTTCCAAAGCTACATTGAATATGCTAAAGCTACATAGTTTTGGAAGCAAAAGTGAAAAACATATGGTGGGCCACCTCACCACTATGAAGCAATTGACTTCCACAAGCTACAAAGGACCAAAACACAAGTCTATTTACTCATTCCACCCTCATAAGACATCACTCCACCAACAAAGTGCATTCCATCCCTCAGAAGATCGATTTCTTGCCTCTAGAGTATCATTCTTTCTCCCTCGTTGTGTTTTTTACATCCTTGTTGTGCTTTTGAAAAGGGAGAAAAATAATTCATTGCAAAGGTTTTCTCCATCAATTTACATGTCCAACGCATCATTAGCAAGTAAGCGAACTTCATTCACTCCTCTTTCATCATTCCTTTCATCAGTTTGCAAAGTGAGATCCAGTGAATCACCCTCTCCTAGTGTTTTGCTGCACTTTGGGTCTCCTAGTTATTTTACTTCATTATTGTGGTAAAACCATACTTTTAATGCTCAAGCACCCTCACCTACACTCCATATACCTCCCCTAACGTTTTCCCATGCTCATTCCCCTCATTTCCCTCACTTTCCCACAAACCCTAGCCTATTGCTATACCTTTGACACTTTCCTAGGCTAGGGTTGTGTTTTACACTTTACTACCCCTTCCTCTCACTCATTCCTACGAATTCCATTTCCCTACACTCCCTAACACCTATCCCTACCCCCCAAAATTTCCCCAAGGATTTAGAAATCCCCTAACCCCTTCATTCCCTTCCATCTACAACACTGTCTCAAATCCCCTGTTTTCCTAAAACTAAACCCTAATTCTTCCTCCTAGTGAGCTTGGGTTTCACCTTGGAAGTAGAGGCCACAGACACTGACAAGAAGAATTAAAATAATGGAGGACATGTTTGAATATTTGATCCATCTGACATCAAAGATATCAGTGCCTCACAAACACATCAAGAGGTCATTTGTGGCACGGGATGGTTTTGCTTCAAAGTGTGTTTCTGACCAAATGGAGATGAAATTGAAAAACGTAGAAGAGGTTTTTATCAATCATATACCAAGGGACAAAAAAATCCTTCATGTTTTACACAAGTATCATATATTGGGAGATATGCAACTTTATTGGAGACCTATGTCAAAAAATCAAAAAATTTCAAGTTAATTTCCTGTTTTAGTCATGCTTTTGTGGCACAGATTCCGAGTAAATGAAAATTACTGTCCCACAACTGAGAGATGTTTGTATTCAAAACATCCTTATATACAAAACATCTCTCAGGTTTCCAAAAATATTTATGGTTAGAGATATATCACTTCATCTTTGAGCCCTATTTTTGCATAAAACCCAGAAATTTTGACACAGAGGCAGCTATTTGCGCAACGCCTTGGTGTTGTGCTTCCTCCATAGCCATCCAAATGCCAAAAAAAATTCCTGGATAGATAATCACCCCAACATGTCATCTATCACTTTTTCAAGTTTTTCAGTGGGCATATTAGGAGAAATTGCTCAAAAATAGGTCAAAAAAATCACTTTCTGCCATTATTTTGAAGCAGGCGCTGTGCAAGTAGGATTAGACTTGGAAAAAATAGCTTTTCTCCTAGATGGAGTGTCCAAATCACTTTCTTGAATAGTCAAATGACAACTAGACACTCACCTATTTCCAATGACCTATTAAGTTCTCAATTTGGAGCACGGGAAGGCCTCCAAAATACTCCTACAATATGGTGATGTGCAAATGCCTGAATGCGCTATGCGAATGCCTGTAATAGTGTTTCTCAGCATGACTTCGCAATATCTTTATTTTGATGATGTAATTTCAGTAGTTTGAAGTCTATATGGTTTGATCATGAATAAATTATCATTATAGGATGTTTTTATGTTTAATTAAGCCTCATAAAGGAAGAAAAACTCAAATCAAAGTCTAAGAGAAGAGTTTGTTTTTGACCTTCTCACTCTCACTTGTTGTTTGAGATATTCTTGGAAAATGTTCCACCACTCATGGATTCGACCCCTGAAGATGGGGAATGGTTTATTAGAGTCTATATGTATCATTTTCTCAGCCAGAGAGAGAGGTTGGACTTCAAAGGAGATAATTTTTATCTAATTTTTTCACTCAGCTAATCAAAGGAGCAGTTACATCTATTTTTCAGGAATTCATGTGCAGTGAGTTTGTGATTTTGTTTTCTTTCTATGTCAATTTCTTAATGAATGAATCCATCTTTCTTAACATGTTTTTCTTTCCTCAGTGATTTTCTTTACATTTATGTAGGCATAATTCTTTATATTTAAAGCTCTTTTTATGCGGAAAATAATTTCTATGTATTCCTTCTTCTACATTAATGAATTCATGGCGCTCATGCTCATTATGACCTTCTAAGCTTATCAAACCATACACTACATTGACCAAACTCTCAGATCCATCATAATACATTGCTATCTTTCTCCTCCTTATGCCTGCCACTGCAACCCTTTGAGGCCTTGACCTAGCTACTTTTTCTCATCCCTGATCCAACAATCCAAAATCCCTAAATTTCCAAAAACTCATCTGAAACTATTATATCTAGCTTAAAATCCATTTTTCTTCTAGTCATTGACTGTGAAATCCTTAGAGAGATCCCTCTCTTGTTTAGCAAGGCTAGATGTTGAACTGCGAGTGGTTTGAAGTTACCTCTTCCGATCTCCTCCTCAGTCTGGAACATTGTGCAGGATAACATTTTGGCGTTGTTTCCGGGGAATGCAAGATCATATCTTCCCTAGGAAAGAACGAAAAAGATTACATCTGATTTCTGATGGTGAACATTGATCAGAAACTAGAAAGGATGTGCATCTTTCCCCTGGTGACTCCAGTGTTGAAGAATCCCAAGGTTCAGAATTTTCATAGCGACTCCACTCTTCAAAAACCGGTAGTTTGAAGAACTTCTTGGTGACTTAACTATTTCAACATGGATTCAACTGTTCGAAGGTATGCTCCTATGAATCGAGCTCATATTCCTGGTTTTCTGAATCGTATTCCTTGTATAGATTGGCAAACAAGGCTGCCAAGTTTAAAGGTCAGGATGGAGAAGGTGCTAGTTTGAATTTGGTCAAATTTCATTTTCATATTCACAGATTAAAGACTAAGTTTCCTAAAGATTATCTGATGAAGATCTTCATGGATATCTTGGAGGAAATAGCAAGGAAATGGCATGAGAGTCTACCATCTACTAGTTTATATTGTCTAAAGGATTTTCATTCAATTTTCTTTCAACATTCTAAAAGATGCAATTTTTTTTGTTGATGACGGATAGATGTTGTGAGATTTCTGAAAATTTCATTAAATTTCTTGAAAATTTGTATGGGGATGAATAATGTACGGAAGAAGAGATATTAGAAGCCCTTTATGATTTTTCCTCCCAACAAGAATCAACATCTTCCTCCTTGGATGAAACACACTGGGATCAAAATAGCGAAAAGCATACTCGTGATCTTGAAAATGAAAACCACCAAGCCAATGTTGATTTCTATAAAGCTCAGTGTTCTCCTCTGTCTGAAGATGAAATAGATCAGCTCTTGAAAAACCATGTTACAACCCAAGTTAAGGCAGGTTTGCAGTATTCACACAGTCAAGAATGTGTGAGTGAAATTTCTTCCATTATTGAAAATGAAAATCTGGGTTTGAATGATGACAGTCATGAGACTTGTTGTACCTTAAGAAACCAATTTCATCGCTGTAGAGAAATTGTGCGTAAGACATTAATAAATATTATTTACTGTCACTTATTTTTGACTTAGATATATATTGTGTTCTTGAATGAAGGACCTAGAGACTTGGTTTTTTACTCTCAATACTTAGGTGAGAAGGAAATATCAGAATGCCATTTGATTAGCTGAATATGAATGATAAATGGAGAAAATCTTGAAGAAGTTAAAAATAGTATGCTGCCTTACGCAAAAACTACTATCTGTAACTTAGAAGAATTATGAAGGTGAGAACTGAATCATGGACAATATGCTGTTTAACACAGAACGTACTATCTATACTCTTGAAGAAGTTAAGGATAATATGCTACCTTGCACAGAAACTACTATCTGTAACTTAGAAAGAAAGGTGAAAATCTCAAGTACAGGAGCGCTCTTTTAAGGAACTTTAACTTTATCTACCTAAGCAAATAAAGACCTGCAGCTTCATTACCATATTTGAAGTAAGAAAGCATAACATGGCACATAACAGAGAAGTCACAAAATCATACCCAACAAATGCATGGAAACTTCTGATTCATCATTAATCAACAATTATATCATGAATACAATGGCCTTGTCTCCTGGTTCTCCAAAATTCGAATCACTTCTTTGTAAATTTTCCTCCTTTTATACATTTGTGAAACAGTTGTTGATCTCTGAAGCTGTCAAACTACTAAACTGTTTCCCTAACTATCTGAATTAAAAAATATTACAGGATTTTACAGAGGGTAAAAGACACCTCAAAGAACATGAAATAACAAGAACATAACTGAATTTAGAAGAGGACGATAATTGTTGACTCGCTCTGTTAATCCACTGCAGAGTTCCTCTATATATGCCTAAATAATGATTAATCCATTTTAGTCATGATAAACTGTGTTAGTCGTGCGTTAATCTGGGCTTATGTATGTATCGA
Organism: Pinus tabuliformis; assembly: GCA_031772625.1. Classification (NCBI taxonomy): domain Eukaryota; kingdom Viridiplantae; phylum Streptophyta; class Pinopsida; order Pinales; family Pinaceae; genus Pinus; species Pinus tabuliformis. Next base: position 400,331,990 of record CM062809.1, on the reverse strand, counting down.
GCGCATTTCAATTGGCCAAAACACCAAGAAACTCAACCAATTTCCTTTTCTTCAAATTTGACTTTAACACTGATTTTTTCCTTTACACAGCAAAATTAATGCAAAGCACGCAAAAGCACAACTGAAAAAGAATTAACCATGTTTAATAACTCGATTGGATCCGCCCAAGTTATTAAATGTAACACATAACAATATTGGGTTCATAATCCCATCGCATATCGCAATCGGAAAAATGAGCCAACACATATACATAAGGCGCTTTGCGATACGGTGGACCCGCCGACATTATAAAATAAAACATAAAGTTTTTTGGGTCCGTCCCATCACATATCACAATCGGCATAGCCATATACACACATATAAAGTGTTATGGGGACCCGTCGGGGCTTTAAAACATAATATATATATATGTGTTTTGGGTCCGCCTATTGCAAATCGCAATCAGTGGAACCAACATCTATAGCCCTGCGGTGTGGTGGACCTGTCGGGACTTTAAAATATAATATAGATATATATATATATATATATATATATATATATATATATATATATATATATATATATATATATATATATATATATATATATATATATATATATATATATATATATATATATATATATATATATATATATATATATATATATATATATCAAGTCTAGATCTTTAACACTTTTAACAGTTGTTTCTTTTGCGATTCTGATATATTACTTTGTTTCTTTCTTGTTAAGTGTCATTGTGATTCATATATTTGTCACTACAATTTGTGATTGGGATTTTATTGCATTGCAACCAAAGCACCGCGCTTATTACTGGTTTCTCTTTATTATTTCTAATATGAAATGTGTTTTGCGATATATATATATTCGTATACATTAAAATGTGTTTCCATATACTTTCTTTTAGCGACTTCAATATGTAATTCTCACAAGCACAATACTTCTTTAATTTTAGGCTTTGTGGGGGAAAGAGAATATAAAGGAGCTTCATTGAGGTTGAACCCCTGTGGTGATTTTTTAGACCACACATTGTGATAAAAGTTATAATAAGCTTAAACACAATATAAGCTACAACATCCAACTCCAACTAGTGATAGTGATTTTGCCACAGAAGCACTAAGAACAGTAGATTAGTGCCTTATCCATTAGGCATGGAGTCATATATTGCTTTGTCAAGCTTAACTATGTGAAAATTTGTACATCAAACCCACACCAATATCTGCAGTGGTAGGATGCTTGTGCTTTGATAGCAAAATATTGAGAATCATAGACCAGTAGTGTTAGTTGGGCATGGAGTCTAGAACTGTGAAAACCCTGAAATTTGACAACTGAAACCTGACATTCTTGAAGTTTGAAACCTCTGCAAAACGGTTTCCAACTAGAAAATTCACGCTTATTCATCAACTAATGATTAAACTGAAGAACTGCAATTGGAAACCAAATGCTCAACACCTGAGCTTATTTATGTACAAGTTCCTACATATGTACATGATTGATCTCCATCAAGTGAAGTCAATCTTCCAATGGTACCAGGTTAGCATTTGGGTGCTTAATCTAGAACCATTCTGCTAGTTAATCTAGAAAATGCAATTCATCCTAAACAAAAAATAAATTATGCATAAAACCAACTCACAACAAAAATTAGGAGTATATCCACAAAATGATATGTGTAGGCTGATGATAAATTCTTCTATGTAATCTGCCACAGGATCTTCAAAAGTATAATAAAAAATATATTCTTGGTCAGCTCCAAAAAAGAAATTCTCTATGTATGAAGGTTTCTGCTCGATTAAACCTTCTCTTGGGATAATATGTTCAACAGAACAATCAGCAACATCTTTAAGAAAATGATCTATGTCACTTTCGTGTCTCCACTTTTCATCTCTAAGATTTGATTGAAAATAATATGTAATGATAACCTCAGGAAGAAAAAGAAATTCTTTGGCATCATTATATGACATATGATCAACTTCAAATAGATTGTTTACCTCTGACTCATGTGTTGGAAATAATACTGAGAGGGGGGGGGGGGGTGAATCAGTATTATCAGATCAATAAAACTTTTCCAATTTCATACTCAGAAACATATACACTACTTCAGTTAAGTGAACCCGCGTGTACACGTTACTGTGTCTAAAGCAACTAGTGTATATCCAGAAATCTTATGATTCAGTTAGCTTATCTTCAGTAAATGCATCAGAACATTATTAACCATATTAATAGTAAACAGGTGCAGTATAACAGAACAGATCATCACACAAAGGCCACACACATGAACACCATGATATAAGGTGGAAACCCAATGTGGGTGAAAACCACCTGCTGCAATTTGTTTCTATCTTCCTTTAATAAGAAACTTCTTTTACAATGTACTGGTGAAGTCCTTTACCAGTACGCAGGCTACAACCTGCAGAGGGCTACAACCCTAATAGCTCTTGTACTAGCCGATCCATTTACTAGTATGTAGGTGCCTACCTACAGAATGCTTAAACCTTTACTCGTTTTCCAGCTGCTCTTGGAAGGGAGCTACAACCCCCTGGCTCTTGTACTGGCTGATATGTTTACCAGTACGTAGGTGTCGGCCTACGATCTTCCCGGGACCACGTTTCATACATTTTCATACTAGATCCATGAAACAATCACCATTGTAGTACAGCCTGCATCATCAATCTCTGAATCACCCAATACTGAATCACTGAAACTCTGTCAAGAACACAGACAACATAACAACAACCAGATCCAACTCCATGTTCATACTTCACATTGTATACGCTACTTCAACGAACCCAACCTGCATGTATACGCTCTTTTACCAAAGACAACCCGTGTACAGATCTGTAAATTCAAACATAAAACAACCCGCGTACAGATCTGTAAATTCAAACTTAAAACTCTGCAGCTATATCAGACATCAAAACATACCCAGATCATAACAATAAACATGCATCAATAGATCTAGTCTATTCACAGTCAAACCATATGAAGATAATCTTTCCAAGCCTTGAGATCCCGTTCCATCGTTCATCATCATCCTCCACATGAGTGAAACCTTGGTTCAGATCACCAACCCATAACCAACATTTGGATCTCTCACCTCATCAGATATTCGTCACTCACACACTCTCACTCCTTGCTTACTATCCTTTGCCTAATGATCTTCTCCTTATATAGCCTTAGGCCCTTCACAATACCACGGTCCAAAACCATAGTAACACAACACCATCAACTTCAAAACTAGGGATCGACACGCCCGTCGAGACACCATGGTCCAAAACCATAGGCACAACTTCCAAGGACTAACCGCCACGGACCAAAGGTACGTTTTCACATGTACGCGCTTTTACTGAAGCCAACCTGCGTGTACACGCTGATTTTCCTTACTGAACCTGCGTATATCGCTTTCTTGTCCTGTTGTACTAAGATCTGTCCTCTGATTAAGTTGCCATCACCTGTACCTGTCTCTGAGTGAGTTGCCATCAAGGACAACACTTGTATCATAATGCCAACATCATGGGCATCCTTATGTTCTTCAATGCAATGATATAGAATCTCTTTATCAACTTTCTTTTTAGATAAGATAGCCTCTTTTGCTATGATAGACGGTGATGAGCCCCAAATTGGGTAACTTATTGGGCTCATTTTGCCTAATTATCCTTGTTCAGTCCTTGTTCAATCCTCCATTTTTCATAGCTTATGCATTATTTTTTAGTATTTTTATGTCATTTGTACGAATAAGGGTGGTCACTCTTCCTAGGTGGCTAACACGTGCTTATTTTAGGTTTTTTGACACATGTTGGAGAAAAACCGAGCAATCATGGGCTAGAAGACAACCAAGCTTGAGGTGAGGATTCATAGGGGGGTTGTCTATGACATTAAATAGCCCTTCCTCAGGATCTTCACCCCCAAACTCCGAGCTCACAGGCCACCAAAACCGGATCTTGAAGGCAGCCAAGTAGATTTTGGAAAAGGGACTGTCTACTAATAGTTGGACAGCCAAATCCCCTAGATTTAGGAGGCCTGCTAGGGCCCTCGTGGTGTATAAATGATAAGGCCTTAGCCTTCATAAGGGAATTTTTTGAAACCATTGCATATTTTTGCACTACAGTGCTGTCAGCTTTAGCTCGTTTTCTTATAGCCATTTTGGCATAACTCTTAACTGATGACTATTTTTTTTGATAATGATAAGCAGTCCTATTTCATATCAACTCTGAGTTTTCTATAGGAGTCGTAGCTCTTAGGGTTGGGCCCAACCTGAGAGCCTAGGGCCTCCTTTATGTACTATTATCTTTCCTTTAAGCATCGTTGTTTTCCTTTTGTGCATTTGCAAACGTATTTTTGTTAGGCAGATTAAGTTGTGTTGATTAACTAGGTCACTGTTTATGAATAGAATGCTTTAGATGTTCAGAATAGATTGGTAGGATAATAACAGGAAAAAGGCTACGAAAAATGGTCAACAAACACTTTTGGTTTCACCTCTTCCTTATTGGATCAAGGGCTGGAATTCAAGTAACCGTGTTGTCCCAAACAAAAGCACTAGTTTGCTTTACCATGCAATCCTTAGTGTACTATTTTCATTTGCAGTAGCTGGTTATGTGTTCAGATCTCTGAAATGTTTCATTGCATAGTTGATATACATGGTTCTCTTTCAAATAAAGCTGTTGTTCATTCACTTTATTGTTAGTTAGATTAGAATAGCTAGGACTTTGATTACTTGCAAGACTTTGTTGATTCAGTTGAATGTATTAAGTGCAGAGCATCTCTACCACTCTTTCATCCACCTAAGCTTCATCAGAGCCGTATGCTCCATCTCCTAGCTAGGTTCCTCGTCTCACATTTGTCCTCTTGCCCACGTAACCCTACCTTTTTGTGCAATCATTGTTTCAGCCTTCTTTGAGCCAATTTAGCCATCTACACCTCCTCACCACTCCATCCACCAGTCCCTGGGCCACTTCAGACCCCTATCCTACCTCCATATCCATTCATGCATCTTCCTTCACTCACCCATCCTCCAAAATCCAATTTTTAAACATCCTGTAGAAATTTCTGAACATCCTGTAAAAATTCCTGAACATCCTGTAGAGCCCCTGCAGACTTCCTGTAGAAGCTCACAAATGAGGTTTGTTGATAGCCAAACTTTGTGAAACTCTTTGGAAGGGTGTTAGGGACTCCTTAGACCCTCTCTGAACCTTCCAGACCTCTTCCAAGCATTTCTCCTCCTTGATCCACCCCTACACAGACAAAGAACAGTGAAAGCATATGCATGATGAAACTGACGACTTAATCAAAAATACAAAAAGATGTTTTCTTCAGATAGAGGTAGTCTAGATACATGTATTTTACCTTCATAGAAGTAATGGCATCTCTTTCGGTAGTTTGCATTCTCTCCTTTGCATCAGTAGGACTAGCTGGTAGAATTAGGGTTTGCTAGGGTTTGCGTTTTCCTTCAGTTTTTCAGTCTCTTTTCGCAAATAGATTATCTTCTTTCGAGTTAGCTTTCATCCATCAATCAAAAAGCTTCTTCTAAGAGCTCATAGAAGTTAGCTTAAGCTCCTAGTGGACTTGTGCCAGCTGACCAAGTGACAGCTGTGACAGAGCTAGTACTTGTGCATATAGCACCGTCGCTTCCAAGTTTGTTACGAACTACCGGGTTGATAAAAGTAAAGACGGGAGTCCCAGGAGTTGCAGCATTATTGCTGCAATACTGGAGCCCACCATCTTTTTGGTGTCGTTGCCGGGGAAGCGTCAAAGTATTGGTGATTGCTGCTTTTCTTCTATTTTGCACTACAACCTTCTACTAAGTAGTTTATTTCATTTCCATTATGCAATTTCGTTTATGCAAAAGTAGATTAGCATCTCCCGCTTTCATAGATTAGCATTTCAATTCTGCAAGCATAGATTAGCATTTCAATTCTACAATTTCAATTCTGCAAGCGTAGACTAGCATTTCATTCCTGCAATTTCATTTGAGAAAAATAGATTAGTCATTTCCTGCTTTCATTTCAATTCCGCATTTTCATTTCAGCAAGACAATTAGTTGCAGTTCAATCTATTTTAGTTTTGTAGGTACAAGCAAAAAAAAAAAAAAACAACAACAACAACAGCAACCAAAAATATTTCCTTTCATGCCTTGTAGGAGTAGAGATAATTCAGAAAAATGATTGCACAACACCCCCACTGCTTCACACAGCCAACCTTCTCTCTTATTCGATGGCTGTGATTAAAGAACCCTTAGGTGGATAGCAAGACATATTTGAAGAACCTCAAGGGAAGAAGAAGAAAAAAACATTGCTCTGGAGTAAATGGCTACAAGCAAAAATGTTGGGAGTAGTACCTTATCCAGAAACGAATTTTCAAATCAGATGGAAGATTTCAAGAGAGAGATGAGGCAGTTTCCTGGCATGCAACTCGATACCTTGCAGATCCAAAGGAAGTAAGAGGAAGCCAAGAGGGCTTTGGCCATATTTTGTCCCAGGTGCACTAGAAAGCATCCTAGGAACGAATGTCCAATGCTCTACCTGGAAGTGTGCTTCGTTTGTGAAGAATATCATCCTACGAATCACTACCCTTCCTTCCCTGAACTTAAAGCTCCATATCTTAACCAAAGGAGGCCACATGGACCCATACCTTACCAGCAGGGGATGCAAGGGACATCCCAGACCTATTACGACCCTTATCAAGCCATTTCCATGCCTTCTTGGGGTCCCCCTGCTCATCCTTCCTGGTCCACACCCCCTCCTTGGTCGTATCCTCCTCAATACCATGCTTCTCCAATTGCTCATTCGTTTCACTCTTATGCTCAGCCACAACCTCAGCGGAATGAACCTCATCACGGGTGGAGGACCCAGTACAACTCTCCTCCCACTCATTTGCCTCCACCATCTGCCCAACCACACCCCCATCCACATCCATCTCAAATATACGCCCCCACTCAGCTACCCAAACCACCATTTCCAAACCTGTCCATTGGAGTAGCTCAACACAATTGCAATGTTGAGACACAACATGTCCAAATGACTCCTCTTGAGCTCAATGATCTTCACCATAGCTCAGGAAGAGTGTTGCAAATCAGAGATTATATTGACAAAATTGAAGGACCAAAGGCAAAAGAAGATTCAAAAGAGGAGATCAAAGCACCATGGGTTGCACTTGATGAAGAGAAAACATCAGAAGAAGAAATCAAGAAAGCTCCCTCATGGTTACCATCAAACCCTCCATCTCGTCAAGAGAAAAATCAGCACAAAGAGGAAGATGTGAAGGTCATGATAGAAGAAGATCTGGAGAATGATCCAGATCAGCAAAAGGACCAAGGATATCAATGCTATATTAAGATATGGTTCCAGACAGTCACTAAGTTGCAGCGGTACTCTCTTCCTCAGCTATGTTTGACCCCTTCAAAGTCAGATCATTTGGTCTCTGAAATCCGGATAGTTGTCAAAGCATGCATTTCAAGCCTCCACATCATTTTTTCTGTAATCTCGATGTGGACATCGCTCCATTGGAAGTATTCTTACACTTGAGAATGATTTTGTTTTTCAAGTAGGGTAGGGTAGGAAAAAAAAAAAAAGAAAAAGAAAAAAATGAAAATAAGAGAAAAATAAAAATCTAAGGTGAAAACCTCCTCGGAGGCGCCTCAGATTGGCTCACTGATCAAAAACCTCCATGAGGCAGTCAATGGGTTGGAAAGAAGAGGAAATAAAAAGAGAATAAGATCCCTGGGTGAAAACCTCCCTTGGAGGTGCTCAGGGCAGGAAATTAGGGTGAAAACCTCCATGAGGCGTCCTAGTTGTTTTCAAAAAAAAAAAAAAAGAGAGAAAAAAAAAAGAAAAAGAAAGCAGGACTAATCTCTGGGAAAAATTGCAGGTTGCAGTGAATACTTTGCAGGAAAGAGGGGAGTGAAAAATGAGGAAAGAAGTTCGTACCAGGCTCCAGAACATCCCTCACATCCACTCCCTCCATGAACACTCATTTTTTTCAGGGTTCGAACACAATCTAGTCGTGGTTCAACCTTCTATAAGAAGCTACAGGACTTTCTACAGGAAGTTTTGTATTTCTACAGGAAACATCCTGTAGAGCGTTTGGGCAGGCCAGAATGGATTATGGAGAGGGATTTGAAGCTTGAAGTCTATTGAGGAGGCATGAAACCACCCTTTTCTTCCATCCTCCACTTGTTTCATCTCCTTTCACCACCATTGCCACCATCTGGTTGAATATACTTGCACATTCATACCAGAACCCTGTTTTCTCAGATAAAAATTTGTTTTTTCAAGTGAAAAATAAAGCATACAGAGGCCCGCACACTTTACCTGTCAAGGCACCCTCAGGACCCTTCATCCATGAACGCAACTTTGTCTGTTTCAGCATGCACCCCAGGAGGAGAAATGGATACAGGATGTCCTACAGGAATCTTGTAGCAGCTGATTCGGCTAGAGCACATACCATGGAGACACCAACAGCTCACATCAAACGAAGTCGGTGCATGCAGCATTCACCACCAGAGAGTCGGGTCTCAAGGTCTTAGAACCAGCATCAGCCAATGGAAGAGGAGCTCCAGCACCCTTGCACGAAGCAGCAACAAGCAAATCCAGCATTCCTCGTCCTGAAGCCTGGGAAAAAACCTCCACAGCCACACAGGTAAGTGCCTAACCTTATTCGTCGAATTACATGAACTATACTCTAAAATTTGCATGACTGTGAGAATGGGCGGATTGAACAAGTTTGGTGGCCATTCAACTGGCCACCCACAGCTAGTCAGATGGCCTCGTAGGATCCGAATGGGCTTGGTTATGCCAAAAAGATGGGCAGTTGACACGTGGGAAGTGTCCAGTCGGGGAGAATCGGCAGTATGACAGAAATGGCAGTGGTGAATGCAGAGGGAAGGATTCGGTGGTCAGAGACACGCCGAGGAATGATGGCTGTGATGTCAGCCAATGGATCAGCCTGGACAGCTCACCCCCGCGCCATGAATTCCGTAGCATTTTAAATTTGCCGGTCGAATAACTCACGGTAAACTGCTGCCATTCGCACTTGCAACAATTTTTGTAGCCGATTACGCGTCCTCCTCCTCTGCAAGTTGTTAGCCCGAGCTTCTCGGTCTGTTCCAACGTCCTTCCACAGCTCAGACTCGTCCAGAACCACCGTAACGTCCTCCAGAAGTTGGGAAAGCTTTCTACAGGAAGGTGCGCTACAGGAAGCCCCGGCATTATGAAGAAGCTTGGAATGTTCATGTCGAGGGTAGCAATTCTCAGAGAGGTAGGCCCAAACATACATTTCCCATGCAAAATAGTTCAAAAGGTGGTGAATTCGATGTGCTGGGGTAGAGAAAAATTTAAAAGCAAGTCTGTCTATGAATCCAAAAGCAGTTTACTTATCATTGCATGAAATTGTCTTCGTGGTTTGCGTCCAAGATTTTCTCCACGAAGTCCTGAGTTAAATTCCTCCTGTAGAGAAGTGAGACATTGTCAAGGCTAACCGGTGGAAAAACTGTGAATTTTATATGATTGTGTGTATGTTGGAAACATAGCCCTACACTCTGTTTAGAGAAATCCCGAGTCGTCCTTCTGTACATGAGCAATCCAGTTTCAAAACAGAGGAACTAATACGAAGAGGCCTGCAGATACCATTTTTAACGCTCTGAGAAGGAAACACACCTAGAATTCCCTTTCTGCTCAAAGAGCAAGCAAAAATAGAGTCTTTTTCACCATGACAGGAGGGTTTATCTGAAAGGAACCCTCGAACTCCAAGAAACTCCGAGAAACCCCTGAGGTGGTAGACTTATTTTCCCGTGCACACTGGATGACATTCTGTGACAAACTTCAAGGTCACGATGATGAAATTACAGAAGAATTACTAAGGTCCCTGAAGCCGAAATCGAGGACACTAGCCACTGTCAACTTCAGAGGATTGACCCTAAGACTCACCCCATAGCTCATTAGCAGAGTCACTGATCTACTGATGGGGGTACCCTGGGAAAAGGAGGAGAGAAAATTGGGTCAAAAGGCTAAAAAGGAGTTCTTCTTGCCAGAGGAACAATTTTCAGAGGACAAGAATGGGGTCCGAAGAACTAGCCTACAGCAATTTAGAAGTGAAGTCAGCCTCCAAATTATAAAGTATATTACCTGTGAGGGGCAATTCAGCATCGTATATGGTTATCATTTCCGTTTGCTAACAGAACTCAGGCACCAAATGGATCTGCCCTCAGAAAAAAAATTGAGCATCCCCTACTTCCTCCTGCAATCCTTGATTGATTGTGCCACAAAGCTGAGGGAGGGGACACCAAACCAGCTGGCCCATCATAGGTTTATCAAGCTCCTCGTGGAAGATGCACTCCATACTTACACTGTCCCTGTCTCCTGGGAAATTTTTCGAAATATGTCTAAGGATGATGACATCCAAATTTTGGCTGAGAAGCTCACTTCCTCCAGTAGGGAGGAGAAGGAGCACACCGAGGCAGAAAACAAAGCTAAAGGTCAAGAAACCCCGGGCAAATCACCAAAGAAAGAACAGAAAGAGCCACGAGAAAAAGGCCAAGCTGCTGAGGCCAAAACAGTGGGTGGTAAAATAACACAAACACCCAGCGAGAAAAGACTGCAGAGCAGGGCAGAAAGGACCGAGAAAGTCCAAGCCAGTGAAGGCACCCCTAAGGCAGCCTCAGCCAAGGTAAAGGGAAAAGCACCCACATCCAAGCAGGCTAAAACAGTGCCAACTGGTTCTACAGGAAGCCAGAAACCAACCACTACAGGAATTTCTACAGGAAGTCTGAAGAAAGGGCAGCAGAAGGAGAAATCGGTCGAGATTCTAGCTAGGGAGGCAGCAGCTGTGCTGGCCACCCTAAGCACCTCTCCCAAGCAGAAGGGATAGCGAAGGAGGGAGACTCCCCTGTATTTTAAGGCAAGGAGGAGTGTGAGGATTAAGACTGGCAGACCCCAGCCTCCATCAAAAGAGCCAATCAAAATTATAGATACCCCTACCACACCAAAGGAGAGGTCCCCCTCCAAGGCATCCATCACTTATGGGCGGGGAAGCCCGAAGACATCCACATGGAAGGAAAGGATGGAGAAATTGAACTCAGAGGCCTCTCTATAGGATGTCGAGGCTGCTTTGCAGGAAACTTTGGCTAGGCTGAAAGAGACTGAACAGATGGAGGAAAGAGCAGCCAAGTCATCACAGGAAGAGGAGAAGGCTGATACGATTATGGAACCAAGCTCCCAGCCCAGCCTGGGCTCTTATTATAACTTCTTAGAGGCCGGGAAAATCATTCCTCAAAAATTCATAGTGACACTTTTCCTAGCACTAGAGGAAGAAAGAGTACGGACCCACACTTGGATGAAGATCGCTAAATTCAAGGGGGTGGCGATATAGGCCCTCTAGAGGAAAAGCTCAAGGAGACCCAAAGAGATTTGGAAAGAGTACGGCATGTGGAAAGCTCCCAATAGGCCAAGCTACGAGAAGAGAATGAGCTGCTTAGATAGCAGCTACAGTTATAGGGACAGAGGAAAGAAGAGGACACAACACCCAAGGACACCACAGAAGAGCCTCGGAAAAGAAGGAATGCAAGCTGAACTTGAGGCACTAAACCGGAAACTACAGGAAAGAGAATTGCATGCAGGCCTAGAGATACGATCTCTAAAACAGCAGATGTAAGAAAAGGAGGCACAACTAGCCTGCTTTTCCAGTTGGGCAATGGAAGCTCTGTAATGTAGGCAGCCGACCAAATCCTATGGCCTATACCTCAGAGATCAGTGGCTGCAATTCCAAATCAGCACGTTGGCACAGATGGGTATCTCCCAAATCCAAAACCCCCAGCAGTTCATGGATTTATGTAACAATAGTTCATCGGAAGACAAGGCCAACCTATCAGAGTTCTACCTTCATAATTTGGCCCTTCCAAAAATAACCTCATGGGACCTTAACACAGCAGTAGGGTACATGCAGCTAATGGCAATGACCTCATGGCTAAAACACGAAGAAAAGAGAGCGGCAGAGGTTAGAAATGTCATGGACCGAGAATTACAAGAACCACTACTGATTAGAGCGGAGCCAGGGGACCCCACATCATTGATATCCACCCACCAGCAACTAGCAACCAACTCTCAGGCTCTGTTAGAGTACATGCATCGGCAAGCTCAGGCCATAGCACACTTTGAGGATATGGAGCGACTATTGGGGGACAATTGTGTTCATGCTTGCACCTGTAGGTGGAACACATTGTCCCATAGCCTCAAAATCAGGGAATACCACACTCCAACTAGAATGAGGGAGGCCTTGGCACGAGTGCCTCTCTACAAAAAGTCTATGCAAAACCTCTAGGCCAGCTAGATAGGCCTCAAGTTAAGTCCCCCTTTGCTTTCGGGATTGTTAATTTGTTAGAAGGAGGCACAGAAGAAGAAGAGCATAAGCAGTGGGAAGAGGTGGAAAGGAAGGCCGGATTTCATGACAGTGAAGAGGACACTACTTCAAAAGCCTAGGATATGAGGGAGTCGATCACAACAATTAAGGACCAGGAGCTGGACTAGTTGCTCAAGGATGAGCAACCCTTTTAGCAGGGGGGTGATGATGAGCCCCAAATTGGGTAACTTATTGGGCTCATTTTGCCTAATTATCCTTGTTCAGTCCTTGTTCAATCCTCCATTTTTCATAGCTTATGCATTATTTTTTGGTATGTTTATGTCATTTGTACGAATAAGGGTGGTCACTCTACCTAGGTGGCTAACACGTGCATATTTTAGGTTTTCTGACACATGTTGGAGCAAAACTGAGCAATCATGGGCTAGAAGATAGCCAAGCTTGCGGTGAGGATTCGTAGGGGGGTTGTCTATGACATTAAATAGCCCTTCCTCGGGATCTTCACCCACAAACTCCGAGCTCATAGGCCACCAAAACCGGATCTTGAAGGCAGCCAAGCAGATTTTGGAAAAGGGACTGTCTACTAACAGTTGGACAACCAAGTCCCCTAGATTTAGGAGGCTTGCTAGGGCCCTCATGGTGTATAAATGATAAGGCCTCAGCCTTCGTAAGGGAATTTTTTGAAACCATTGCATATTTTTTCACTACAGTGCTATCAGCTTTAGCTCGTTTTCTTGTAGCCATTTTGGCATAACTCTTGACTGATGACTATTTTTTGATAATGATAAGCAGTCCTATTTCATATCAACTCTAAGTTTTCCATAGGAGCCGTAGCTCTCAGGGTTGGGCCCAACCTGAGAGACTAGGGCCTCCTTTATGTATTGTTATCTTTCCTTTAATCATCGTTGTTTTCCTTTTGTGCATTTGCAAACGTATTTCTGTTAGGCAGATTAAGTTGTGTTAATTAACTAGGTCACTGTTTATGAATAGAATGCTTCAGATGTTTAGAATAGATTGGTAGGATAATAACAGGAAAAGGTCTCCGAAAAAGGGTCAACAAACACTTTTGGTTTCACCTCTTCATTATTGGATAAGGGGCTGGAGTTGAAGTAACCGTGCTGTCCCAAACAAAAACACTAGTTTGCTTTACCATGCAATCCTTAGTGTACTGTTTTCATTTGAAGAAGTTGGTTATGTGTTCAGATCTCTGAAATGTTTCATTGCATAGTTGATATACATGGTTCTCTTTCAAATAAAGTTGTTGTTCATTCACTTTATTGTTAGTTAGATTAGAATAGCTAGGACTTTGATTACTTGCAAGACTTTGTTGATTCAGTTGAATGTATACGGTGCAGAGCATCTCTCCCACTCTTTCATCCACCTAAGCTTCATCAGAGCCATCTCCTCCATCTCCTAGCTAGGTTCCTCATCCACCTAAGCTTCATCAGCCTTCTTTGAGCCAATTTAGCCATCTACACATCCTCACCACTCCATCCACCAGTCCCTGGGGCACTTCAGACCCCTATCCTACCTCCATATCCATTCATGCATCTTCCCTCACTCACCCATCCTCCAAAATCCAATTTTTAAACATCCTGTAGAAATTTCTGAACATCCTGTAGAAATTCCTGAACATCTTGTAGAACCCCTACAGACTTCCTGTAGAAGCTCACAAATGATGTTTCTTGATAGCCAAACTTTGTGAAACTCTCTAGAAGGGTGTTAGGGACTCCTTAGACCCTCTCTGAACCTTCCCGACCTCTTCCAAGCATTTCTCCTCCTTGATCCACCCCTGCACAGTCAAAGAATAGTGAAAGCATATGCATGATGAAACTGACGACTTAATCAAAAATACAAAAAGATGTTTTCTTCAGATAGAGGTAGTCTAGACACATGTGTTTTACCTTCATAGAAGTAACGACATCTATTTCGGTAGTTTGCATTCTCTCCTTTGCATCAGTAGGACTAGTTGGTAGAATTAGGGTTTGCTAGGGTTTGCGTTTTCCTTCAGTTTTTCAATCTCTTCTCGCAAATAGATTAGCTTCCTTCGAGTTAGCTTTCATCCATCAATTAAAAATCTTCTTCTAAGAGCTCATAGAAGTTGGCTTAAGCTCCTAGTGGACTTGTGCCATTTGACCAAGTGACAGCTGCGGCAAGAGCTAGTACTTGTGCATACAACACCGTCGCTTCCAAGTTTGTTACAAACTACCGGGTTGATAAAAGTAAAGACGGGAGTCCCAGGAGTTGCAGCATTATTGCTGCAATACTGGAGCCCACCATCTTTTTTCCGTCGTTTCCAGGGAAGCGTCAGAGTATCGGTGATTGCTGCTTTTCTTTTATTTTCCACTACAACCTTCTACTAAGTAGTTTATTTCATTTCCATTGTGAAATTTCGTTTATGCAAAAGTAGATTAGCATTTCCCGCTTTCATAGATTAGCATTTCAATTCTGCAATTTCAATTCTGCAAGTGTAGATTAGCATTTCAATTCCGCAATTTCAATTTTGCAAGCGTAGACTAGCATTTCATTCCTGCAATTTCATTTGAGCAAAATAGATTAGTCCTTTCCTTCTTTCATTTCAATTCCGCATTTTCATTTCAGCAAGACAGTTAGTTGCAGTTCAATCTATTTTAGTTTTGTAGGTACAAGCAGAAAAAAAAAAAAAAAAAAACAACAACAACCAAAAATATTTCCTTTCATGCCTTGTAGGAGTAGAGATAATTCAGAAAAATAATTGCACAACACCCCCACTGCTTCACACAGCCAACCTTCTCTCTTATTCGATGGCTGTGATTAAAGAACCCTTAGGTGGACAACAAGACGTATTTGAAGAACCTCAAGGGAAGAAGAAGAAGAAAACATTCCTCTGGAGTAAATGGCTACAAGCAAAAATGTTGGGAGCAGTACCTTATCCAGAAACAAATTTTCAAATCAGATGGAAGATTTCAAGAGAGAGATAAGGCAGTTTCTTGCCATGCAATTGGATACCTTGCAGATCCAAAGGAAGAAAGAGGAATCCAAGAGGGCTTTGGCCATATTTTGTCCCAGGTGCACTAGAAAGCATCCTAGGAACGAATGTCCAATGCTCTCCCTGGAAGTGTGCTTCGTCTGTGAAGAATACCATCCTATGAATCACTGCCCTTCCTTGCCTGAACTTAAAGTTGTATATCTGAACCAAAGGAGGCCACATGGACCCATACCTTACCAGTAGGGGATGCAAGGGACATCCCAGACCTATTACAACCCCTATCAAGCCACTTCCATGCCTTCTTGGGGTCCCCTAGCTCATCCTTCCTGGTCCACACCCCATCCTTGGTCATATCCTCTTCAATACCATGCTTCTTCAATTGCTCATTCGTTTCACTCTTATGCTCAGCCACAACCTCAGCATAATGCACCTCATCATGGGTGGAGGCCCCAGTACAACTCTCCTCCCGCTCATTTGCCTCCACCACCTGCCCAACCACAACCCCATCCACATCCATCTCAAATATACGCCCCCACTCTGTTGGGTGTGGAGCCTGATTATCTTCTATATTCAAAGGTATCGCCACATAGGACCCCAGTTCGAAATGGGGGCGGCAACGCCGCCCGTAAAATATTCGCTGCAGGGGGGGTCCAGGGGGGGCGGCGGAGAGAAAACAGAGGATATTACAGCGGATTTGCTGTAGGTTGTGTCTCTTCATTTTGCTGGATAATAGAAAGGAAGGACTGGCTATTCAGGGTGGACGTAGCCCAAACTGGGTGAACCACGTATATTTGTGTCTCTCTTGTTTTGTGCGTTTTCTATGTTTATATTTCTGCAATATTTTATGTGTTCCATTGCTCCGTAATACATAATTTTCTAACACACTCAGCTACCCAAACCACCATTTCCAAACCTATCCATGGGAGTAGCTCAACACAATTGCAATGCTGAGACACAACATGTCCAAATGACTCCTCTTGAGCTCAATGATCTTCACCATAGCTTAGGAAGAGTGTTGCAAAGCAGAGATTATATTGAAAACATTGAATGACCAAAGGCAAAAGAAGATTCAAAAGAGGAGATCAAAGCACCATGGGCTGCACTTGATGAAGAGAAAACATTAGAAGCAGAAATCAAGAAAGCTCCCTCATGGTTACCATCAAACCCTCCATCTCGTCAAGAGAAAAATCAGCACAAAGAGGAAGATGTGAAGGTCATGATAGAAGAAGATATGGAGAATGATCCAGATCAACAAAAGGACCAAGGATATCAAAGCTATATTGAGATATGGTTCCAGACAGTCACTAAGTTGCAGCAGTACTCACTTCCTTAGCTATGTTTGACCCCTTCAAAGTCAGATCATTTGGTCTCTGAAATCCGGATAGCTGTCAAAGCATGCATTTCAAGCCTCCACATCATTTTGTCTTTAATCTCGATGTGTGCATGGCTCCATTGGAAGTATTCTTACACTTGAAAATGATTTTGTTTTTCAAGTAGGGTAGGGTAGGAAAAAAAAAGAAAAAGAAAAAAAATGAAAATAAGAGAAAAATAAAAATCTAAGGTGAAAACCTCCTCGGAGGCTCCTCAGATTGGCTCACAGATCGAAAACCTCCATGAGGCGGTCAATGGGTTGGAAAGAAGAGGAAATGAAAGGAGAATAAGATCCCTGCGTGAAAACCTCCCTTGGAGGTGCCCAGGGCAGGAAATTAGGGTGAAAACCTCCATGAGGTGCCCTAGTTGTTTTCAAAAAAAAAAAAAAAAAAAGAAAAAAAAAGAAAAACAAAGCAGGACTAATCTCTGTGAAAAATTGCAGGCTGCAGTGAATACTTTGCAGGAAAAGAGGGGAGTGCAAAACGAGGAAAGAAGTTCGTACCAGGTTCCAGAACATCCCTCACATCCACTCCCTCCATGAACACTCATTTTTTTCAGGGTTCGAACACAATCTAGTCGTGGTTCAACCTTCTACAAGAAGCTACAGGACTTTCAGATACGAAGAGGCCTGCAGATACCGTTTTTAATGCTTTGAGAAGGAAAGACACCTAGAATTCCCTTTCTGCTCAAAGCGCAAGCAAAAAAAAAGTCTTTTTCACCATGCCAGGAGCGTTTATCCGAAAGGAACCCTCAGACTCCAAGAAACTCCGAGAAACCCCTGAGGTGGTAGACTTATTTTCCCGTGCACACTGGATGACATTCTGTGACAAACTTCAAGGTCACGATGATGAAATTACAGAAGAATTCCCAAGGTCCCTAAAGCCGAAATCGAAGACACTAGCCACTGTCAACTTCAGAGGATTGACCCTAAGACTCACCCCACATCTCATTAGCAGAGTCAGTGATCTACCGATGGGGGTACCCTAGGATAAGGAGGAGAGAAAATTGGGTCAAAAGGCTAAAAAGGAGTTCTTCTTGCTAGAGGAACAATTTTCAGAGGACAAGAATGGGGTCCGAAGAATCAGCCTACAGCCATTTTGAAGCGAAGTCAGCCTCCAAATTATGAAGTATATTACCTGTGAGGGGCGATTCAACATCATATATGGTTATCATTTTCGTTTGCTAACAGAACTCAGGCACCAAATGGATCTGCCCTCAGAACAAAAATTGAGCATCCCCTACTTCCTCCTGCAATCCTTGATTGATTGTGCCACAAAGCTGAGGGAGGGGACACCAGACCAGCTAGCCCATCATAGGCTTATCAAGCTCCTCATGGAAGATGCACTCCATACTTACACTGTCCCTCTCTCCTGGGAAATTTTTCGAAATATGTCTAAGGATGATGACATCCGAATTTTGGCCGAGAAGCTCACTTCCTCCAGCAGCGAGGAGAAGGAGCACACCGAGGCAGAAAAGAAAGCTAAAGGTCAAGAAACCCCGGGAAAACCACCAAAGAAAGAACAGAAAGAGCCACGAGAAAAAGGCCAAGCTGCTGAGGCCAAAACAGTGGGTGGTAAAATAACACAAACACCCAGGGAGAAAAGACTGCAGAGCATGGCAGAAAGGACCGAGAAAGTCCAAGCCAGTGAAGGCACCCCTATGGCAGCCTCAACCAAGCTAAAGGAAAAATCACCCTCAGCCAGGCAGGCTAAAATAGTGCCAACTGGTTCTACAGGAAGCCAGAAACCAGCCACTACAGGCATTTCTACAGGAAGTCTGAAGAAAGGGCAGCAGAAGGAGAAATCAGCCGAGATTCTAGCTAGGGAGGCAGCAGCTGTGCTGGCCACCCTAAGCACCTCTCCCAAGCAGAAGGAAAAGCGAAAGAGGGAGACTCCCCTGTATTTTAAGGCAAGGAGGAGTGTGAGGATTAAGACTGGCAGACCCCAGCCTCCATCAAAAGAGCCAATCACAATTATAGATACCCCTACCACACCAAAGGAGAGGTCCCCCTCCAAGGCATCCATCACTTATGAGCGGGGAAGCCCGAAGACATCCACATGGAAGGAAAGGATGGAGAAATTGAACTCGGAGGCCTCTCTATAGGATGCCGAGGCTGCTCTACAGGAAACTTTGGCTAGGCTAAAAGAGACTGAATAGTTGGAGGAAAGAGTAGCCAAGTCATCATAGGAGGAGGAGAAGGTCGATACCATTATGGAACCAAGCCCCTTGCCCAACATGGGCTCTTATTATAACTTCTTAGAGGCTGTGAAAATTATTCCTCAAAAATTCACAGTGCCACTTTTCCTAGTACTAGAGGAAGAAAGAGTACAGACCCACACTTGGATGAAGATCGCTAAATCCAAGGGGGTGGCAGATATAGGCCCTCTAGAGGAAAAGCTCAAGGAGAACCAAAGAGAGTTGGCAAGAGTACGGCATGTGGAAAGCTCCCAACAGCCAAGCTATGAGAAGAGAATGAGCTGCTTAGATAGTAGCTACAGCTATAGGGACAGAGGAAAGAAGAGGACACAACAGCTAAGGACACCACAGAAGAGCCTCAGGGAAAAGAAGGAACGCAAGCTGAACTTGAGGCACTAAACTGGCAACTACAGGAAAGTGAATTGAAAGCAGGCCTAGAGATACAATCTCTAAAATAGCAGATGCAAGAAAAGGAGGTACAACTGGCCTGCATGGCCAGTTGGGCAATGGAAGCTCTGCAATGTAGGTAGCCGGCCAAATCCTATTGCCTATACCTCAAGGATCAGTGGCTGCAATTCCAAATCAACACCGGCATAGAAGGGTATCTCCCAAATCCAAAACCCCCAGCAGTTCATGGATTTATGTGACAACAGTTCATCGGAAGACAAGGCCAAGCTATCAGAGTTCTACCTTCATAATTTGGCCCTTCCAAATATAACCTCATGGGACCCCAACACAGCAGTAGGGGACATGCAGCTGATGTCAATGACCTCATGGCTAAACCACGAAGAAAAGAGAGCGGCAGAGGTCAGAAATGTCATGGACCAAGAATTAAAAGAACCACTACTAATTAGAGCAGAGCGAGGGGACCCCACATCATTGATATCCACCCACCAGCACCTAGCAACCAACTCTCAGGCTCTGTTAGAGTACATGGATCGGCAGGCTAAGGCCATAGTACACTTTGAGGATATGGAGTGACTATTGGGGGACAATTGTGTTCATGCTTGCACTCGTAGGTGGAACACATTGTCCCACAGCCTCAAAATCTGGGAATACCACACTCCAACTAGAATGAGGGAGGCCTTGGCATGAGTGCCTATCTACAAAAAGTCTATGTAGAACCTCCAGGCCAGCTAGATAGGCCTCAAGTTAAGTCCCCCTTTGCTTTTGGGATTGTTAGAAGTAGGCACAGAAGAAGAAGAGAATAAGCAGTGGGAAGAGGTGGAAAGGAAGGACGGATTTCATGACAGTGAAGAGGACAGTACTTCAAAAGCCTGGGATGTGAGGAAGGCGATCAAAGCAATTAAGGATGAGGAGCTAGACTAGTTGCTCGAGGATGAGCAACCCTTTTAGCAAGGGGGTGATGAAGAGCCCCAAATTGGGTAACTTATTGGGCTCATTTTTCCTAATTATCCTTGTTCAGTCCTTGTTCAATCCTCCATTTTTCATAGCTTATGCATTATTTTTTAGTATGTTTATGTCATTTGTACGAATAAGGGTGGTCACTCTTCCTAGGTGGCTAACACGTGCTTATTTCAGGCTTTTTGACACACGTTGGAGCAATACCGAGCAATCATGGGCTAAAAGACAACCAAGCTTGAGGTGAGGATTCGTGGGGGGTTGTCTATGACATTAAATAGCCCTTCCTCGGGATCTTCACCCCCAAACTCCGAGCTCACAGGCCACCAAAACCGGATCTTGAAGGCAGCCAAACAGATTTTGGAAAAGGGACTGTCTACTAACAGTTGGAAAGCCAAGTCCCCCAGATTTAGGAGGCCTTCTAGGGCCCTTGTGGTGTATAAATGATAATGCCTCAGCCTTCGTAAGGGACTTTTTTGAAACCATTGCATATTTTTTGCACTACAGTGCTATCAGCTTTAGCTCGTTTTCTTGTAGCCATTTTGGCATAACTCTTGACTGATGATTGTTTTTTTATAATGATAAGCAGTCCTATTTCATATCAACTCTGAGTTTTCTATAGGAGCCGTAGCTCTCAGGGTTGGGCCCAACCTGAGAGCCTAGGGCCTCCTTTATGTACTGTTATCTTTCCTTTAAGCATCGTTGTTTTCCTTTTGTGCATTTGCAAACATATTTCTGTTAGGAAAATTAAGTTGTGTTGATTAACTAGGTCACTGTTTATGAATAGAATGCTTCAGATGTTTAGAATAGATTAGTAGGATAATAACAGGAAAAAGGCTCCAAAAAAGAGTCAACAAACACTTTTGGTTTCAACTCTTCCTTTTTGGATCAGGGGCTGGAATTGAAGTAACCGTGCTGTCCCAAACAAAAACACTAGTTTGCTTTACCATGCAATCGTTAGTGTATTGTTTTCATTTGCAGAAGTTGGTTATGTGTTCAGATCTCTGAAATGTTTCATTGCATAGTTGATATACATGGTTCTCTTTCAAATAAAGCTGTTGTTCATTCACTTTATTGTTAGTTAGATTACAATAGCTAGGACTTTGATTACTTGCAAGACTTTGTTGATTCAGTTGAATGTATACGGTGCAGAGCATCTCTACCACTCTTTCATCCACCTAAGCTTCATCAGAGCCATCTCCTCCATCTCCTAGCTAGGTTCCTCGTCTCACATCTATCCTCTCGCCCACGTAACCCTACCTTTTTGTGCAATCATTGTTTCAGCCTTCTTTGAGCCAATTTAGCCATGTACACCTCCTCACCACTCCATCCACCAGACCCTGGGCCACTTCAGACCCCTATCCTACCTTCATATCCATTCATGCATCTTCCCTCACTCACCCATCCTCCAAAATCCAATTTTTAAACATCCTATAGAAATTTCTGAACATCCTGTAGAAATTCTTGAACATCCTGTAGAACCCCTGCAGACTTCCTGTAGAAGCTCACAAATGAGGTTTCTTGATAGCCAAACTTTTTGAAACTCTCTAGAAGGGTGTTAGGGACTCCTTATACCCTCTCTGAACCTTCCCGACCTCTTCCAAGCATTTCTCCTCCTTGATCCACCCTTGCACAGTCAAAGAACAGTGAAAGCATATGCATGATGAAACTGACGACTTAATCAAAAATACAAAAAGATGTTTTCTTCAAATAGAGGTAGTCTAGACACATGTATTTTACCTTCATAGAAGTAATGGCATCTCTTTTGGTAGTTTTCATTCTCTCCTTTGCATCAGTAGGACTAGTTGGTAGAATTAGGGTTTGCTATGGTTTGCGTTTTCCTTCAGTTTTTCAATCTCTTTTTGCAAATAGATTAGCTTCCTTCGAGTTAGCTTTCATCCATCAATTAAAAAGATTCTTCTAAGAGCTCATAGAAGTTGGCTTAAGCTCCTAGTGGACTTGTGCCAGCTGACCAAGTGACAGCTGTGGTAAGAGCTAGTACTTGTGCATACAACACCGTCGCTTCCAAGTTTGTTATGAACTACCGGGTTGATAAAAGTAAAGACGGGAGTCCCAGGAGTTGTAGCATTATTGCTGCAATACTGGAGCCCACCAGATGGCTCAATATATTCCTATCTAACATATCCCACTTGATGGTTTCTTCCTGTATGTTCAACACCCAACTGATGAACTTGAAGAGCTTCATCGTGCTCCCCATTTAAACCATTTTCGTTATAGATAGGAGGACCATCAAATTTATCAAGATAAGATCTCTGGGGATTTATTTGCAACTTAATTATTTCTTCCTCTTCTCGATCACTGAGTAGAAATTCTTGATGCATGTTTAAAATTTCCTCCATCTGAATACTCTCTTGATTTGCTTGGAACAGAGTCAACCAATTATCTGCTTGGGGTATTATTGGAGAGAAAAGTTTTATAAACTTCTCCACATAATTTTGAGAAAATGATGCTTGATTTGCTTGGAACATAGTCAACCAATTCTCTGCTTGGGATATTATTGAAGAGAAATGCTTTATAAACTTCTCCACATCATTTTGAGAAAATGATAGTTCCTCGCTTTCAGAGACCTGATCATAGTTAATATACCTATAACTTCTTTGAATGCTTGATATATTATCAAAAAGATCATTAGTTTCCTCAACATGATTATCTTGAGATTTTAAAAATCATAACATTCACAAAAACCTTCAAAAAGAAACTTGTGTGGATAATAAGTTCTACAATAAGAATTGAATACTGAATGGAAATCTTTCAAAGATGAAATGCTTGAACGAGGTAGAGACCTGAACCAAACCCTAGGTTCTTGGTCTAAAGAAAACAAAAACAACTTCATCTTCACATCTTCATGAATGATGCTCTACTGCTCCATGCATTCATGAAACTCTTGGAGATGCTGAGCTGGATCTTCATATTCCATTCTACTGAATTTTGGAAGATACTTATTCCACGCAGAAAATGCAGGCATATCATGAGGATAGCTGGTGATCCCAATAAAATCAAATGGATCAAATTTATGGACTAAGAATGCAAGGAGAGCCATTAAAACCCAGAAAAGAAAACTTCAAAGTATAGTGGAGTCAACAATCAATGTTGTAAGTGAAAATCATAGGTGTGAATGTACAACCAACTGCTGAAACTTGTCATTCTCAAGGATCAACTTCAAACTTAATAAACCTATGGAAAAGTGTTCTTATTCAATTATTTTGTAGGTTGTGGTCTCTATTATTATGGAGTCGCCTTTTATTTCTTTTATTCGAAACAACCAAGTATTTCCTCCTCACTGAACAACCAGAGGAAAATATTGAAAAACCAAAGGAAAAGTGTTCTTGTCTTCTCTCCCCGGAAACGACGCCAATTAATGTTGTACCTTAAGAAACCAATTTCCTGGCTGTAGAGAAATTGTGCTTAAGACATTAATAAATATTATTTACTGTCACTTATTTGTCACTTAGATATATATTATGTTCTTGAATGAAGGACCTGGAGACTTGGTTTTTTACTCTCAACACTTAGATGACAAGGAAATATCAGAATGCCATTTGATTAGCTGAATATGAATGATAAATGGAGAAAATCTTGAATAAGTTAAAAATAGTATGCTGCCTTACACAGAAACTACTATCTGTAACCTAGAAGAATTATGAAGGTGAGAACTGAATCATGGACAATATGTTGTTTAACACAGAACCTACTATCTATGACTCTTGAAGAAGTTAAAGGTAATATGATGCCTTGCACAGAAACTACTATCTGTAACTTAGAAAGAAAGGTGAAAATCTCAAGTACAGGAGCGCTCTTTTAAGGAACTTTAACTTTATCTACCTAAGCAAATAAATACCTGCAGCTTCATTACCATACTTGAAGGAAGAAAACATAAGATGGAACATAATAGAGAAGTCACAAAATCATACCCAACAAATGCATGGAAACTTCTGATTCTTCATTAATCAACAATTATATCACGAATACAATGGCCTTGTCTCTCGGTTCTCCAAAATTCAAACCACTTCTTTGTAAATTTTCCTCCTTTGATACATTTGTGAAAGAGTTGTTGATCTCTGAAATTGTCAAACTACTATATTGTTTCCCTAACTATCTAAATTAAAAACTATTACAGGATTTTACAGAGGGTAAAAGACACCTCAAAGAACATGAAATAATAGGAACATAACTGAATTTAGAAGAGGATGATAACTGCTGACTTGCTCTATTAATCTGCTACCGAGTTCCTCTGTATATGCCTAAATAATGATTAATCCATTTTAGTCGTGATAAACTGTGTTAGCTGTGCATTAATCTGGGCTTACGTATGTATCGGGCACATTTCAATTGGCCAAAACACCTAGAAACTTGACCAATTTCGTTTTCTTCAAATTTGGCTTTAACATTGATTTTTTCCTTTACACAGTAAAATTAACGCAAAGCACGCAAAAGGGCAACTAAAAAAGAATTTACGATGTTTAATAACTCCATCAGATATGCCCGAGTTATTAAACGTAATACATAAAAATATCAGGTTTGGAATCCCATCGCATATCGCAATCAGCAGAATGAGCCAACACATATACATAAGATGCTTTACGATACGGCGGACCCGCCAACATTATAAAATGTAACATAAATTTTTTCGGGTCTGGCCCATCGCATATCGCAATCGACATAGCCATATACACATATATAAAGCGTTATGTGATATCACGGACCCGCCGAGGCTTTAAAACATAATATATATGTGTTTCGGGTCCACCTATCGCAAATCACAATCGACGGAACCAACGCCCATTGCTCTGCGGACCCGCCGAAGTATAAAACACGCTATATATATCTTTTGGTTCCGGCCATTGCAATCGCAACCGGCGGAACCAACATCTATAGCCCTACATTGTGGCGGACCCGCCGGGACTTTAAAATATAATATATCTATATATATATATATATATATATATATATATATATATATATATATATATATGTATTTCAGGTCTGGATCTTTAACACTTTTAACACTTGTTTCTTTTGCAATTTTGATGTACTACTTTGTTTCTTTATTTTTAAGTGTCATTGTGATTCATATAACTGCTGCTGCGATTTGTGATTGTGATTTGATCGCATCGCAACCAAAGCACTTCCCTTATTACTTGTTTTTCTTTATTATTTCCAATACGAAATGTGCTTTGCGATATATATATTTGTATACATTCAAATGTGTTTCCATATACTTTCTTTTAGCGATTTCAATATGTAATTATCACAAGAACAATACTTATTTACTTTTAGGCTTTGCAGGGGAAAGAGAATATAAAGGAGCTTCATTGAGGTTGAACCCCTGCGGTGATTTTTTAGACCACACATTGTGATAAAAGTTATAAATAAGCTTAAACACAATATAAGCTACAACAAGACTGATGAAACTATATAGGAAGTTGTTGTGAGTAAGCCAATTTGTGATGTAGATTTCCTGCAAGGAGATCAGCTAACAGGGACTGTTTTCTTTCATGAAGAGGATAGGGCTGACATGTTTAACAATCTTGAAGAATGTTTTCTTTTCAAGGATGATTTAGACTATGAATTTGAAGAGTATGAGTTTGAGATAGACAGTATGCCAAAGATATAATCAGAATTGCTCATTCTTGAAGAATTTACAGCCAACACTCAGGTAGTAGAAAGTCATACTTCCCTATGCCTTCCTATGGATCAACAACCAAGTATTATTTCAAATCAAAATGAAAGGAGTACTTGTATTTTTGTTGGATTTCAAAACAAGGTAACATTTCAAATTTTTAAGGATCCTTTCATTGATTTTCTACAATCAACAAGGAAGATGGACTTTCTTGTATTTGTGGATCATGAGCACATCTTCAGTGGACACTCGGAGTTGCCTAGCTTTTGTTTGTTCTACCTACTCAAGGAAATTACAAGTAGAATTCAAGTAGGTAGCCATCTGTTGGATTGGTTACACTGGAGGTATCATTTCACATGATTGTGTATATATCTTCAGCAAGTGGGTGGTTATCATCATGATTTGAAGCCCTCAAATCTCGATGGTTTGCTGCCATAAGTAAGTTCAGATAGTTTTTTGTGTTTATTGTTTGTCAAATTCAGTTAGCCAGTCAGTTTTCAGTTTCAGTTTGTTCTTTTTCATTTTGACTCCATGCCCAATTAATAAGGCTACCTGGTCTATGGTGTTCTTGACACCTCCAAGAAGCTTCCATCCCCAGTTGGAGCCAATATTAGTGCCTGTTAGTCCTGCCAGTCACTAGTGATCAAATATGCTCTTACAAGGTTTTTGTTTAGGTCTCAAAGTCAAATTTTTATCATTTCATTAGGTTTTCAAAATAAAAATTTGGTCACTACCTACTGTGTCTAGGTTTATTACTGCTCCTTTCAAAATTTTCATGTTTCAATCAATTCCATCATTCAGTTGGATGTGCCATCACTGAAAGGTCATCATCGTCATCCCATTCATATCATCATGGTCCTCATTTAGCTCAGTGTCACCATTAGGTAATTAGGGTGAAAGTCATCAAAATTCATCATCTCATTCATAAATCCGGCAAATCAAGGAGTAGTAATAGGGAATTTGCTCAAAAAGTTTGTTCAAAGTGTAATTTATTTCAATTATGATGTAATAAGTTCTAAAGTTCCAAATATGCATTGAATATGCTAAAGCTACATAGTTTTGGAAGCAAAATTGAAAAACATATGGTGGGCCACCTCACCACTATGAAGAAATTGACTTCAACAAGCTACAAAGGACCAAAACACAAGTCCATTTTCTCATTCCACCCTCATAAGACATAACTCCACCAGAAAAGTGCATTCCAGCCCTCAGAAGATTGAATTGTTGCCTCTAGATTATCATTATTTCTCCCTCGTTGCGTTTTTGGCATCCTTGTTGCGCTTTTGAAAAGGGAGAAAAACCATTCATTGCAGAGGTTTTCTCCATCAATTTACAAGTCCAACACATCATCAGCACGTAAGTGAACTTCATTTACTCTTCTTTCATCCTTTTGTTCACGTTGCTGGACTCACCAACATGTCAAGGGGATCTCCCCAGTACGAAGTCCCAATTAGACCTCGAACCATTTGGTGTAGGAGTCCTAGCAGTGGGTCGTAATGTAATGCCTTGACCGTTGTGTCACACAGAGGCAAGTAGAATAACTTTGTCAGCGGCAAGGGTGTGACTGATGTAGTGAATCAAGGAAGGTGTATGAGAGGTTCCAACACTTTGAAAGGGGAAGGAGGTGAAGGTGAGTTCTAGGTTGAAAGGGATCAGTCCCAACTTGGCTAGGAACACACAACACGAAGGACATGCACAACTTCTAGCGGAGCAGTCCACTCAGATGTGGTAGTCACATAATACAAGGTAATATAACATGTACAACACTCACGGATCAATCCGGGACGAGTGTGATGGTTGTTATAGCAAGGTTCAAGTGAAAGGTCTGTATGATGTCCGGCAGGGTAGTTGACATGGATGGTGACAGAATTAACAACATATGCAACACATTAACAACAAGATTCAAATAATTGCATGTGAATTAGTTCATACACAAGTATGTAAGTTAAGCAACACATATTAAAGCAACCAGAGCAGTCCAACTACAATAACAACATATGCATGAAAATGTGTTGGCTCTTATTATATAAATAAGTGTAAGTCGCAATCATATAATACATCCATGTAAACTTGCTATCCCCAATAGTGGAACATTACAACAACATTTTCTTGCTCCTCCAAAGAGATGTACTAGCTCCATGCAATGGAGAAGCCAAGGCATGTTACAATACTGTCCAAGCCTTCTTCAAAATAGTCTTAGTAGGAGCTTGGCTCACCAAAAGCCCATACAATGAGTTATGCGGGACTATTTATAGAAAAGGGTGGGGTGACCCTTGACATTCCCCTTTGTGACAGTTCAACTACCCTCATGACTCTTCACCTACTCTATGATTGTTACATCCAACTATTGACACTTGACTTACACTTGACATGACTCAACATTACAATGCACATGTACTCATGTGAGACAACATGGCTTGAGCAAGCCTTGCAAGACATCACTGACACCCACTCCGCTCTAGCGAGACCAACTCTTTGACATGCTTGTGATGGTGAAGCTGGTGAGTTGATGCCAAGCCTGGTCATCCGTGATGGTGTGCATGCACCTCATGGTGACATCTTGCTAAGGCAAACTCTTTCTTCCATTGCAACCAGGGGATTGGTTCAGCCCCTTCATGCAAATCATTTGTTAACATGCACATGGTCTTTTTGGGTGTGGCTGAACCGGAAGCACACTGATGCATAGTTTCCGTGCTGATATTCAAGTGTGTGCTAGTGGTCATCCGCATCAACTTTCCGAAGTACCCGTTTGGCTCCAGTTGGACTTGCTTCTTGTCTTTTCCTTGGTGAGTGTGTTGAATGGGTTGGATTGCATACGTGTGCACAATGACATGCATGCTACTGAATCCCTTACATGTGATCAATCACACTTCTCACCATGTCTACTCCTTGTTAGTTGCTGGGATGGATCTTTAACTTGTCCAGGAGCAGTTTCATCCATGAGTGCACATTGCGCCTACTGTTGTTCCTGATCCTGCTGCAACTCATTCATCTGTCTGCGCAACTTCATGTTTTTCCTGAGTTGCTGCTTTAGCACATGCAATTCCTTCTTTGTTACATCTTCTGCCTTCACGCGATATTCATGTCGCACCGTCACTCCATACCTGGAGTCTCCAAAGTTTCTTTCATCATCAATGGACCTGCATGAGCTTGCAACCTTGTTCCACCTCTGTGTTGTCAATGACCCTCCTCTTGCATTCATTGCATTTGGTATGCTGTCATCAGCTGCTGTTCATGATGTTGCTCACTGTGATGCTGCTGCTATCATATCTTGATGTCCTTGTCTACAACCAACTTGATGTCTTCGTGGGTTGGAAAGTATATGGACACTTGATTGACTACATCCCCAACTGTGGTCTGAATGGTGTCTTCGTCTCTGCTCTCCTAGAAACCATTGTACCCATATTGTTGAGAGGAAGATGAACACCGAGGATACCTGGAGACATGGAAACACTCATGGTAAGTAATCTATTAGTCGAAAACCAAAATGAACATGAGAATTGACTTGCAACATACCTGGGTGCATGATCATGAAGGTTGCGTAATTTCGGCCGGGAGGTCAGGAGACTGGCTGCTAAGACTTCTCAAAGCACAGTCTAGGTAGCTGGGAGACTGGATGACTGTTGGAACTACGCAATGCATAGTCCAGTCTGGATTTTGACTATTGGGATTGCACAATGTGCAATTCCAGCTAGGAAGGGTTGCTGGCCTAAGGACAAATCTACGTAATTTCTTGGGCCAAGCAGCCACTGTCCTCCAGAAATGCGCAAAATAGTCTTGGAGGCAAGTGGTGGGAAGGAATGTGGAAATCTGGAGAGGAAGGTGAGCCTTCCTTTCCGATATTGCGCAACACAGCCTTGGTGAAGGCAGAGCTTGGGCCAAGGTTGGCCTGACTTGCTGACGGGCTACTAAAATCAAGTAAGTTAGTGAATGCATGGCGACACTAATTCATAGCAGAAGTTTTTGATAGTGCATGCAAAACATGAATGAAAGATTCAACAAATAGACCAACATGCATGTGGGTGAGGTAGTTCACTGGTTGGGCAAACATCCGTGCAAAATAGTTTCATGCATGTGACAACAGTGAGATAGCTACGAAATCTTAAACAAAGCTAGGAAAAGCTAGTATACATGTAAATTACATCAAGCATTCAAAGAAATCAATCGAAAAGTATTCCCACAAGCGAAAACACAAAAGCCGACAGAAATGCAGCATAAGGCATGGGAAGCAGGCTTACCCCAAAACAGTTGAGCTGAATGTGTCGACTGCTTCTAAATGTGATGTGGGATGTCAGAGCTGCAAGGTTTATGTTCGAAATGATCTCTGTAGTGTCCATTTGATGAGGTTTGATAACATCGAGGTTATGACGCGCATGCCACGAATCTAGGGGAAGCGACACTTGGTGAGAGGTTTCAGAATTGCTCCTTGCATTTAACCTCCAATTGCTAAACATAGATCCCTGAAACAAGGGATGCCTTTGCATGCTTCCTTGGGAGAATCAGCCCATGCGTGCAAGTCTTTTTGCTCAGTACTGAAGGGAACCGATCAAATCAACTGCACATGTAAGAGACTACTCGACTGCTAGAGAAAATGCGCATTTCTGGCTGGGAGATAGGCTGGCTACCTAGGAGATTTCTGCAATTTCTGGGATGAGCAGCTAACTGCTTCCCATATTTGTGCAAATCCTAGGCTGAACAGCCTACTGCTAAGAAAATTTGCGCAAATCTTGCTGGGAGGGTTGGCTGGTAAGATTGAGCAATCCTAGAGCTGAGAAGGTTGTGAGACAAGATTGCGCAATTCCTAGAGGGGAGGTTGGTTTCCCTCCAGAAATGCACAAGTTTCAAGGGGAAGTTGCTCAACCTACAGCTGGACCAAGTCTCGGTGAGCAGCCTATGAGGGCAATGGATCAACTATGATCGACAGGCTACCTTTGTGCGAGGAAAACACTGAATCTTGAGTAATTAACGAAGCAAGACAAAGTGTTGTGTAAGGTTGGTAGGGAGACTCCAAAACAAGCTAAGGCAAAAATTTGGAGGGTGGTTGTAGCCACTACAACACCTGGTGACACACTGGTATAACTCTAGCTCTCTTCATAGACCTTATTCGTGAAAAGAAAGTCTAAAACCTCTGGAAGTATTGTTTAGTTCTTAGCTCTTCTTGGTTTCACACTAAATTGATTGTAAGATGTATCGTTTGCCAAGCCCTTGGTTGATTGGCACACATTCCAAGCCAAGGAAACATAGTTGTTTCGATTGGGGTTGAGGGGTATATAGGTGCATAAGAAGTATAGTCTCCAGAGTCTTAGTTTCATCTCTGCTATTGCTCCACTACCAGCAGGCCTAGATAGTTCCCAGTGGAGTCACATAGGAACACAAGCATGGCTCCACTGCCAATGAACCTGGTCAGTACCCCGGCAGAGTTACTTACATCACCTCCCTGCGCAGGAATCCTTTCTCTTCTTTTGCCTTATTCATTTTTCATTTTGATTTTTTTGACTTTTCATTTTTTCATTTTCCACTATGCATAACACTTATTCATTTCAGAGGCGGAAGAGGGATCTCGAATTATTGAGAGAAGAAGAGGTTGTTATAGCAGAGAAGTAGTTTATTGTATCTATGACGTGCCTATTAAGGTTTTCCCCCTTACCTTACTCTACTTGACTGAGTTGACAAGGGTTAACCCAAAAACAATCAACTAGAGAAGGTGACACTAGTTACTGCACAAGCATTGTGTTTACACCAAGGTTCACTTTGAATGGTACATATTTTCCTTTGATGTATCATGGACCAAAAGTAACAAGCTCATCATACAGAGGCAAGATGATGGATAACCAAGTAGTGATAGCTGCACAAGCCCTCTTGTACTTTACCTAGCTTGCTTCAAGAGTTAAACATGGCTTCATGCAAAACTAACCTATGAATGAAACAAGCAAGCGAACTAACAATCAAAAAATAAAAGCAAGAGCAGAAGAAAAAATGAAAGTGAAGCAAGTAAACAAACAAGAAAGAAAACAAACAAGGAAACAAAGCACGTAAGAAAATAAGCATGCAAGCAAACAACTGAAAGAAAACACTACTCCTACTCCTAGACTAATGGTAAATGGGACTGATCACGTGAAGTGATACATCCAATGCATCCACCAACGCATTGGTAGACCCATGTTGGTGAAGGCTTGGTCCGCGAGCAACCTAGTTGTGCGAACCAACAAGTAAGAAAGATATAACAATGAAGAAAACCACACTTCGCGATTCAAAGTGCCCACGGGACATAAGTGAGTGCATGTGCATGACGAGTAGTCGACGGACTTATCATGGTGTTGTGTGACCATAAGCACACTCTTGACTGTGACATGCAAGCAAACGAAAGAAACAAAGATAACTTGCATCACACACAAGTGCTTGCAATGTAAGACTCCTCCAACGCATGAGCAATGGGATCATGAAGTTCGAGTGGAGGAAGTAAAATCTGAGTGTTGGATTGATCTTGAGTGCATACATATGAGTGATGAGGAGCCTTGAGTGTTTGAACAATTTCCTTATCAGAAGCGAAACCAACCTCAAGACAACGAGGGCTTGACATAACCATCAGCTTGAGCTCAAGTGCCTCGACGGTCTGTGGGGTTTTGACTTCGTTGATAGATGGATATCCGTAGACCAGTGGCTTAGACGGATTAATAATGAGTGAATCAATATCATGATTAGGTGATGAGGTGAAGAGATCACAATAACCAAGATTAGAAAATTCAGGATGTTGGTCAGCATCCTCATGGTTTGATGAATCACACAGAGGGGTAGATGAGGAGGAAGGATGTTCACCCTCAGCGTTCCCAGAAAAACCAGATGAAAGATCAAGTGGATTTCCAATGAATGATTGGTCCTCTACATTGTTGGATGATGGCTAACATATGATGTGTCCTGCGAAAGATCAATAGTGGGTGCATCTGTGGATGAAGACACACATGCGAAATCATGGATGGTAGGTTCGCCAACGATGTTAGGAAAGAACAAAGGGGGCTCGGACGAAAGGGAGTCATCCTTCACCGAGTGTTGATGCTCAAGCTCCCACTCATACTCTTCATGAATGAAAACGCATGTTGGTTGTGCAACACCAAGTTGTCAGTGGATTGTTCCTCATTCACAACATGTGAAGAGTCCAGAATGGATGAACACAAGAAAACATCATCTGGAGGAACACCTGACTGTGAAGATGGAGGTCAAAGAAAAGAATGCATATGAGAACTCGAAGGACTCACAACCAAATCTATGAAAAAATCAAGTGGAGTGATGTTGGGAGAGTGTGAAGGATGAACAAGTGTGTGAACATGATCCTCAACATCACTGGGCAGTGGTGGAGCTATTGAATGAGAGGGAAGTGGACAGTCAGTTGAGACAGTGCCCCATCCCATATGAGATTGTGCAGTTCCATCAATGAAGAAGGTTAAGCGAGGCTTGATATCAAGCTTCCTCTTGGGACGGGTAGATTTCTTAAGGAAATACTCGAACTGGTCCAAAATATAAGAAAATTTCATTTAGCTCTTCAGAGCTTGAAACTGCAAGTCATGGAAGTGCTGCCAAAAATCAATAATGGATTCATGTAGAGCCCTCCTTTGCTATAACAATTTCTAGTCAAGATGATATGTATCAAAATGATAGAATGTGTCTTGAATGAGATCACAGAGGTGCTTAAATGAGTGCATGGTGTCAACTGGTAGGCTGAGCACCCAACGAAATGGAGATTCATGAAGTGTGTATGTAAGCAGCGAACCGGCATGTTCATCAGAAAACTAATCTTCCTCATAAATCATGAAAAGAAAGTTATATAAGTGCTCAAGCCAAGCCACTTCGTCTTCACCATCATATGTGTGAGTGGACAAGAGATCAAAAATCTTCCCCAAGATGGAGACATCTTCACGATTCGAAAAGCACCTCGAGGGAAGAAGAGTGCAAGAATCCATGAAAGATATGTAAAGGTTCAAAACTAGATGAGGGCACTGCTTGTCATCGGGCCCTCCTTCTAGTGCTGGAAATGTTGATGGTGCTGGACTCACCAACATGTCATGAGGATCTCCCCAGTTAGAAGTCCCAATTAGACATCAGACCATTTGGTGTAGGAATCCTAGCAGTGGGTCGTAAGGTAATTCCTTGACCACGGTGTCGCATAGAGGCAAGTAGAATAACTCTATCAGTAGCAAGGGTGTGACTTATGCAATGAGTCAAGGAAGGTGTATGAGAGGTTCCAACACTTTGAAAGGGGAAGGAGGTGAAGGTGAGTTCTAGGTTGAAAGGGATCACTCCCAACTCGGCTAGGAACACACAACATGAAGGACATGCATAGCTTCCAGTGGAGCAGTCCACTTAGATGCGGTAGTCACATCATACAAGGTAATATAACACAGACAACACTCATGAATCAGTCCAAGACGAGTGTGATGGTTGTTACAGCAAGGTTCAAGTGAAAGGTCTACCTGATGTCTGGCAAAATAGTCTACACAAATGGTGATAGCATTAACAACATATGGAACACATTAACAACAAGACTCATATAATTGCATGTGAATCAGTTCATACACAAGTACGTAAGTTAAACAACACATATCATTAAAGCAATTGGAGTAGTCCAACTACAATAACAACATATGCATGAAAATATGTCGGCTCTTATTATATAAAGAAGTGTAAGTCACAATCATACAATACATCCATGTAAACATGCTAGCCCCAACAGTGGAATGTTATAGCCACATCCACCTGCTCCTCCAAAGAGATGTACTAGCTCTGTGCAGTGCAGAAGCCAAGGCGCGTTACAATATTGTCCAAGCCTTCTTCAAAATAGTCTTAGTAGAATCTTGGATGACCAAAAACCCGTACAATGAGTTATGAGGGACTATTTATAGCAAAGTGTGGGGTGACCCTTGACATTCCCCTTTGTGACAATTCAACTACCCTCATGACTCTTCACCTACCCTATGACTGTTACCTCCAACTGTTGACACTTGACTTACACTTGACATGACTAAACATTACAATGCACATGTACTCATGTGATACAGCATGGCTTAAACAAGGCCTTGAAAGACATCACTAACACTCAGTCTATTGTGGTGAGACCAATTCTTTGACATGCTTGTGATGGTGAAGCTGGTGAGCTGATGCCAAGCTTGGTTGTCCCTGATGGTGTGCATGCACCTCATGGTGACATCTTGATGAAGCAAACTCTTGCTTCTATTGCAACTGGTGCATTGGTTTGGCCCGTTCATCCAACTCATCTGCTAAAATGTTCATGGTCTTCTTGGGTGTGGCTAAACCGGCAGCACACTGATGCATAGTGTCCCTGCTCATCTTCAAGTGTGTGCTGGTGGTCATGCACATCAACTTTTTGAAGTACCCATTCGGCTCCAGTTGGACTTGCTTCTTGTCTTCACCTTGGTGAGTTTATTGAATGGGTTGGATTGCATGGGTGCACACAATGACATGCATGTTGTTGAATCCATTGCATGTGATCCACCACACTGCTCACCATGTATGCTCTGTGTCAGCTACTATGATGGATCTTTTACTTGTTCGAGTGCAGTTTCATCCATGAGTGCACGTTGTGCCTACTGCTATTCCTAATCCTGTTGCAACTCATTATTCTATCTGTGTAGCTTCATCTTCTTCCTGAGTTGTTTCTTCAGCACATGCAACTCTTTTGTTACATCTTCTTCCTTTGCGCGATCTTCATGTTGCATCGTCACTCCATAGCCGAAGTCTCCAAAGTTGCTTTCATCATCAATGGAACTGCTTGAGCTTGCAACCTTGTTCCGACTTCATCTTGTCAAAAACCCTCCTCTTGCATTCATTACATTTGGTATGATTTCTTCAATTGTTGTTCATGATGCTACTCGATTGGATGATGTTGCTGTCATATCTTGATGTCCTTGTCTATGAACAACTTGATGTCTTCATGGGAAGGAAAGTCCATGGACACTTGATTGACTACATCCCCAAGTGTGCTCTGAACAATATCTTTGTCTTTGCTCTCTTAGAATCCATTGTACATGTACTGCTGAGAGGCAGATGAACACTTGGGATACCTGGAGACATGTCAACACTCATGGCAAGCAATATGTCAGTCGAAAACCAAAATGAACATGAGAACTTCCTTGTAACATACCTCAGTGCATGATCATGAAGGTTACACAATTTTGGCCGAGAGGTCGGGAGATCGACTGCCAAGACTACTGAAGGCACAGTCTAGGCTACTAGGAGACTAGCTGAATGCTGGAACTACACAATGCATAGTCTACTCTGGCTGTTGACTGCTGAGATTGTACAATGCGCAATTCCATCTGGGAAGGACTGCTGGCCTAGGGATAGATCTGCACAATTTCTTAGGCCAATAAGCCATTGTCCTCCAAAAATGCACAAAACAATCCTGGAGTCCAGTGCCAGGAAGGAATGTGCAAATCTAGAGAGGAAGGTGAACCTTCCTTTCCTAGATTGTGCATGCAGCCTTGGTGAAGGTAGAGCTCGGGCCAAGGATGGCCCGACTCGCCGACAGGAAATTGAAAGCAAGTCTGCTAATGCATGGTGACACTAAGTGATAGTAGAAGTGATTAATAATGCATGCAAAACATGAATGAAAGAGTCAACAAATAGATCAACATGCATGTGGGTGAGGCAGTTTGCTGCTTGGGCGAACGTTCATGCAAAACAATTTCATGCATGCGACAATAGTGAGATAGCAACGAAAACTAAAACAAAGCCAAAACAAGCTAGTATACATGTAAATGACAACAAGCATTCAAAGAAATCGAGCAAAAAGTACTCCCACAAGCGAAAACACAAAAAGTGACAGAAATGCAGCACAAGGCATGGGAAGTGGGCTTACCCCAAAAGAGTTGAGCTGAATGTGCCAACTGCTCCTAGATGTGATGTGGTATGTCAAAGCTGCAAGGTTGATGTGAGTAATGAGCTCTACAGCATCCGGTTGATGAGTTTTGATAAAATTGAGGTTGTGACGCGCATTCCATGAATCTAGGGGAAGAGACACTTGGTGGGAGGTTTCGGAATTGCTCCTTGCATGTAACCTCAAACTGTTAAACATAGATCCCTGAAATAAGGGATGCCTTTGCATGCTTCCTTTGGAGAAGAAACCCATGCATGCAAGTCTCTTTTGCTCAGTCCCGGAGGGAACCAGTCAACTTAGCTACACATGCAAGAGACTACTCGACTGCTTAAGAAAAATGCGCATTTTTGGCCGGAGCTGGGCTATCTGCTCAGGTGATTTGCGCAATTTTTGGGCAGAGCACCTAACAGATACCAAAATTTGCACAAATCCTAGGATGAACAGCCCGCTGCTGGGAAAATTCACACAAATCTTGTTGGGAGGGTTGATTGGCAGGATTGAGCAACCCTGGAGCCCAGTAGGTTGCAAGACTGGATTGTGCAATTCTTGGAGGGAAGGCTGGTTACCCTCTAGAAACACACAATTTTCAAGGGGAAGCTACTCAGCCTGCAACTGGACCAAGTCCCAATGAGCAACCTATGAGGGGAATGGATCAACTGTGATCGACAGGCTGCCTTTATGCGAGGAAAACACTGAAGCTTGAGTACTCGATGAAGCAAGATAAAGTGTTGTGTAAGGTTGGTAAGGAGGCTCCAGAACAGGCTAAGGAAAAATTTTGGAGGGTGGTTGTAGCCACTACAACACCTTCCTTTCATCATTTTTCTCAACGAGAGCCAGTGAATCACCCTCTCCTAGGGTTTTCCTGCACTTTGGGTCTCCTAGACATTTTACTTCATTTCTGTGGTAAAACCATATTTTTTATGCGAAAACACCCTCACCTACACTCCATATACCTCCCCTAACCTTTTCCCATGCTCATTTCCCTCATTTCCCTCACTTTCCCACAAACCCTATCCTATTGCTATACTTTTGACACTTTCCTAGGCTAGGGCTATGTTTTGTACTTTACTACCCCTTCCCCTTACTCATTTCTAGGAATTCAATTTCCCTGCACTCCCTAACACCTATACCTACACCGCAAAATTTCCCCAAGAATTTAGAATTCTCCTAACCCCTTCATTACCCCCCATCTACAAGACTATCTCAAATCCCTTGTTTTCCTAAAACTAAACCCTAATTCTTCCTCCTGGTGAGCTAGGGTTTCACCTTGGAAGCAAAGGCCACACACAATGAAAATATGAAGTACAATAATGGAGGTCATGTCTGAAGATTTTTGCCATCTAACATCAAAGAGATTAGTGCCTCACAAACCCATCAAGAGGTTATTTGTGGCACACAGGGACGATTTTGCGTCAAAGTGTGTTTTTGACCAAACGGAGTTGAAATTGATAAAAATGGAAGAGTTTTTTTGTAAATAATATAAAAAGGGACAAAAAACCCCTTCCTTCTTTACACAGGTATCATATATTAGGAGACATGAAACTTTCTTGGAGACCTATGTCAGAAAATAAAAAAAATTCAAGTTAATTTCTTGTTTTAGTCATTATTTTGTGGCACAGATTTCAATAAAATTAAAATGAATTTCCAGAAATGGAGAGACAATTTTCTTCAAAACATCCGTATATACAAAAACCTCTCTCAATTTTCCAAAAATCCTTATGGTTAGAGATATATCGCTTCATATTTGAGCCCTATTTTTGTAGAAAACCCAGAAATTTTGACATAGAGGCAGTTATTTGCGCAGAGCCTCGGTGCTACGCTTTCTCCACGACCATCCAAATGTCAAAAAAATTATATGCCTAGATATATAATCACCCATACATGTCATCTATCCACTTTGTTAAGTTTTTCCATGGAGATATTGGGAGAAATTTCTCAAAAACGGGTCCAAATTATCACTTTTTTCCACCATTTTGAAGCAGATGCTGTGCAAATAGGAGTAGTCTTGGGAAAAACAGTTTTTCTCCTAGCTGGAGTGTCCAAATAACTTTCTTGAATAGTAAAATTCCAGCTAGACACTCACATATTTCCAATGAGCTATCAGGTTCTCAATTTGGAGCATGCAAAGGCCTCTAGACTCCTCCTGCAAGATAGCACTGCACAAATGCCTGAGTGCGTTGTGCAAATGCCTAAATGCACTATGCAAATGCCTGTAATAGTCTTTCTCGGCATGTCTTTGTCAGATATTTATTTTGATGATGTAATTTCAGTATTTTTAAGTCCAGATGATCTAACCATGAATAAATTAGCATGATAGGATGTTTTTATGTTTATTTAGGCCTCATAAAGGAAGAAAAACTCAAATCAAAGTCTAAGAGAAGAGTTTGTTTTTGACCTTCTCGGTCTCACTTGTTGGCTGAGATATTCTTGGAAATTGTTCCACCACTCATGGATTTGACCCCTAAAGGTGGGGAAATGGTTTATATTAGTATATATGTATCATTTTCTCAGTTAGAGAGAGAGGTTTGACTTCAGAGGAGAGAATTTGTATGTAATGTTTTCACTCACCTAATCAAAGGAGCAGTTACAACCATTTTTTAGGAATTCATGTGTAGTGAGTTTGTGATGTTGTTTTCTTTCTATGTCAGCTTCTTATCAATGAATCCATCTTTCTTAACATGTTTTTATTTCCTCAATGATTTTCTTTACAGTTATTGTTTGGAACGAGTCCCCTAGGGTCATTTTTGGGGTTAAAAGCCCAATTTTTGGGGGAAAAAGCCCAAGTTTTTGTATAAGAAGTGTAAAGTCTCCACATTTTGTGGTCACGAAGCATGAATATGTGAAGTTTCATAAAGGGTTTCTTCCCTTAGTTTATGTAAGTCATGCCGGCATTATGAGATCTACCCATGGTCCATGGACCATGGGATTGTATAAAAGGGGAAGTCTTAGAAGAGTCTAAGACAGTTCAATTATTAGTATGTTTGAGTCATTGATGAATGTAATGGGTCTGTGAAAGCTAAGAGTGAAGATTCTTAGTGTAGGAAAGAGGCTCTATAGCTCTGTGTGCAAGCCTGGGGTATAATTTTGTAGCAGAGTGCGCGGACCCCTGCAGCTGTGTGCGCAGGGCGATTAGAGTCTGTAAAGAATATCTGAAGCATCAATAAAGAGAGTCATTCTGGAATTATCTATGTATGATCTATTTTACTTCTATTATAAATGCATATGACTATTTTATGATGAATACTAGTTTTATGTTTTCATGTTGTATTGATGTGCAAATCTATATGTTTTCTTTGTTATATGAACACAAGTAAGATTATCTGTTACGCAAAGATCATCTTAATGCATGTTAAAGTTATCATATACTTGAGCTAATCCCGATAAATATAAAAGTACTAGTAATTACAGATGTTGGGTAGCGAAGGACCCGCGTAATGGTGTTGGGGCTCAAAGCCCACAGTTTTGGGTAAAAGTATGGTAAAGACTCTGCGAAGTGCACAGAGCAAGAATTGTAGTGAGTCAATTCAAAGGGTTGTCTGCCCGAAAATAATGTAAAATAATAGGAAGTGAGTCAGCCTGCCCATGGTCCACGGACCATGGGAATGTATAAATAGAGCAAGGATCTATGGCTAGAAGTCAGTTTAGTTTTTTGGTTTTTGGATCTTGATGTTATGGGTTTGTGAGGGAAATATTCTCTGCATCTGTAAGTCTGAGTCAAGGGTGTTGGTAGATAGATAGAGGCTCTGCAACTGTGTGCGTAGAGGCCTGGCAGAGTCTGAAACTGTGTGCGTGAACCCCTGCAGAAAAGTGTGCAAGGCGGATCTAGTTGTATTGACAGAAGATATTAATAAAGATAAGTTGTGTATGAAATATCGCAGACCTATTGTGTTCGTGTTTATGCATCTATTATATGAGATTATATCTTTAAAGAATTATGATTGCACGCACTGGGTTTTATTGTTAAATGTTTGCTTGAAGACTGTAACACGAAGATCATACCTATACTAATTTCCTTAATAAGAAAGTACAGTCGCACGGATCTACACGAAAGGCTGATAGTAGCAGAGAGTGGTGCGAGGCCATAGAACGGTTCGTGACCCCTCGAGACCACATCAAGACATCCCAAGGGTGTGGAAACCTGGTTCCAGCACCCTCCCCTACTACCTCGGGTGAGACCTCAGTCCACGCTCTCCGGGCTATTACCGAAAGGGTCGGTAACTGTAGGATTTGTCTGGCTAATAACTCTTCCGAACCTGCATCAGGGCCCAATAAGCCAACAAATGGTTCCGTTGTCGGGACCAGGATCTACCTAAGGGATGTCTGATGTCAGAACACTAGAACCCTAAGAAGAAAGAACTTGAAGATTGGTTGGATCAGAAGCTTCACGAATTCGTGGTACAAGAAAATAGAAACCTACGGATATCGGAGGAAAGGTGGTTGGACTGCTACATATACATAGAGATCCACGAGATCTTCTTCCTATCCTTCTTGACAAAGCTGTATGAGTGGATCGCAAGGCTAGCTGACAGTCAGGGAGGGTGCCAACTGGATCAGCCCATCGTGTGGACTCCAGAGTTGGTGCGTAGGCTGGAAGAATCTAAAGATAAAATCACACGGGCAGTAGATCATTGGTTGGATCGAATATTAGGCAGGTTTATCACCAAATTCATGATTGACACAACTATGAGTTATAGTGAAGTAGAAAGTCGCTTTTTCCAAGGACCACAGGGTAAGTACATCAAATCGTTGAATACTTGGATTAAAATGTTGTTATGTGAAAAATGGGTTATGCGCATCCATTGATGTCTAGGGTAACGAGGAGTAGAAGGGGCTATCGAGGGACTGAAGGATTGGAAAACAGTCCTCTAATTTCACCCTTGCAACAAAGTGAGGAGGAGCTCGCAGGGTTTTCTCCAAGAAGCACAATCTGATTGATAAATCAGTGCATTCCACTAATACCACAACCATCCACGCCATCACCTACTTCACCTACATCCAACCCATATTCCCCTACCCCACCATCGCCACCACCGAGGGTTGTGATGGCAGGTGTGATCAAGTTGCCGGTACTTAGAGGCGTAGGAAATGAGGAACTAGATCAGTTCTGGTTCGTGGTAAAGGTTGTATGGGAAGCCCAAGGTGTAACAGATGAGAACATCAAAAAGGATTCTCTAGTTAGCGCACTACAGGACTGTGCATTGACGTGGTATATAAAGTACTCAAGCGATCACCCGAATGCGGGAATAGCAGCGATCCAGGATGCATTGAACAAAGAATTCAGCCGGCCTAAATCAGAAATGTAGTCGATCATCGGGTTCAAGGAAATCATGATGCTACCTGGTGAAACCCCATGGGATCTAGATCAAAGATTTAAGAGTACAATTCGCGAGGCTAACATGACACTGATAGATGTGCATCACTACGTGTGGTTTGTGGCGTCTTTGACACCACATCTGAGGACGGTGCCATCACAGCAAAAGATTTCAACCCAAGCTGAAGCATTAGAGACAGCAATGAGGTTGCATGAAACTCCAATATAGGATTCGGGGTTGGGAGTTCAGTAAATCCACGCACAACTACAAGACCTATGCTTAGAAATGCAAAGTTTGAAGCAAGAAAGGGTGCCCCGATCGGAGGCGTGTACAAAAGTAGGATGCATCAAATGCAAAGGCCAAGGTCATGATAAAGACCACTGCCCCGTATTCACGAACTATCTAGTGGGAGGAGGGTCGATGCCATTAAGGTTGGAGGTACAAGCAGGGCCAAGTACGGTGCCTACCCTATGGTGCATGATTTGTCAAGTAGGAGGAAAGCATGTAACAGACAGCTGCCACCTGTTGCAGAAGTATACCCAAACTCTGCAACACCTGTATTGCAACTTTTGTAGGTTAATGGGACACGATGAACGAACTTGTCGAAGCTATGAGCTAATGATGGAGAGGACCCCAGCCTATCGAATGCAGACTAAGGTGCAGGGTTTCAACCCAGCTGCAGGGCCCTGTGTGGGATTCCAAGGACGTGGACGAGGAAGAGGAATGGGGCCTGGACGGGGCCACAGATAGCTGATCTGTTATAATTGCGGCAGGTCGGGGCATTACACTTGCGACTGTACTAACCCTACGAGAATATCTTGTCCATACTGTGAGCAGTTTGACCATGAAATGGTAGACTGTCTGACGCTAATTGCCCAGATGCGTCAAAAGGGGGTATTGCAGCCCACTCGAAATTAAAATGTCCAAATGATGAAGTCAGAACTGCGCGAAGAGGACCCCAGTGTAAACATGGTACTAAGGAGCGGCACAACTACAGGGGGAGATGCACGGAAACAACCTGGAGAAGATGGGAAGGGTCGTGATGCCCCTACAAGGGAACCTAACTTTGAGATGGAACAGGTGAAGAAGACATCTAAGGAAGCTTAGAAGAGCTTCATGGAAGTCTCTACTCCAGGTAGAAGGGATCCAATTGAGCCGGGAATGGATCCCTCTATGCTTACCACCTTTTTAGAGACATGTATGAAGTTGTTGCGCGATAATAGAGTCATTAAAGGACTGCAAGAGGTGATCACTAAGTGCGTAGGGTCAGGGGAGCTGTGCATAGTCTATAAACTGGGAAAACATGCTCTGTGCACTGGGCGGGAGATGCGAATGATGGTGCAAATCGACGAGTACAAGATGGACAAAGTCATTCTAGATTTAGGGTCAGTTGCGAATGTATTGCCTAAGCAAATGTGGGAGCGCATGGGTAGGCCCGCCCTACAGTGGTCTCCTATTCAACTACGGATGACCAACCAACAAAAGATCTTACTGATGGGACAACTGTAAGGGATGATAGTGGACATTGAAGGCGTAAGTACGCAGAATGACTTCGAGGTAATAGAAATTGTTGATGGCAGTAATTCATACCCTACATTGCTAGGAATAGATTGGGCCACGGACATGAATGGGGTTATCAACTTAAAAAGATGGAAAATGACATTCAAAAAAAAGTCACTCC
The DNA here is from genome assembly GCA_031772625.1 of Pinus tabuliformis. Taxonomy (NCBI): domain Eukaryota; kingdom Viridiplantae; phylum Streptophyta; class Pinopsida; order Pinales; family Pinaceae; genus Pinus; species Pinus tabuliformis. The sequence goes on along the minus strand of CM062809.1, from coordinate 400,288,229 downwards.
AGGCAATAGTTCCACTGGACCCATCTAAAGGAGCGTGCTACACCGAACCGGTGCGCAACGAGGGCAGTGACGATGAACTGGATTTCATATACCAGATAACAGCACAAGACCAGGATCGGGTGAATCCTATAGTGGACAGGAGAATTTCATTGGAGCGCTATAGTTCCTGCATCTCAGATTCTGACAAGGAGATCAAATGATGGCAGAACCTATTGCATAAAGTCACAACACTCAACTGTAACATGATGATTAGATCACTACGACACGTGATAACTGAGGTATGGCAACAACCAGCAAACAATGGCACAACAAAGGAGGAGGTTTTTGGCAACCTTTGTGGAACTTCAATCATAAGGTCGAAGCTGCAGGGGGTGACAGAGGAAGCACCGCGCGCGGAAATCACACCAGGTTGGTGTGTACAAAGGAGGCTGAGGTGGAATGAGCATGGAGGTAGAAGGCGGTTCCCGATACGGATTGGAGGACATGCGCGGCAGCCACGATGGAGCAGGGCAGCCACCCATCTACAACAGTAGGCATGGTTGCATGTTGTGCAACCATCAAACCAACTGAATCTGCGCATGACAAGGGTTCGCTAGGTCAATAAGACTGTAAACAAATTAGGGTGTGCCAAGGGAACTCTATCCATGGTTAGATGGGAAGTAAAGAGAATTTACCCGACCACTGCCACTGTAGTTCGACTTGAACAAGAAGACCTGGACGAAGCAATCTGGCGGTTGTAGGAACCCATTTGGCACAGTTGCCTGAGACTTCACAAACTGGAGGAAGTAGGGGCAAGGCTAAGGAGGCAAAGCGTGAGGCTGGACGAAGAAATTAACAAAATCAAAATAGGAGGCACACAAAAGGGCTGTGTGATCATGCGAAAGAAGGGACCAGACCTAGCTGGCCCTCCTATGATCCTAGCACAAGCTGTGACCCTGCTATCATGGTTGTGACTGCACCCTACTGAACAAGGGATCACAAACCACAATGCGCTATACGATTCGAGGGTACGTGAAGGGTGCTCGTAGCCTGGGCTAGCAGGGAAAAGGAAGGCTTGCACGAAGGGTGCGACCACCTGACTATTTGTAGGAGGCCAAGTCTCAGCGCTCCATGCAGTTGAAAGAGGTCACAGGACTATTAAAAAATCTGTAGGAAGGTTGCACGATTTGGCCATTGTGCGTAGGGCCCGTAAGAAACATAGAACGCACTTGCGTACCAAGGGCTGTGCTGCCACGTGGAAAGGCAGGGAGGTGACTGTTGACATCACTATTCATGAAAAGAAGTTCGAGTTACAACAGAGAGGAGCGGGTGGCAAGTTATTACAATAGGAGCCCCGAGCTAGACAAGAAGATAATGGGGATAGTCAGGGTATCACCGAGATTCAGTAAATTATCAGTAGCCGAAAAGGGCGAAGAAATCACCACCGAACCTGATGAGGATGAAGAAGATTTGCAAGCCCTGATCGCTCAGATTGAAGCATTAGAACCCAGGCAAGCAACAGAATCTGATAATGATGCATCAGTGGCTCGTGTAGAATGGATAAAGCAGATGGCGGAAGATTTTGTTGCGAGGGTAAGCGAAGCACAGAATTTGTTGAATGACCTCCGCGCGAAGATTGCTACACCAGCTGAGTGACTCGGGACGAGTGACATTGATTGTCTTGGGGGCTTTTTGGGCAGTGGAGGGCCCGCATAATGGTGTTGGGGTTCAAAGCCCACATTTTTGGGTAAAATTATGGTAAAGACTCCGCGAAGTGCATGGACCATGAATTGTAGCGAGTCAAGTCAAAGGGTTGTCCACCTGAGAATAATGTAAAATAATAGGAAGTGAGTCAGCTCGCCCATGGTCCATAGACCATGGGAATGTATAAATAGAGAAAGGCTCTATGGCTAGAAGTCAGTTTAGTTTTTTGGTTTTTGGATCTTGATGTTATGGGTTTGTGAAGGCAATATTCTCTGCATCTGTAAGTCTGAGTCAAGGGTATTGGTAGATAGATAAAGGCTCTGCAGCTGTGTGCACAGAGGCCTGGTAGAGTCCACAACTATGTGTGTGGACCCCTGCAGCTAAGTGTGCAGGGCAGATCTGGTTTTATTGACAGAAGATATTAATAAAAATAAGTTGTTTCTAAAATATCGTGAGCCTATTGTGTTCTGGTTTACACATATTTTATATGATTTTATATATTTAAAGAATTATGATTGTGTGCACTGGGTTTTATTGTTAAATGTTTGCTTAAAGACTATAACAAGAAGATCAGATCTGTAATAATTTCCTTAATAAGAAAGTACACACATGCGGATCTACGCAAAATTCTGATAGTAGTACAGAGTGGCATGAGGCCATAGAATGGTTCGCGACCCCTCGAGACCACATCAAGACATCCCAAGGGTGCGGAAACCTGGTTCTAGCACCCTCCCCTGCTACCTTGGGTGAGACCTCAGTCCGCACTCTATGGGCTGTTACCAAAAGGGCTGGTAGCTGTGGGATTTGTTTGGCTAATAACTCTTTCAAACCTGGGTCAAGGCTGAATAAGCCAACAATAAAGGCATGTAAGTGTTTAATCTGCCTATCTAGGGTATGCGAAGGATATTCGTAGCCCTTCGTGGAGGTCTAGAGGATGACTAGGAGGAGTATATCGATAAGCCCTAAAAGTCTTATCGACTTGTGTGAAGGAAGGTTAGGGGTATAAAACGACATCACTACCATCTCTAGGTGTGGAAACTTGGTTCCTGCATCCCCCCATACTGCCTTGAGTGAGACTTCAGTCTGCGCTTCACAAATTGATACCAAACGCGCCAGTAGTTTAGGGATTTTCTTGGCTAATTATCACTGAACATGGGCCAGGGCCCATCAAACCAAGAAATGGTTCCATTGCTGGGACCAGGATCTGCATAAAGAGATGTGTGATGTCACATCACTAGAATCCAACTAAGAAGGAGATCAAAGACTGGTTGGATAGAAATATCCACAAATTCGCAACGTAAGAGAACATGAATCCGCGATTGACAAAAGAATAGTGGTTGGATAGATATCTATACACATAGATAGACGAAATTCCTTCCTGGTTGAATTATACGAGTGGATCACAAAATTGGTAGACGGCCAAGGAAGGTGTAGGCTCGACAGTACAATAGTCTGGACCCCGGCGTTAGTGCCGATATTAGAAGCCTCTGAAGATAAGATCGCATTCACTATCAATCATTGGATCGATTGTATCACAGGAGGGTTTTTTGACAGAGTTTGCAGTCGATACTTCAGTTAGTTACAGCAAAGTAGAGCGACGCTTCTTCAAGGGACCATGAGGTAAGTACTTAAGGTCTTTAAATACTTGGATTAAAATTCTCTTGTGTGAAAATCAGGTTATGCAACTACCTTGATGTTTGGAGCTACGCGAAGTGGAAATATCTTTAGGGATATAGGGAAAACAAGTGATGAATATGGCCCGTCGGTTGGACCTCCTCTGAGTGATGACGAGGAAGCAGCATAGGCTTCTCCATAGAGTGTTGTTCAATTGATAAGACAAGGGTTCCCGTGAATACCCCATCCACCCACACAACCTCCATATTCACTTCCACCACATATGCCTTTGCCCACACCACGGCCACCTCCGCCACCGTCTAATATGGAAAATTCAGTAAAATTTCTTGTGTTTAAAGGGTCGGGAACTGAGGACCCAAACCAATTTTGGTTTGTCACAAAGGCTGTATGGGAAGCTCAAGGTATTACAAATGATGAGATGAAGAAATCAACATTGGTTACTAATTTGCAGGAATGCGCCCTAACATGGTACATCAAGTACTGCACTGATAACCCGATGGCTTCATTCGCAGATATTCAGACTGTGCTGAATAAGGAGTTCAGTAGGCCTAAATTTGAAGCTCAATCAATTATGGGATTCAAGGAGATCATGATGAAGCCTGGAGAGACACCCTAGGATTTGGATGAGAGGTTGAAGTGCACAATCCGTGAAGCCAACATGAATCTTACAGATGGGCAACACCGCGAATGGCTTGTGGCTTCACTCTTGCCTCAACTGAGGGTTTCTTTATCGTAGCAAAAGATTGGGACCCAGGCGGAAGCCTTGGAGATTGCATGAGGTGCTAATGTAGTATGATAATTTGGGGGTTCAGTAGATTCATGCATAGTTGTAGAACTTGTGCCTAGAATTTCAAAGTCTGAAGAAAGATAGAGTATTTCGGCTAGAGGTGCACAAAGAAGTTTGGTGCTTGAAATGCAAAAGTCAAGGGCATGAAAAGGATCACTGTCTAGTCTTCATGAATTATGTTTCAATAGGGGGACCAATGCCTTGAGGTGAAAAGCTCAATTAGGTCCAAGTACAAGGTCCACACTATGGTGTGCTATCTGTCAGGTAGCTAGAAAACATGTGACAGACAATTTCCATTTGCTGCAGAAATTTGTGCAGACACCACAACAACTCTTCTCTTTTGTCAATCGGTGGGTCATGATGAGCATAATTACCATAGATATGAGCTAATGATGGACAGAACGCCCACATATAGAGTCCAAGCAGAAATTCAGCCTCCGCACCAAGGCGCTGGGGGAGTGTGAGGCAAATATCACGGGTGCGGACAAGGCCGAGGTGGAGGAGGACCTGGTAGAGGTTGGGGACAAGTTATTTGTTACAAATATAGAGGACCGAGACACTATGTGCGAGAGTGCACAAACCTAACACGTTTGTCATGCCGATATTGTACTCAATTTGACCATGTGACAAAGGATTTCCCTGTATTATTAGCTAAGATACACGAAAAGGGGGTGCAGCCTTAGCAGCCAAATCAGAATCTATAGATGATGAGGGTTGAGCCTCGCGAAGAGTATCCTAAGGTAAATATTGTGTTGTGGGGTGGTACGATGACTGGTGAAGATAAGGGGAAGCATCCTGAAGAAAGTGAATGGGTCTGCAAAGCTCCATAAAAGGAGATTGGGTTTTATCTAGAGCGCGCAAGGGAAACATTTATGGAAGAAAAGAAAAGCTTCATTGAGGCCTCTACCTCAGGAAGTCAGGATAAGCCAGCTGAAGAGATGGACACTTCCATGCTTACTACTTTCTTGGAGACCTGTATGAAGCTATTGCATGATAGCAAGGTTATGAAAGGAATGCAAGAGCTGATAAATAAATGTGCCGGAAAAGAAAACGCTCTTGACGAACCACACGTAGTCAAGAAGATTGGTAAGCATAAGGTAAGAACTATTAGAATAATATTATATATGACAGAGAAATGCAAGACATATAATATGCGGAAAAACACAAACACATAAAACCAGAGAGACACAGATATACGTCGTTCACCTAGTGTGGGCTACATCCACCCCGAACAGCCAGTCCTTCCTTTCTATTATCCAGCAAAATGAAGAGACACAACCTATAGTAGATCCACTGTAATATCCTTTGTTTTCTCTCACAATCTCACCTCTCTATTTCTCACTCTGAGAATACGCATATTTTTTTTTCACAAACTCAATACAATACCCTCATACAAAGAGAGGGGTTACGACTAGGGAAAAAAGACCTTAAACTAAACATAAATTCTACTGTCAAATAATCCACCTAATGAACGGCCGAGATTGACTAGAAATTACTATACTTTTACAAGGAAATTTTACATCTGTTTTTAGCTTCAGGGGTGCTACCCCCAAAACTCCCGTCGGGGGACCACTGGCCGCCGGACCCCCTAGCTGGGGGGGATGACCCCCCCGAACCCCTGCGGGGGGGACAAGTCCCTCCCACACCACCCCCCACATGGAGGGGTGTACAATCTTCCTAGGGTATACATTCGGCTGAAGCAAAGACTTCTAAATTAGGATGATAATCATGCTCCACACCCAACAAGAACGGGGCATGAGATGAGGCTCACTGCATAGATAGGTGAATATCAGATGGATCAACTTATTCTAGATTTGGGGTTGAACTCGTATGTTTTTCCTAAACAAACATGGGAGAGGATGGGGAGACCTGTGCTGTAGTGGTCTCCGATTCAGTTAAGAATGGAAAATCAACAGAAAATCATCCCCATGGGAAGATTGCAGGGAGTGATAGTTGATATTGAGGACGCGAACGGATTGGCTAATTTTGAGGTGATAGAGATTGTGGATGAAAACAATCCCTACCCTACACTCCTTAGGATTGATTAGGCTACTAACATGAATGGGGTAATCAATTTGAAGAAGTGGAAGATGATATTTGAGAATAAATCCCTCTGTGTAGTAGTGCCCCTAGACCCTGCAGAAGGACCGCGCTATACTGAACCGTCTCGCAATTATGAAAGTGATGATGACCTGGACCAGATTTATAAGATTGTTGGCAATAATAGTGAGAGGGGGGGTGAATTAGTATTTACAAATCAATAACTTTTTCATTTCCATAGTTAGATTTATATACGCTACTTCATTCAAGGGAACTTGCGTGTTCACGCAATTGTTCTTAAGGCAACTAGTGTATATCTAGTGAACTTATGATTTAGTTAATTCATCATATGTTGATCTGTAATCAATGAATCAATACTTTATTAAACATTAAATAGTAACCATGTGCAGTAATAACAAAATAAGCCATCACACACATGAACACCAAGTTTTGAGGTTTAAACCCAATGTGGGAGAAAAACCACCTGCTATTGTTGTCTCTGTCTTCTTTTAATATAAAGAATAATATATTTACAATCTTGTACTGGTGCAGTCTCATACTAGTATGCAGGAGCCCACCTACAGAAGGCTACAACCTTCTCTCCTTCTCCAGGTTCTCTTGGAAGGGAGCTACAACCCCCTAGTTCTTGTACTAGTTGATATGTTTACTGTACGTAGGTTTCGATCTACTGAAGGCTACAACCTTCACTTGTTCTCTAGCTACTACTAGAAGGGAGCTCCAACCCCCTGATCAAATCACTAGCCACTACTAGCAGGAACCTTTGACTTCCTCACTGAATGCTCCAACCCTTAGTATCCTCTAGGGACCACGTTTCATAATTTTTCACCCTGGATACTTCTGGTGCACAATACTACAATATGAAGGCCACGTTTCGTCAAATTTTTACACTGGACCCATTAGCAGCATTGAATCTCAAAATCAATCACCACTACAATACAACCATCAAAACCAATCCCTAAAACTCAATCATCAATCTCTGACATAACTGAAACCAATCATCAATCTCTGAATCAACCATAACTAAATCAATCAATCACTGAAACCTCTGACATACTAAATCATACAATCGTTGAAACCTCTAAAATATTGAATCATATAATCACTGAAACCTCTGAATAGACTTGCTATAATGTGATTTTCCATTGTACATTACTTCTGAACTGATTCCTTTGAACTGCCCTGCATTTTGTCAGATATGTAAACACAACTGCCATGCATTCTGTCACATCTGATATCTCTCCTGTAGATTCATCTAGTTACCATATACAAGTGAGTTGTTCTTCTACAAGTGGGTTGCCATCAATTACAACACATGTATCATAATTCCAACAATGATAATGGTGTGAGATCAGGATTGGGTGAATCTGATAGTAGATGGACGCATTTCCTGGGACCGTGAAAGTTCTTGCACAACAGATTCAGATGAGGAGTTGGACCACTAGCAGAACTGACTGCATGAAGTATCTACGATGTGCTGTAATATGATGACCCATTCCTTGCACTGTGTATCATCAAAGGTAAGAAGTCTTCCTTATTATGATGGGTTAATTGATGTCGATAAAATTTTGGATGCATTCGAAATGGAAGTTCCAGAGAATCATCACTTCTAGGCCTTGGATTGGGCGCTACACCTACGACATTGTGGGGTATGCACAAAGACAATTTTGATGATTGGAGCGTGTATAGAAAGCTGATGAGATTGCGGTTTGGTCACCCACAAGTTTGGCTAACAAATAAATATGATGGAAGGGATGATCCATGTGATCACCGGACCAAATGGACTAAGGTTTTTGAAGCGAAGCCTCAGTGTAAATGGGTGCATCTGTTTTGTCATACTTTGGATGTAATACCGATGAACTGTTACTTGGAAACAAAGATTTTCCATGGCACTAAAGAATGGGACGTTTTAAAACAGGGGTTCTTGATGACATCTAGCTTTGAGGATGGATTTGAATGTATTGATGAGGCATTGCAGGAAGTCAAGGCAGTGATCTTTAGAATACTCCAGGATCCCCTGGACTTAATTCAATTGGATTGGACCACCCAGCTGCACCACGTGTTGGAGTGCTACAATGTGACTACCGAAGAAGAGGATGAGGATCTGAGGAACATTAATATCCCAAAGACTGAAGGTCACCGTGAAGTTGAAGGATCGCAAATTGAAAATACAGATATCATCGCATCGCTAAAAACTAGACAAGTGAACATTGGGACAGAGGCAGAGCTGAAATTTGCAAAGATTGGGGACTACTGGGATGATGCAACAATAGATAAGGTTGCTTACTTTCTCCGCGAACATCATGATTTCTTCCCTACAAAGTTTTCAGATTTGAAAGGGATAATAGGGGACCTAGGAGTTATGAAAATTACATTGAAACCAGATGCAAAGCCGATCAGGTAGAGGCCTTACTGCCTCAATCCGAAATATAAAGAAAAGGTCCGCCTAGAGTTGGATAAACTTCTTACGGCAGGTATTATTGAACCAGTAGAAGAGTCTAATTGGGTAAGCCCAATAGTAGTTCAGGAAAAGAAGCAGAAGGATGAAATAAGGATATGCGTAGATCTCAGGAAGTTGAATGACACTTGCGTACATGATCCCTTTCCAACTTCGTTCACTGATGAAGTATTGGATAATGTAGGAGGACAAGAAGCATATTCATTCATTGATGGGTTCTCGGGGTACCATCAGATCAAGATTGTGCCTGAGGATAGAAGTAAGGCGACCTTCATAACTGAGTGGGGGTTCTTTCAGTATACTGTAATGCCTTTTGGACTAAAGAATGCATCGGTGATCTTTTCATTCGTAGTCATCATGGCGTTTAAGGACTTCATTCACAAGTTTTTAGAGGTATAATTTGACGATTGGACGGTGTTTGGGCTGGTGAAATGCCATGTAGCCAGCCTACGCTTGATGCTAGATATATGCCAGAGGTATCAGATCGCACTCAACTTGAAGAAATTTTTGTTCTGTGTTCCTTTCGGAATCTTGCTGGGCCATGTGGTGTGCAGACAAACATTAATGGTCATCCCAGCTAAGATAGTAGTTATAATTAATTCAGAGGCACCAAGAAGTGTGAAACAGCTACGCGCAACATTGGGGCATACAGGATACTATAGAAAGTTCATTAAGAGTTATGGCCATATTACCGCACCAATGGAGAAGATGCTAAAGAAGGATTCTATGTTCTGTTGGAATGAAGAGTGTCAGTAAAGGTTAGATGTGTTAAAGGAAAAGATGGTCGCGGCGCCGATCCTAGTCTTCCCAGATTGAAAGAAGGAATTTCATGTGCATGTGGATGCGTCATGTATTGCGGTTGGGGCAGTACTGACACAGGCTGGTGAGGGAGAGTTGGATCACCCTATGGCGTTTGCGAGTAGGAATTTGTCTAAAGCTGAGAATAACTATTCAACAACAGAGTGTGAAGGTTTGGCTATGTTTTACGTGCTCCAGAATTTCAGACACTACTTGCTAGGCAGACACCTTAAGATGTATACAGACCATTATGCATTTAAATACTTGGTTAACAAGTATGTGTGTGGGGGGGGGGGGGGGTGAAGATATGCAGATGGCTGCTGTTGTTTTAGGAATATGATTTCAAAGTTATTGTGAAGCTAGGATGATTGAATGCAGGACCAGATCATCTGTTGCGCATTGAAACAGGAGAGTAACCGAATAATTTGGAGGAAGTATTGTTTGACATGCAGCTCTTTGCAATGTGTGTCACGGACATTAACTTTGTAGATATCATACACTTCCTGATGACGGGGATGACTCCAGAAGGGTATACTAGTCAACAAAAGAAGGATTTTGTGGTGCACGCGCTAGACTTTTCTGTCATTGCAGACCATTTATTAAACATGGGCTCGGATGAAATTCTGTGACGTTATGTACCTGACTTTGAATGAAACAGCATCCTCGCTGAAGCTCGTGGAGGAGCTGTAGGAGGACATTATGCATGAAAAGCAATAGTTCAGAATATTTTACACACTGGGTTGTGTTGGCCAATGCTGCGTAGCGATTCCATGGCTTATTGTAAGGCATGTGATGCATGTTAGAGGATGGGCAAGCCATCATAGAGGGATGAGCTACCTCTGAATCTGCAAGTGTTGTTACAGCCATTCGAGAAGTGGGCGATTAATTTTTTCAGACCAATCCAGCCTCCAAGAAAGAAGACAGTGAACGTTATATCATCACCATGATGAAGTATTTGATTAGATGGGTGGAGGTGTAGCTCGTGAAGGACTGTACATGCAACAGTAGCAAAGTTCATCTTTGAGTATGTGCTAACTAGGTTTGGTTTGCGTACCTGCGGTGCTCTGGGCTTACAGAACGACTTGCAAAAAGGTTGCTAGACAAACACCTTTCAGGCTAGTTTATGGTGTAGAAGTTATGATGCCGATGGAGTACATTATACCTAGTCTGTGCATATCAGCCTTCACAGGAATGGCAGATCACGAAGCCATAGAAGAGAGGCTCGTGCAGCTGACGTAGCTGGAAGAGGATATATTTTTGGTTAGATTCCACCAGCAAGTTCAAAATGAGTGTGAAAAGGAATGGCACGATCGGCACATAAAACTGCACACCTTCAAGGTAAATGATTTAGTGTTATTATATGACAACAAGTTTGAAAAAATTTCTAGGAAAATTTTAGATGCATTAGCTGGGGCCCTATGTCATCAAGGAGATTACCAATGGTGGAGCAGTTCAGCTGGTGAAATTGAATGGAGATCCATTTCCTGGAAAGGTAAATGGCAGCCGATTAAAGCCATACACTGGGGAACTGGCCACATGACTATATGGTGGAAGCACAGTCTTAGCACTCCAGGCAGCTAAAAGGACACGTTGGACTATAAACTACATTGCCTGGGTTGTAGAGATACATGATTGGGGGACTGCGCAGAAAGGAGGAACGTCACAGTATCAGCAGAAGCGCGAGGGGAGTTGTGTTAAGGGAGGAGCAACCACAGAGGGTGGCCAAAAAGTGACCCTTACGGTCACTGTTCGTGATTTGACAGTGAAAAAATAGCTAAGAGGAGTGGGCGGGCGACATTTAAGGTAGAGTTTGAATGCGAGATCTTTAACAATCTTCTGCCAATATAGAATTTATGAACGGATTTTGGGGGGGACGGTTGGATTCGAATTCGAATTTTCCTATAAATTACAGATGGCCACCCAATGAAAAACACTTTGCATTTTGAGAATTGAGGTGTCAAGCTATCATTTGTGCATGAACCCTGAGAGTTTTGATGCTTTGGTGGCTAGTTCAGTATTTGAGAGATTGCCTAAGGAAACCTAGGAGCTCCTTACTAGCCTCATGTTGGCACTCGTGGAAACCACAAGTGTTGGAGGATCGATAGCCTCTGACAGAGCTTCCCCTGAGGTCGTAAGTGTAGAAGCGCCCACAGAAGTTCCAAAGTCACCGAGGCCTACACCAACAAAAGAGGGGCCTAAGACAAAGAAAGCCAAGCAGAAAGTGACACAGCCATTGTGCAAGTTGCCAAGGAAGCACTAGAAGAAAGAGAAGCCTACCGTGTAGGAGAAAGGCAAGGTGGTAGACCTAGAATCTGATGAGGGCATGGATGACATTGGTATGGGCACAAAGGATATCAATATTGATGGGGTTGACCCTATTTCCAAGTTACCATAATACATCCCTCCGTGCCAAGGCAGGGTGAAGGTCCCGGAGGACCCAGATGAGGGAAAAATTTTACTTAACACACCGTTGCTGCGAGACCAGATCACATTCAAAGGTCTGCGTTTGGTGTGCGTGCCACACCTAAAGTTAGAGGATTGAGACTTGGCAGATACTGAGTGGCTTCCCCTCTTGGAAACTAATACATTTATGACCCGCTTCTTCTATAAAGATTCTGGTGTCACCACACTGGAGCCGAGGAAGTAGATTAGAGGGGTGGAAAAGGTAGGACTATTGAACCTGCTATGGGTGTCACATTACAACCACACACCCATAACTTTGATAGTGATCAAACAATTGTTATGATTGGTGCACGATGGGTTCCTATGGTTAGGAGAACCAATATCGATCATCGATATGTTGATCCATAGGATCACATTACTACCACACTCAGGGATGAATTTGGCCAAGGAATTTGGCAGAAAGGTGGGTGAACACGACCTTGCCAAGAGAATGAAGCACAAGTTTAAGCTTTTCAAGCAACTGTGTGGCTACTCAATTTCCAGCATAACCGACCCCACGATTAAGGTAGCCACCCAGATCCTGGATGGGAAAATAATGAGGAAGTGTCATGTAGATAAAGTGTCAGCACCAGTGGTGTCATTAGCAGCCCCGTGCGTAGAGGGCGTAAAATTCAATTGGGCATGCTACCTCTACAATAAGTTCCTTGTGAACTGCAAAGAAGCACAAGACCAAAGTAAGACCTTCCATTACACATGGATTTTGCTATCAATCGTACTGGTCGCATGGGAATTATCGGAGGACATTCAGTTTCCTCCGATCACGTTCGATCTGCCAAAAGTGGCAAAGTTCGCTTCGCTCTGGGCCACAAAGGATGCCGAGAGGATCAAGGACAGCAAGATATTTTTGGTGCTAATGGAGGCAAGCATCCGTGCCATGATAAACCACAAGCCACAACTCTCACCAACTGTCTTCAAGCAGTTGTCAAGATATGTGGAGTTCAAAGAAGACTTCCACTGTGTCTCCATCCGGGCACAGAAGGACCCTGAGCAGAAGTGGTATGATCTCCCATACCTTGCGACAGATGATGCAATCATAGTAGTCCTTGAGCATTGGCCAACAGAGTGGTGCACAGCCTCAGATTTTTCAGCTAGGTCCAGTAAGTTTGCAGGAAAGCAGAAGAAGGCAGAGGCCTAGTTGAATATGTAGCAGTTGGATAAAAGGAGGAAAAATGAGGCTGAGGAAAAAGCCAAAGCAAAGTGCACTGCAAAGGAGCAAGCTGCAGAGAAGGAAGGGGAGGAATAGCATGACTTAGAAAAAAGGCAGAGGTTCCCTTCGCCATAGATAGGGGATGACAAGTAGTAATCAAAACAGGGTGGTGGAGACAAGGAGAGTACTCCATTCTAGATAAAGCGCACTCAAGAGCAGGAAAAGTAAGGGTCGCAGAAGAATTCCAAGGCAAGTAAATCATCGCTCGACCCAATCACCTTGATAGAAGGTGACTTGGACGACATCGGAGATAAAGTAAGGGATTCACGGAGACGCTGTAATAGTTTGAACAACAATAGAAGAATGCCTTGCTTTCCATTTAGACGGGCTTGTGCGAGCTGCAGATCCAAACTACTCAGCTGTAGACCGGTGTAGGGTAGGGTACCGCAACGTCGACTAGTTTGGCGCCAGGAACTTCTAAAGCAGCAAAGATGGATCACTCCTTGGATCCCCGGGCCCCCGTGCTATCATATGGAGATTTGACTGTAGAAGTGGAAGCTGATAGGGCTACTATCAGCACTCTCAAGAAGGTTGGATTGAACTTGGCCGCGCTTCCAAGTGAAGCCCTTCACACCTTGCAAGCAGGTGTGATCGCAGAACTTTAGGCTTGAGAGCAGCGTGCTCTAAGTGTGATCAGTGAACAAAAGGTAAACAATGTGTAGATGTTCATCGAAAAGACTTCGACAATTGACACATGGAAGAAGGTGTAACAGAAGAATGAGAACACTGTGGTAGTAGTCACTGAAGCATGCAGAACCTTTCCAAAGCTGCATATCCCAGAAGAAGCGTCGGTGGAGGCCAAAATTTAGAAGCTCACTATAGGTGTGTGCAATGAAAAGATAGAGATGACCAAGGATTAGTTTGAGTTGAACCTTAAGATCACAGAGCTTGAGTTGAAGGCCCAGCCTTCAACTCCACCTGAGGTCAGAGCACAGTGCGAGGCAACTGTCAAGAATGTAGTTCTTGCAGTAGATGTCGCGGTATCGGAATAGACTCAGCTCCTTGAGAAGTCTCTAGAGGTACTTACAAGTCTTCAGGAAGATCCAAACTTGTAGAGGTTGAATACTGAGGCGAGGGAATTACAGCAGTAGTACCATGAAGCAAGAGCGACGGCACACACTATTGTCATCACACAGAGATTGGCGAAGCTGCATGAAGTAAAGGAACCAAAGGAACAGGCAGAAGCAACACAACGCAAAGAAGCAGTACTGAAGGCTAGATTGGGGCCTTGGCTAGATGAGGCATATGCGCTCACTTCCACCATTGAAGGGAAGTTGGCTAGCCTACAGGCAGTACAACAAAAGATCTAGGGAGATAGTGTGGAACCAGTGATGGAGCAGCTGGTAGAGAAAGTCAAGTAGGCGGCGACATAGTGTACCACTGAGGTTGCAGTGGTGCAAGTGGAGATAGCAAGTCTTCGCGACAAGATCTCTGCACCAGCAGAGTGACTTGGGGGTGAGTCACCATATTTTTGTTGGGGGCCTGTTAGGAACAGGGCCCCTAGGGTCATTTTTGGGGCTAAAAGCCCATGTTTTGCGGCAGGAAGCCCACTTTTTTGTATAAGAAGTATAAATTCTCCACCTTTTGTGGTCACGGATCGTGAAGATGTGAAGTGTCATAAATGGTTTCTTCCCCTAGTTTATGTAGGTCATGTCGACTTTAGGAGATCTACCTATGGTCCGTGGACCATGGGATTGTATAAAAAGGGAAGTCTTAGAATAGTTTAAGGTAGTTCAGTTCTTAGTATGTTTGAGTCATGAATGAATGTAATGGGTCTGTGAAAGCTAAGAGCAAAGAGTCTTAGCGTAGGAAAGAGACTATGCAGTTGTGTGCATAGAGGCTTGGGGTAGAAGTCTGCAACTAAGTGCGCGGACCCCTGCAGCTATGTGCGCAGGACAGTTAGAGTCTGTAAAGAAGATATGAAGCATAAATAAAGAGAATTATTCTGGAATTATCTGTGTATGATCTATTTTACTTTTGTTATAAATTCATATGATTATGTTATGATGAATATTGGGTTTATGTTTTAATGTTGTATTGATGCACGAATCCATATGTTTGCTTTGTTATATGAATGCAAGTAAGATTATCTATTACACGAAGATCATCTTAATGCATGTTAAAGTTATCAAATACTTAAGCTAATCCGGATAAATACAAAAGTAAGAGTAATTAGAGAGGCGCTTAAGTGTCTGATCTGCCTATACAGGGTATGCGAAGTACATTCGTAGCCCTTTGCAGAGGTCTAGAGGATGACTAAGAGGAGTATATTGATAAGCCCTAAAAGGCTTATCGACCTACGTGAAGGAAGGTTAGGGGTATAAAATGACATCACTACCATCTCTGGGTGTGGAAACTTAGTTCATGCATCCCCCCATATTGCTTCGGGTGAGACTTCAGTCTGCGCTCCACGGATTGATGCCAAAAGGGCTAGTAGTGTAGGGATTTTTTTGGCTAATTAACATTGAAATTGGGTCAGGGCCCATCAAGCCAATAGTTATGTAGGCATAATTCTTTATATTTAAAGCTTTGTTTATGTGGAAAGTCATTTATATGTATTCCTTCTTCTAGATTAATTAATTCATGGCACTCATGCTCAGTATGACCTTCTAAGCTTATCATACCCTACAGTACATTGACCAAACTCTCAGATCCATCACAAGACACTGCTATATTTCTCCTCCTTATGCCTACCACTACAACCCTTTGAGGCCTTGACCTAGTTTTTTTTTCTCATCCCCGATCCAGCAATCCAAAAACCCTAAATTTCCAAAAACTCATCTAAAACTATTATATCTAGCCTAAAATCCATCTTTCTTCAAGTCATTGACTATGAAATCCTTAGATAGATCCCTCTCTAGTTTAGCAAGGCTAGCTATTGAACTTCAAGTGGTTTGAGGTTACCTCTTTCGATCTCCTCCTCAGCCTGGGACATTGTGGAGGATAACAATGCCAACTTGGCACATGATCCAATCCTCAAGGAGCTCTTCTTGGGCTTGATGTACAAGTGCAGTTGTTCCCAAACCTAAAATTATTTAAACACTATGTGTTGATCTACATAACTCTTCTGCATGTTCTGTGCTACCTTTAGATTCTTCTTGATAGCCTATATTTCCTATTCCATTTCTACCAACATGTCTAGTCCAATCAACACCCAATTCACTCGATCACTCCAACTGATAGGAGTAAGACAACACTACCCATAAAATGCCTCATACAGACTCATCTTCAAAGATTCCCAATACCCATTATTGTAAGCTAACTCTACCAGTGGAATATACTCTTCCCACTATTATTGTTGATGCATGACATGCATCCTCAACATGTCCTCAAGAATCATGTTGACCCTCTCTATTTGTCCATTTGTCTGTGGATGATAGGTTATACCAAAGGCCAACTCTGTCCCCAAACATGCAAATAACTCTTTCCAAAACCTGGAAGTGAACTTGCCATCTCTGTCTGACATAATCTTCTTCGGAACACCATGCAACATCACTATATCTTTGATGAATACTTGTGCTACCTCACTAGTCCACTTAATAGACTTTACTCAAATTAAGTGAGCTACCTTGTTCAACCTGTCAACCACAACCATAACAAAATCATTTTTTCTAGATGTCCTCAGTAAACCTGTAGTGAATTCAATGAGAATGACCTCCCATTTCCACTCTGAAATCAAAATTGGCTGCAGTAATCCACCTGGATTCTTACACTCTAATTTTACCTATTGACAATACAAACATCTCGTAACAAACTCTGCCACCCCTTTCTTCAAGTTCGGCCAATGATAGAACTTATTAACTGCCATAAATGTCTTTTGATATCCTGGGTGACCTGAAGATGGATTACCTTGAAATTCACTCAAGATAAGCTTCTTGAGCTCATTTTTGTCCAACACATAGATCTTATCCCTAAATATGACCAAACCATCTACTATGAGATGATAGTCCACATCCTATTCACCCATAGCCTACTGTTGTAACTTGTTCTTAAGCTATTCGTACCTGTCATCCTGTTGTCCTTCCTACAAGATCTGATCCTCTAAATCTACCCCATATGAACTCATAGTTGATATGTGATTTACCTACACTCTTCTGCTAAGAGCATCTGCAACCTTGTTCTATTTACCCTTTATGTACCTAATCTCATAGTCAAACTCAATGATTGTGGCTAACCACCTAACTTTCCTAGCATTCATATTAGGTTAGTCAAATAAGTATCTCAATCTGCTATGATCACTCATCAAGATGAACATCGTGCCAAGAAGATAACCTAAGAGATTCTGGGTTCGATCCCCAGTGGAGTCGCCATTTTGTCGGGCAGATAAATCGTTCTTGCGGACAAGACCGATCTCTCTAGTATCTATGGATATCTAGCGACAAGCAAACCAAACAAATTCTATATTTCTCTAAATATTTTGATTTACAAATAAAAACCAAGAGATTTTTTAGGCCTACCTTGAGTCCAATGCTAGTTTGTGGAAGCCAGGCTCCGTTTGTCCAAATGAGCTCCCTTTTAAAGGATCTGCAAACAAAAACATGCACACATCAAATAACACCTGCATAGCCAACATAATAAACCATATTTATCATGATGATCAAGGAATTCATGAAATAAACCATAGAAGACAATTTATTGAGAAAAATGAATCTGATTGTATTAACTTTAATCAAAGAAGAACTTTAAAACCTTGGTGCCTTGATGCTGTACAAGCTCCTCCCAAGGTCCAACAAGAATCTCATCTACTTTGACAAGTTTCACTCTCTTCCCAAAGAAGCCAAAAGGTATGTAATCTCTCCTCTCAAACTCAAATAGGAAGTCTAAATTCCAACAACATTTACCCTTAAAAATCTTCAGCTTTCAACCTCCCTAGCAACGAGCCCAATGCCTCAATTTATAGTGCAGAGGAGGGAAGTTACTAGGTCCACCTTCAAAGGGGTTAGCTCCTTTAGTTATGGGATGCATGAACCACCTAGGAGCGAGCTTTCCACCTCAATATTCCTTCTAGAAGCGTCCAGAATTAATCCAAAGTGAGTTTTTAATAATAAACTTGTGCCTTTTTTACTTTTACAGGGGTTCACACCCATTACTTTAGAGACAGAGTGGGCAGGTCCGCAGGTAACATGACCAGGGGTTGTGGAACTGCAGGTAATGGTAAGAGAAAGTGTGGAACCAAAGTTTTATAGATTTTCAAAGGCTTTCTCTCATTTTAAGGCTTTGACATGAAGAGCTGAGGTTTGAGACTTGCATAGGAGGACAGTATGAGTGATGATAGACTCACAATGACTGCAAAAAGTCATGGTGACAATATTTTGTGTAACACCTTGATATCTCTTATCTTTTCGGTATCCACTATTATACCTTCCTTGGAAACAAGATACCCAAGTAATGAACCTCTGTATGAAAGAAACTACATTTACTAAGATTGTAATACAATTGATTCTCTCTTAGCAATTTCAACACTGCTACTAAATGTTTTGCATTCTCTTCCTCATTCTTAGAATATATCAATATATCATTAATGAATATAATCAAAAACTTTTCCAAATAAGGACACAACACACTATTCATCAACACATGAAAGTAATTGGAGCATTATTCAAACCAAATGAAACCACAAAAAACTCATAATGCCCATACCTGGTCTAGAAAGAAGTATTGTAGATATCCTCTTCTTTGATGTGTACCTGATGATAACCTAATGTCAAATCGATCTTCGATAACACTGCTACTCCCTTCAACTGGTCAAACATATCATCAATAATTGACAATGAATACCTGTTCTTGATTGTCACCTTGTTCAATTTCCTATAATCAATGCATAACCTAAGAATACCATGTCAGGCGGAAAGAGTCGATAGTGCGGACACAACCAACCTCCCTAGGAGCCTAAGACTCTCTAGTGACAAACAAGACAAACAATAGCAATCCTTCTCTAAACATGCATTTACTATACGAGAAATCAAGTATTTAGATCCTACCTGTAGTCCAACGCTGTTGTAGCAATCCAGCCTCACTGATCCGGATGAGCTCCTCCTTCACCTCGAAACTTGTATTCACTAAAAATCAAACGATTAAATAGCACTTGATAATCTCATAAAATAAAACATATTTAACACATAGACCAAGGAGTACATGAAACAACTCATAAATAACAAGTTATTGAGAAGAATGGACTCATTTGCATTAATAGGAAACAAAAGGAACAATTACAACCTGAGCCTTGGTGTTGTGCAAGTCCCACCCAGGGTCCATCAAGAGTTCTCCTTTACTTTGACAAAGCTCACCCACTTCCAAATAGAACAAGCAAAGATGGCAATCTCTCCTCACAAGCTTCTAAATGGGTGTCCTAATTCCAGCAGCATCTACCCTTAGAAATGTTTAGCTTTCAACCTCCCCTCTTTCTGGCCCAATGCCTGTATTTATAGTGCTCAAGAGGAAGTTAATCAAGTCCACCATCAATGGGATAATCCCCTCTTTGGATGGGATAGCTCCCTTATTGATGGGATAAGTTCCTCTTTGGTAGGGGTACATGAACCATCTAGAGGCGCTCAATACACGTCGAACAACCTTCTAGAATGCTCTAGAAATGACCACAAGTAACTTTTTAAAGATGAAACTTGCGCATTTTGACCTTTACAGGGGGACGCACTTGCCCCTTTACATACAAAGCGTCCAAAGACGCAGCTTTTGTGAACATTGGGTGCGTACCCGCAGGTAAGGTTGAGAGAACCTGCGTACCCAGAGATAAATACATTTATAAAGACTTTCTCTCTTTTTGGAGTTTGACATGGAGAGCAGAGGCATAAGACTTGCCTAAGAGGATAGCATGACTGTTGATAGAGCCATACTAACTGTAAATAGCCATGGTGACATTTTTTAGTGTAACAGATTGCCCCCTAAAGTGCGAAGCCTGTAATAGATTAGGGTTTTGTATTATCTAGGAAGGGTGAAGCGCTTTATCATTTCAAGGATTATCTCGTGGAGAGCCTGGTTAGAACCTGCAATTTTCAACACAAAATACATGTATAAGATTATATCATCACTGAGGTAGGCATTCCCATACTCAAATCAAAACTTTAACTAACAGACTAACTACTCTGATACAGGAATGATCTTGCAGTACATCATAATTATAGACTTTTGTAGACACAGTATGGGCGCAGCCATCTGTTTATGATTAGTCTACTTAGATAATGAATACAAAACTCCTCGCAGCCTGGATGGTGGAAACTAGATCCAGGGTCTTCATTTCTACCTCTCGAATTGGTACGATTCTAGCCATGCGAATAAATGAGTTGATGTCGAACATGGTAGAAACCACTTGATTACCAGTCGATGATGTAAACTGTTAACAAGTGTGAGAGATACCACCAGTAATGTCAATGGTTCTCAAAGTACCCAGTACAATCCATGAGATGTGAATGAATGAGTTGATGTCGAACATTTCACGGAATCCTTCGATCGAAAGTCAATGATGTAAACTGTCGTCAAAGGCGAGAAACCTGCCATTGATGCATGCAAACTTCAAGGTACTGACGATTTCTAAGTCATCTCTCTAGATAATGTGCTGATGTCGATAGAAAGTGACCCGTTGCAGGCAAGCCCACAACACGAAATCATTTGTTCAAGTTGAAGAAATGTTGCTGTAAGGACTGACTCAGGGATGGTCAAATGGATGACAAGTATTTTGCAGATGAAAGTTTTGCTTGCAGACCTCTTGAACACATAACGACACGACAGATGGCTTGGTGATGAATAACTCAAAGTTAATCCCCGGAACCCGGCTGAATACTTTCAAAGTGGTTTGATTAACTGTGAGGTAAAGGATTTCCCAACCCAGGTGAATGAAAAGTGTCGTGTCCAAGAGTGGTAATAAAGTTTCTTCTGAGACAAAAGATAACAAATAGGCTCATTCTTCTCTCTTTTCCCCCACCATTTCTGGCAAGTACCTCTTTATTTTTAACAAGCTTGAGGAGGATAACATATGCTTGATTATAAGCTCATCCTTCGGATGAGTCCAACCTAGTTTTGATTCGAACCCTAGGAAGGAGTGGTTCGTTCCTGTTTGTAATTGAACAGGTCCTTTACTGTGAGATTTTAACGAGCCCAGTATAGGAGAAACTCGGCGTTTTTCAATTTTAGAGAGTCTGAAAAACTTAAGAAGACTCCAGGTTGAACTTTTTCGTAAATTTGTGTCCCCCAAGCCCGAAAAAGTATAAAATAATACTTGGGAGAACCGCTTGATCTTGCGACCAAGGAGTACTTTCATGATAAGTGTCTCTGACCTGAAAAGTAAAAAGCGATCAAGGACACGTCGTTTTATTTCCGTATCGAGTTTGAAACGACAAAAACCCGGCAATCTTTTCTTCTTTTTACGGTCAGAAAAGAGCTATAAGGGGACCGTCTTTTAATTCCATTTTAACGAGTGTAAAAGAAACGCTCAGCAATCTTTTCATGTTTTAGGAGTCAGAAAAGGGCTTAAAGACGACTCTGAGGTTTCACTTTTTTGTAAGTTTTAACGAGTTTGAAAAAATGATAAAAATGTGCTCATGGTTTTCACTTTTTCGTAAATTTTAACGAGTTCGAAAAAATGATAAAAATGTACTCATATGGCCGACTTTCAATTTAATTTACGAGCAGGAAAAGACGGAAAGAACTCAGCATTTTCATTTGTTTTACGAGAATGAAAGATAGCAAAATAATCTCGGGATTTTCATGAGTTTAACGAGTCTTGAAAATAACTGAAATTGACTCGAGATATGTTTCATTTTTACAAAAGCTTGAAACAGAGAAAAACTATGCTTCAAAGTAGTTTCATTTTTACACAAGCTTGAAACAGAGAGAAAACTGTGCTTGATGCCCCCTAAGCATAACTGTTAGAGCGCATGCCCCCCCAGCTTCATTTCATTCCAGTTGGATGAAATGAAGGTTCATGTTCGAGACCGTTTGAAAGACTCGACCTAAAACTGTAAGAAAATTATGCAAAAAACTGAAATAACTAACCTAAATATACGACTTAACATTTATGAGATCTAGTCAAACTCTCGACTCAAGTAGAGGAGGATTTGTTTCATTTTTTAACGAGCTTGACACAGGAAAAGAACTATGCTCGGATTCGGTTTCATGTTTACGCAAGCTTGAAACGAAAAACTATGCTCGTTATAAGTTCACATGCCCCCAGCATAATGATGCAGAGCGAGGTACATGCCCCCCAAGCTTCATTTCATTCAATGAGGTGGATGGAATGAAGCTTTACTTTCGAAATCTTGGAAAGACTTGTGGGAGTTGTTTCATTTTTTAGTGAGGTTGACACAGGAAAAGAACTATCCTCAAAACCCTTGTTTCATTTTTTAAACGAGCTTGACACAAGATAAGGAACTATGCTCAGAACTACTCTCTACAATCTATCTAACAAAAACTCTACTCTAAAAACCTTGATTCATTTTTTAACGAGCTTGACACAAGACAAGGAACTATGCTCTAAAATCCTTGATTCATTTTTTAATGAGCTTGACACAAGACAAGGAACTATGCTCATGACTACTCTCTACACTCTACCTACTTAACCTACCCTTGTTTCATTTTTTTAACGAGCTTGACACAAGACAAGGAACTATGCTTAAAAAGTTCGCATGCCCCTAGCACAATGATGCAAAGCGAGGTACATGCCCCCCAGGCTTCATTGCATTCAACCGGCTGGATGAAATGAAGGTTTACTTTCAATATTTAACTTGAAAAGGGAGCTGTTTCATTTTTAAGGAGGTTGACACAAGAAAAGAACTATCCTCATACCTGATTCATTTTTTAACGAGGTTGACTCAGTAATAGGAACTATCCTCAAAACCCTACTTTCTACAATCTATCTACATATCCTAAAATCTACCTGATTCATTTTTTAATGAGGTTGACTCAGTAAAAGAACTATCCTCATACTAGCCTGTTTCATTTTTTAACGAGGTTGATATAGGAAAAAACTATCCTCGTCCCTGATTCATTTTTTTAATGAGGTTGACTCAGTAAAAATAACTATCCTCTAACCAACTGATTCATTTTTTAACGAGGTTGACACAGTAAAAGGAACTTTCCTCGTAACTCCTTGTTTCATTTTTTAATGAGCTTGACACAAGACAAGGAACTATGCTCATGGCTTCCAGTTCCATTTTTTAATGAGGTTGAGACTAGAAGAAACTATCCTCACCCACACTGATCATGGCTTCCAACTGGAAGAAAGACATGTCAATGGACACACCTTGATCATGGCTTCCAAAAGGTCTTCATCAGAAGGAAGAATACTTCTCTGGAAGGAACACATGTCAAGGGACTCAAAAGGAAAAGAACATCGTGTTCAAGTAATCCCATAGAGTTTTCCATGTCAATTACCAGATCTAAATCCAAGGAAGATGAGCAAACGGTGAGAGGCTCACTTACATTGGTAACTGAAAACATGGGACCAGTTGCCACATAATTAACCCGTGGCAGGGTAGATACCACTTTAGAATCAGGAACATTTAGGGGTGTCATATTATTTGTAGTTGAGACAAGACTAGGGAATGAAAGCTGGTCTACAGTCACAATACTGCCATTGTGAGGGAAAGACATCACGCGAAAGAGTGTCGATACGACAACTTTCATTGCATAAACATAGTCTCGCCCAAGGAGTAAATTGAAATCCAAGGGACCTCGAACTACCATAAGATCAATACAGACAGTTTTACCTTCCAAGGTAATAGAAAACTTAGGAAGGATCCCTAAAGGTTCACTAATGGTTCTGTTAAAAGCTTTCAGATTCTGCGTAATAGGTGCAAGCTGAGGGGAACCCAAAGCTTTCCAAACAATTGAGGATAAAATACTAACAGAAGCACCTTCATCTACCTGTGTACGATGTATGTCCCTACCACCAGCCTTGACAATGATTTGGAAAGGGATGGAGGAAGGAAGACGAGGTTCTGTCAGTCTATTCCAATCAAAGGAAAAGACCTCAGTACTTGGAGGGGGTTCTGTAAAAACAGGTGAAATGCCCCCCGGCATAGAAGAATCTGATGTAACAAGAAGAACCTGAGCGGTATGAAGTTCACTCTCTAAATGGAAAGTGGGATCGACCGAATGTGAAATTGAATCGACCACTTGATCAACTAATGGATCATCAACCTGAGTGACATGAGCTTCACTCTTCAAAGGGAGAGTGTGATCGACTGTACTTGAATTTAGATCAATCACTCCGTCAGTTGACGGTAGGTTGGGAGAAAGTTTACGGTAACCAGTTGGAAATTCTTGCTGTGGGACAGTAAGGTTTTCCAACAAAGTTGAGGCTTCATCCATGTGAGGGAAAATGTGAGTTTGATGACTCCCTTTGCATAACTTACAAGGAAACCTAACTTTACCCTTTTTCCCAGGAACCTGACTATCACTGGTTGATGGATCAATGGAAAGTTGATGAGATTTTTCTGACCATACTTCCAAGACCTTTGGAATACCAGGACAATTGACAAGGAAGTGGTCACCCTTACAAAGCCTGCAAGGGTATTTTGGTTTACGATGCATGTCGGAGTTTTCCTCAAGACAACTAACACTTACAGCCACGGTTGGCTGGTTGACTTCTTTCTTATCTTGCTTCTTCTTCTTCTTCTTCTTCTTCTTCCCTTTCTTCTTCTTCTTAGACACCTGGTTACTAGCATCAAGGCTTTTACCAAGCGAAGAGGAAGAAATGGAGGAAGAAAAATTAGGTGAAGAAGGTAAAGGGTCAACAGAAGGTTGGTTATGTTGAGATGGTGAACTCTGTTGAGGTGAAGCATCCGGTTGAGATGGAACAATTGGAGTATTTTGGGCCAACGAAGTTGAAAATAACCATATCGGTAATCCTATTGTAAATCCAGGTAATGACAAAGTAGCCATATAAGGAGGACCAACATTTCCAAAGTAAGGGAAAGTACTAGGATTCTCATTAGGAGGGGTTCCTAGATTGGTAAATTCCGGAACATTTGCCATTATATTCAACTTCAGTGAATTTTATTAACAATTTTTAAAACTAAAATTAACAATTCACAATTCACACCTATGGTCTCTAAAAGTAAAAAGAAACGAATTAACACGCGCTATCAAATCTAGGAGTCAAACCACACACAAACAGTAGCCTTCCGGACTGAAAACGCTAGTTGGTGATGAAATCCAACATCGCCGAATTCAGTACAAAAGTGGTGGGCGGAATAGTTACCCCGGCAACCTGCTTAATGAATAGACTGGACCAAGTTCCTCCACTTTAACCGTCTCGAGTGAAGTGAACCCCCCAGAAAATCCAAGTGAGTCTAGCCGACGTCTGCTCCAGGTACAGTGGGATCTTCCCTCCACCGTCAGCTTGGGTAGAACCCTAAAGATAATGGTCACTAAGGTCACCAACAGTAACAAATGCACCTGGGGGAACAGTCTACACTCCGATAGCATGCAAGGGCAGAGTATCAAGCTCAATCCCCTTGCCGGCTCCTTGACAATAATCCAAGGTTTACCGACAAGTGACCCCTGGCTCCTCGACAATGGTTAATCCGAGGTTTACCGTTTGTAATACGTGCGTGACTGGCGTCGTTCCCAACGAGGGAGGATTGATCCCCTCACTGGTTCGGACACGAGCTCGTGCTTCTCCTTTAAGAGGAGCTTTCCCAGAGTACAAATGAAACAGTTGGATTTATCCTACCACAAGATGAGCTACTTGTTTGGTTTTGCTATCTTGGAGAGTTAATTACTCTCCTACTCCAAGACACTAGCCTAAGCTATATTGGTGCATCAGAGCCCTAGAAATGTAAAAATTACTAGATGAATTTTAATTAAGCGCTATGTTATTAAGGATGTTATTACTCAAATGGGTAAATGGATATGAAACCAATGGTGTTATGACCCGACTCAACTGAATGCAATCGAATATGATAATGTAATCTTTTCAATTTGATGAATCCTCACTAAAGTAAGGAGAGAGTTTCCATTCACTTCCAACAATGCAAAAAATTGATCACTAAGAGAAAATATAACAAATTCCTTAATGCACTAATTTTATCAAGAAAAACTAATGCAAATCAATTCCAAACCATTTTTTTTTTATTTTTATTTTTGTGTAAATTCAAATCAAACAAAGTTGATCTAAATCTACGATTGATTTTTCAGAATGTAAACTATGCAATTGTAATCTATGCACAATTCACTTGAAAAGTAAGCAAATGTAATCTATGCACATTTTTCATTCATATTCTGAAAATGAGAATTCTAATTATGCAAATGTGATCTATGCAAGAGAATTCTCAAACACAAGACGATTCTAGTGTAATCTAAGAACCAATCAAGTGCAGGTCGAGAAAATTGGGTGAGACTTCCAAAGATCAAAACATAAAAACACTCAAAGGCGATTAACACTCATACACAATTTAGCCCCCCCCCGGCGAATGAGGGGGAAATTTTTTTGCAAAAATGAAAGCAAAAAGATGCAAAATTGTGAAAGGACTGAGAGAAACCTCCAAGTAATGACCAAAGGAAATCAAATTTAGAATTTCTCAAAAAAGAGACTTAAAACACCCAATTGATGAAAGCTTAAAGCAGGAATGCCAATGAAACAAGCTTAGGTGAAGATTTATGGCAGGTAACCAGTGGATCTGGGCAGTAAAAACAAAGTAAAATCAAAAACTAAAAGAGCAAAAAGCAAAAATTGAAATTTTCTCAAAATTGACAGGGGTACACAGGTCATCTGTTTACACAGGCGCGAGTACGCACTGTGCACAAAGACGCAGTGCGTACAAGTACGCACTGTGTTAAACCCAGAGACTGCGTACTGCTGGCAAAGCTAAGAAAAATAAAAAACTAAATTGACTCTAAGCTAACCCACCCAAATACACAGCTAGACAACCAAAAATCAGAAAACAAGCAATTTTTCTCAGACCAAAATATCAAATCAAAAAGAACTCAAACACATTAATGGAGTCCCCAGCGGAGTCGCCATTTTGTCAGGCGGAAAGAGTCGATAGTGCGGACACAACCAACCTCCCTAGGAGCCTAAGACTCTCTAGTGACAAACAAGACAAACAAGAGCAATCCTTCTCTAAACATGCATTTACTATACGAGAAATCAAGTATTTAGATCTTACCTGTAGTCCAACGTTGTTGTAGCAATCCAGCCTCACTGATCCGGATGAGCTCCTCCTTCACCTTGAAACCTGTATTCACTAACAATCAAACGATTAAATAACACTTGATAATCTCATAAAATAAAACATATTTAACACATAGACCAAGGAGTACATGAAACAACTCATAAATAACAAGTTATTGAGAAGAATGGACTCATTTGCATTAATAGGAAACAAAAGGAACAATTACAACCTGAGCCTTGGTGCTGTGCAAGTCCCTCCCAGGGTCCATCAAGAGTTCTCCTTTACTTTGACAAAGCTCACCCACTTCCAAATAGAACAAGCAAAGATGGCAATCTCTCCTCACAAACTTCTAAATGGGAGTCCTAATTCCAGCAGCATCTACCCTTAGAAATGTTTAGCTTTCAACCTCCCCTCCTTCTGGCCCAATGCCTGTATTTATAGTGCTCAAGAGGAAGTTAATCAGGTCCACCATCAATGGGATAATCCCCTCTTTGGATGGGATAGCTCCCTTATTGATGGGATAAGTTCCTCTTTGGTAGGGGTACATGAACCATCTGGAGGCGCTCAATACACGTCGAACAACCTTCTAGAATGCTCTAGAAATGACCACAAGTAACTTTTTAAAGATGAAACTTGCGCATTTTGACGTTTACAGGGGGACGCACCTACCCCTTTACATACAGAGCGTCCAAAGACGCAGCTTTTGTGAACATTGGGTGCGTACCCGCAGGTAAGGTTGAGAGAACCTGCGTACCTAGAGATAAATACATTCATAAAGACTTTCTCTCTTTTTGGAGTTTGACATGGAGAGCAGAGGCATAAGACTTGCCTAAGAGGATAACATGACTGTTGATATAGCCATACTAACTGTAAATAGCCATGGTGACATTTTTTAGTGTAACATACCATCCTCTTCACAAACAATACCATTGCACCCTAAGGCAACACACTTGGCCTAATGTATGCCCATTCCAACATTTCCTTCAACTGGAACTTCAATTATACTAACCATGGAGTGTTCATCCTATAAGGTGCCTTAGATGCTGGTGTTGCCCCTGGCACCAACCCAGTAGAAAATTCCAATTCTTTGTGAGGTGGTAACTCTGAAATCTCTATAGGAAATACATCATAAAATTGTTGCAAGAATAGATACTTCTTGAATACTTCTACATCTTCAACATCCTTACCTTTATCACTGGAAATATGCAATACAAATAATACACACCCTTTCCTATGACTACGCTTTGCATACATAGTTGTAACCATCCTAACCGATCTCGCCTTATTCTTACCCTGCAAGATTCTCTATTCTCCATTTTCATCCAAGCACTCAAGAGTTTTTTCATAACAATCCACCTTAGTCCTCTGAAGATACAACCAATCCATACCCAGAAGCATATTGTACAATCCCAATGGAAGTACATTTAGATGCACTGATGTAGACATGTCATTCAACTCAAATGCACAAGCTCTTACCCAATGATCAACTCATTTCTTAGTAATTATATCCAACTTCACTAACTAAGAATCTACATGCACTTATTTTCTCAAACCACACTTATCCACGAGGTCAAGGTTAACATAACTATATTTAGATCCAGGTTCAATCAAAATAGAAACAACTTGGTCACAAAGCTTATTATCTATCTTGATAATAGATGTGTGATGGTCAACCTGCCTATTACCCAATAGTGCATAAATCCGAGGAATACTTTATCCAACATCCCCCACTGTCTAATCCTCCTTAGCACTATATATATGCAGTCTACCACCTTGATGTTGTGGAAAATATCTCCTATGATGATCCTTTCCACAAGTCCAAAACTATAAAGGCTTCCTGTCATCACCTTTGTTCTTCTCTTCAGACTGAAATCCCTATGCTTTGTCAGATTCATTGAACTTCTTGTGCAGCGCTACATTCTCTTTGTTATCTATGTTTTGTAGTGTTCCTCACTTCTTATCCCACTTTCCCTTATTCTTATCATTACCTTTCCAATCCTATTTTATCTTAGACCTCCACTGCAATTTCTCATAACATTGCTTCAACTTTCTAATGGCTTCCTCCATTAATGTAGGCTCATCAAACTCAATCTTGTCTTTGAATGACACCGACAACCCACTGATGCATCTCTGAATCTTCACTTTATCCTCCATAAGATAAGGCATGTATCTCAACAACTCTAAGAATATTTTAGTATACTCCTCATTGATTATAGATCCCATCTTTAGCTCATAGAATTCCTTTGCCCTGTCATCATAGTACCTTTCAAATAGATACTTCTTCCTAAAAATTCTCTCGAACTCACTCCAAGTCAACTCCTCTTCTGAAATGCCTCTGAAATTCTTCACATCTTGCCACCAAATTTCTTTTTTACCTTTAATACTGAAGGTAGCTATCCTGGCTTTCATGTTTCTTGAATAGTCATGAAATCTAAAGAATCTATTCATTGCAAGCAACCAAGATTTTGCATCTCGTCACTTCTTGATTTCTCCATCAAATGTAGGTGGCTTTTCTTTCTTGAACTATTCTGGAAAATACTGCTTCTCACTCCTCCTATATGAATGGTGATGATGATGATGATGTTGTCTCTCTAAGCTAGAACTAGAATAGAATCCAACATCATTACCCCTATCCAAAAACCTACCATCTCTAATTGTATCATCCCTATCAAACCTGTATCCTAACTGAGACCTACTTCCATATGCCCCAATAGTCCTTTACTCCTATTTATGACTGATCCTAAATGGTCCTTGTCTCTACAAATATGATAAAATCTGAAGAATCACTGCATTAATGTATGTTTGTTTCTCTTATGCCCTAGCAATTCTTTCCTATGACTGAATGATCTGATCATTATCTGCCTTACAACTCCTAATCTATGCCTTCAATTTTCTCAGTGTATCTACTATGTGAGGGGAGTACTCATCACCATGCTACTCATATGATTTGTAGGGAGAATCATGTGAACATTATTCCACCATTTTTCATGTCATATTTGATCTTCTAATTCTTGCAAACATACCATATCAATTAAACAAAATACAAACATAATCAACATACCTCACTAAAGTTTAGGGGAGGCTATCTTGTCTACAAAATCAATCTAGATTAGCACAATACATGTATATATACATAATCATATAATTATGTTGACATCATGCATCACAATGCCAAATACATACCATGGCCCCATGCACGACCATCATAACCATAAAAACACATGCATAAAAAACATATAGACACTAACATGCATAACGAACACATATACAACCGACATAAACACATTCTACCCATCCAGTCCAAGTGTTGAACCTGAGAGCTCCGATACCATTCTATAACCACCCATCCCATATATACCCATTGTCACATGATTTCCAGGGTAAAAATTAGAGGAGGAGCTACTATTACATGACTCAAACTCCTAGGTATAGTTAAGGAAGTGGAATCAAGAAACCAAAACTTTATTGAACTTCCTCAAGAGCTATTGGACCCAGAGGAGATAAATAACCACTCCAGGTGCCCAAACCCTAAGCTAACTTTCCTTTTTAGTGATATGGACTACCGATTGCTTGCATAACAAGGCAATACAGTGATTGTATCCCTTCAGTTGCACGGATAACCCTACCTCCCAACGACTATAGTCTATATTTCCCAGTTATCAGCATGTGACCCCAGAATCTGAGCCACATTTTCAGGGCTAGCATCCAGACATCTACCCAGAACTTGATAAAGATTTCTAGAATGATGAATGACACAAGGAAAAAAAAATTAATGAAAAATTTAGTCAAGAACTTGATCTAACCAAGCCTACCATGACATACATTTTGGCAAACACATATCTGATCATAAGGGTTTGATACTTATATGAGAATCAACAAGAAGGTCTAATGCTCTCTCACAATGGCTGCAATAACATATATTATGTCATGCATTCAATAATCATTCATTTACCAATAAAAACATGTTAATATCCATAGCTAGAATCTGTCATGAAACCATGCTTATAACCAGAATATAACCAAAAGAATAACAATGATAGAATAACCATCAAAGCCACATCATAATAAGTATAAATAATCATTTAGTACAAGATAAAAATAGCTTTTATTAGCATACAAAAAATCCAACCAAGTCAAGTAATTCCACATACCACACCAACATATATTGGGCTGAACCAAATCTCTCTTTCATCCAATCACCCTCGTGCCATATTCCAAGCCTAATGTGGGATCTCATGGAATACACTAAGAAAAACCCAACTAGGGCTTCCAAATGCCAAACCATCTCAACCCTCAAACAATGATTCTACCTCATGGTCAGACATCACTAACCATCACCAGAACGCTCTCTACCCAAGATATCTAGGGCTCCAAAGCATTTATTCCAACCCAGCTCTAGGACTAGTAACTCAACCCACATTTGTCGGAGGGCTCCACAGTGTTTGTCCAACCAAGGCTCCAGGACTAGTAACTCAACCCACCAAGGGCTTAAGAGCATTTGTCCAACCAAGGCTTCTAGGGCTAGTAACTCAAATCAAGTTGTTCCAAGGATTCTAAAGTGATTTTCCACTGAAGGCTCCAGGAAATAGTAACTCAACCTGTTAGAGTCGGTCTAGTCAGCCCTCCGTCAGAGATCAAAACTCTTTGTGCATTTCAATTTTAGGTGTCCTGCTCCATTCACTCAGCTGCATTTCGCTAGGGACATGCCATGATCTGATGGAGAAAGTCATGCTAGTCATTTTCCCTCATGTCTGGCCCCTTCTGGTTCAGGTCTTGATCCATAATCACTGAAATTCATGATAGTCAAGGTCTAGTCCTATTACAGGACAAAGTCATCTTTTATGTTTGGGTCTATGAAATAATCAATTTGGTCTTTAAAAACATGTCCAAAACAAGCCATGCAGGCCAGAGGGAGACCTTATACAGCTATGGTTCAGAAAGCTTCATCATCACCTGAAGAGACTTTGACTCTTCTTCAAGACTCAGTTTTGAAGAAAAGTCAAACAAGGTCATTTATGACAAAATTTTCCAAAAATGCACAAGTTGATTTTTCAGATGCAACCATGGTTCCCATGGCCAAATGCCCAGTCACACAGTCCCCGCAAAGAAATGCCGAAAATCCCATCATGTGAGCCAAAATTTCAAAGAAAAAATGAAAATCAGGTTGTTTTAAAGTCAACGAAAAAAGTGCAAAACACAAACATTAGAAAGTGGGTTTTCAAAGAACAAAAAATCAAACCCATCTCTTATATATACTTGTTTTTTCCCAAATCAAAGCCATTGTGCTCTTGCAAGACTTGGAGAGACATTACAAAGGTGAGAGAGCGAAATCGTGCGAGTTTGAGTAAGTGAGAGTTGGTTTGCAAAGCACGGCGCATAAACCCAGGAGCGCAGTGCACACAGAGGGCGCGGCGCACACGCAACCTGCCCACCGTTCAGTTTTCTCAAGGGCGCGATGCACACCCAGCACACGGCGCACTGGGCTTGGCCTGTGACGCACACAGCCAGGGGCATAAAAAATTGCCAAACCGCTTGAAATCTTGGTGAGTGCTAGCAAAACAAGAGGTAGGCCCTATTGACACCTCCTCTCCATCAATTTTGTCATTAATATGGTGTGTATAAGATGTTTAAATGGTACCCAACAGCACAATGGCCAACCATGAAAAATCACCAAGAAAAACAATGGATGAGGTTGCAAGATTGTGATGTTAGCACCAAGGTCGCTCCCCTCCCTTGTTTTTTTTCCCTCTCCTCTCATTTTTCTCCATCTCCCCTTGACCATCTTTCCCTAAAGGCCACCCTAGATCGACCACTAAAACCCTCCCCCTATTCTTCCAAGCAAGTCTGGGCGACTTTGGCAGCGCGCGGCGCACACACGAGGAGGCGCGACGCACTCAGGGCATGTGACGCACCGGGAGCCCGGCCACAGTGTAAAATTGCCACTGTCGTGGCGCACTTGGCAGAGCGCATGTCGCACAGACATATAATCCCAGAAAACCACAAATTCGCCTAAAAATTTTGTGAATGCCTATCAAACTTAAAAGGAAAACCAACTACTTTCACTCTTACTTCAAATTTGAGGAGAGTAACATGATTTCGAGACTATGAATTAAATGCAAAAGTTTTGATAAAGCCAACCAAAGAAGACACAAAGAAAAATCAAGGAACTAGGGTTTTGCTACAGTGACAGTGTTGCCAAAGTATCCTTCTACCCCACTCCTATCAACTAATTTCCCTATGTCATTTTCCCCTAATCATCACCCTAGCACCAATGCAATCATATTCCTTTTTCCCCCCTCCTCATATGACACAAAAACCCAAAACCTATTAAAACAAATTCAAAACCCTACCCCATCAACACCATACCCAAAAACACTCCCAAATCCATGATAAATATCTCCCTTAGCCCCTATTCCCATTTCATCATTCCTCTCCTAATACTCCCTGTTTTATTGTCCCCTTGGTGACAGATTTTTAGAGCTTTTACCAGTTCCATTGGATTCAGAGGGCAGCATAAAACTCAAGGTACAAACAGCAGTAATGGCATCAGAAGTTTCATTAGAGTATGAGGAAGGGACCCACAGTGACACATCTTTAGGAGAGAGGGCCCATAGGAGACATCACCGGAGTGGCGGACATCTTAGAGATGAGCCGAACACCCTCATTGAGCTGCAGGCATGCCCTCTTGCCATGTCTTGTTTCCAGCAATTGGCATGCTATGAATTTTGTCAAAGGGTGGAAAATGTCAGAGTCCATAATGAGTTGGCCCGTATTTTTGCACTTCATCTACAGGGAGGTCAATCTGTCCTGGCTGGGGTCACATTCACATTGACACCGGAAACCATATCAGTGGCAACAAGAATACCGAACATTGGGGAACAGTGGCACAAGAAAAAGATGGTGGAGAGGCATCATTATGAGCCTTACATCAAGAACAGTTGTTTGAGCCAGCTCACCAGAGTTTTTCCATTCAGATTTTTGAGGGATGAGTATGCCCCACTCATGAGGTTGATCATGAAGTATTTCAGTTGTGAGGGAACGTTTTCCCGCCTCTATGCCTATCACATCAGGTTGCTCATGCACTTCACCAGGGTGCAGATGATGAGCCTCCCATTTTTCATTTGCAACAACATTGAGAAGATGAAAAACTTCATGCAGCGCAAGACCCCTCGAAAGCAGCTAAACAGTGTCTATCATTTTTCTCTCATCCAGATTTTGGTGGACCATCAGTTGGGATTGCAGGGTATTGCTTGGGAGGACTTCATCTCCTGTGATTTCTTTAGCACTCCACCGGTGGTATCAGAGGTAGAGCATGAGGTGGGGGGTCCTTCACATCAGTTTGAGCACCATGAGACTGCCACCATGCCAGTATACATCACCTATCAGAAAGGCAGTAGACCCTTATTTGCAGCAGCAAAGCGAGTGTTATCTCCACCCGGGGTGGAAGGGGCCTCGCTTCCGACATCAACATCATAGGAGCAGGGTAAGGGAAAGGAGCCAGTACAGGAGGAAGGGCCATCAGGTGAGCGAGAGACCGAGTTTGTTCTCCTCTAGGATGATGAGACAGATGCAGAACCAACAAATGTTGAGCTTGGGGAGATCATTCAGGAGCAGCAATCAGTGATTGAGAACTTATCCCTGGACTTGGAAAGGGCCAGGGGGAACGTGCAGTATCTGGAGTAGAGGAACAAGCAACTTGAGGATCGGCTAGCTGAGATAGAGTTGCAAATGATCAAGGAAAACCGGCAACACATCCTAGCAGCACAAGGCAGACCTATGGAGCAAAGAGAGGAGGACCGGGAGTATGCGTTAGAGAAAGTGAACATTGACTTGGAGCAGCAGTTGGATAAGGCTAATAGAGAAAAAGACATGCTGGGGCGCATGACTCACCTCTACATGGCCCGAAACATGAGCTCCAAAGCAAGAATCGGGAGCCTAAAGGCAAAATTGAGCAAAGTGACAAAAGAGGCAAAGGAGCAAGATCGGCTTCGAATATTGGCTAAGGCTTCCTTGGAATAGCATAGCACTTCATAGAGAACATCCAACCCAAATTTCAAAAAATTTGGGCAAATTTTGGTCACTTGGCAAATTTTTGGATAAAAAACAGGAAATTCCTCCCTGTGCGGCACGACGCTAAAATTATAGGGCTCCAATTGAGGAACAACTTGTATATTTGGATTCAGCATCAAAAATTATGACTACTGGTGTTTGGGCGAGAAATTTTGACAAGATCTGGGTCTCCTAAGGGTCAAAAAACACCCAAAAATGGCCTCTTTGCCACTTTTTTGACACACAGAAAGCAGTCTTGGGAGAATGAATATTTGGAGGGGAAAATGAGCACCAAATTTGGAAATTCTAGTGGGGTTAGAAAGTAGATAGGACAGGCTTTCCAACAAGCCCACTTGGGCACCTACAAGTGCCCCAAAATAGGCTCCAAAGTGGCACGACGCACAGAGGAAAAAACTGCCAATTTGGTCCCGTTTCGCGAAATTTCGGGTCGCGACTTCTCCAAGTGGGCCCGGTCATCTACAATTCAGTTTTTTGGCACCAAATGTGGCATTTAAAGAGTTTTTTCTCCAGATGGGCTTCTATCCAAGTGGCGAAGGAAGTCAAACGGTTACCCCAATGCCAAATGTCATGTTTGCAACGCTGCACCTGTAGCTGATGGTTGGCTCTCCATCTCCATTTCACAATGATTCTAGTAACTCCCCAACCCTTGGGCATTCTATCTCTTCCTCACACATTCTATATATTGTATGCAGGTTATTTGCAAAGGGTTGGCTAGCTTGTAACTTCTGGGAGACTGTGGGAAAGAAACTCTGTTTCTGCACTGTGTATTTTTGACAGAGAATTAATGAAAGGCAACGGCTCTGTTTCATGAGATTTTTGTGGTTGTGAGTGTAGCAAATGTGTTCTTATGTTCCACATGTATCTTGTTATGTTTCATAATTCAATTCATGTTTCATTTCAGTGAAATTTTCTAAGTGACATTAGGTAGAATTCAATTTATATTGCTCTGCCTATGGGAAAATTTCATGTACAGTGTTATTCTTCTGTTGAAAAGGATTCATGCAACTATTCCCTTTTCACTCTCTTCAGAAATATTTCCATTCCGCGTTACCTTAAACCGAAATTGCTGCTCTTTCCGCCTACCTTGCCTCACGGAATAATTTGTGCCTTCATATTCAATTCTCTATTCTTTGCTGAGCGCCAATCCCATAAATATCCCAGAAGCTCTGTCATTAATAAAATTGTTTCCAGAATCCCTTTTCACTTACTAGCCTAAGGTAAATATTGCATTGTAAGTCATCTCATACCATTTTTGCTTATCCCTTCACTGAGCGTGACTCGGAGAGAGCCCTCTCCTGCTTTGGTAGGGCTAGCTACCAGACTGAGCGTGGTTTGTGGTTACCCTAATTTTTTCCTTCCTTCAGCCTCAGGCAGATTTAGGTGCTAACATAGTGGCGACCATACTGGGGAATAATTGAAAATCAAATCCCCTTATTTCATAAGAATTCTAGGCTTTCGGATGATGAGCTTGGGATTGGAAAGGCTGAGTAAGTTGGTTGTGTCCCGTAATTTCTCTCAATAGCACGTTGGCTTCAAGACGATATAACAGAGCAATCCAGACCCGGAATCTCCTCATATTTACAAAAACCCCAATTTGATCCCAAGACTCCTTCGTCAAGAAAGCACCATAACTCCCGTTTTCAAATCCCATTCATGTCCCGACATTTTTGAGTATCTTGAAGAGCTTGAGTTTGACAAACGATTTGAAATATCTTTGTTTGAGTCTAAATCCAAAAGGGTTGTTGACTATACCATCCCCAATCTGCAATTTCTTGTAGACCTTGAAACAGAAAGAGCCAATAGATTAATTGATAATTACATTGCAACACAGCCCCAAACTCCAATTGTGAGCCACTTGCAAAATGTGCACACTCCTCCAACACCTTCAAGGCCAAATCCACCGAGAATGATGGCTGCCCGTTTCGCACCCCTTGTTCTACCCCAAGTCCTAGATGACATGCCATATGATTATAAAAGTAAAATCCCATTTTTTGATGGCACTCCTAACATCATTATTGCTCAACAACATGTAGACAAAATGGCAGACTTCTATGAACTTCATGAGATCGATGCGGAGAACGTGGTGATGAGGCTCTTTTTGCAAACATTTGTAGGTGATGTGAGGAAATGGTTCAGAGGTTTGACGGCTGCAAGTATCACTACTTGGCTGAACTACAAAGACAGTTTTTGAACCGGTGGGAAGTGAAAACGAATCCCCTTCAAATTCTGGCTGAGTATGAACAAATCAAACGGAATGTCGGTGAGTCGGTCCAAGATTATTGTGTTAGATTTAATGCAGTCTACAATGAAATTCTAGATCATCTAAAGCCACCTGTGGGACTAGCAATGATGAAGTTTCCAGATGGTTTTGATGCTGACATGGCATACCAATTAAGAGAGAGAGAACTGGCTACAATGGAAGACATGCAGAAAATTACGGTCATCGTTGAGGCAAATCTGCTGTCTAAAAGAGCTAGAGCGAAAGCAGAGAAGAAAACCACCGTGAAAGAAGAATCTTCTTTAATGGATCAGCTTCTCAAAAAGGCAGAGAAGATGCTTGAAAGGGTAAAACTTGACAAGCCAAAACCACAAGTTAGGAATCCTAACTTTCGTGGCCAACAGCAGCCACAATATAGAATAAGACAAAGAGATCAACGGACTCAAGAGCAGACAGCACAACAGCCGGTACAAACACCTTTGCAGCAGAATTTTGTGCATGGACCGGAGTCATATGAGGACAGTTATGTAATAGGTGAGGAAAACCATCTCTTTAGTCCAGATGAGTTGCCTACTTACATCACCGAAGAGGAAGAATGTGCAGTAAGTTAAGCTACACACCAAGACATTGATTTTATTCTAGCTAGCGACACTGTGTTGGAGGAAGAATCAGAAGAATATCAAAGGGGGTATATGAATGCTTTGTCCACACAACAGCAACGATATTCCCTTAGAAACAGAGATGTTCCGACAAAACCAATTCAGAAAAAGAATGAGGGGGAAACAACACAAAATGATTCATCAGCTACGCAAAGAAAAGGAAAGGAGACGGTTGGTCCGGAGAGCAGCAAAATCAAAATCAGCAGAACAATCACAGCAACTAGCCACATCAAAAGAGAAGGAAAGGAAAGAGATCCCAGTCAAAGAGGTAGAAAGAACTCCTGCTTTTAGCCTAGAGAATGAGATTTCTAAGTTAAAGGTATCCATCCCCTTGACTGAAATAATGAAGAACAACAGTTATAGAGGACAGATTTCTAAAATGTTGAATTTGGACCCAATGTCCGATATGGTAAATGGAGAAGATGATCAGCCCAAAATGATTTTTGGACCAGCAACAAATGGTGAGTCTCCTGATAGTGATGTGCCACCCTTCTATATCAGTTTACGATTGCATGATTTTGTGTTACACAATGCCATGTTCGATTCCGGAGCTTCTGACAATCTCATGCCCAAGGATATCATGGATAAGCTTGGTCTGGACATCACCCGACAATATCATGATCTCTATTCATTCAATTCCAGCAGAGTAAGATGTATAGGACTCATCAAAGACTTGGTTGTGAGTTTGGATCAGCTTCCTATGAAAAATGTTCTGATGGATGTGGTGGTAGCAGATATTCCTCCAAGGTTTGGCATGCTTCTTTCCAGGTCTTGGGTAGCGAAATTGAAAGGGACACTATAGCTGGATTTCTCCTATGCAACAATCCCGGTGTTTGGACAAATGAGGAAGTTATACCCGAAACAAAAGATGAAATATATGATCACAAGCAAGGAGAAACCTGTGAATCATCCTATCAACTATGTACATACAGATTTAGAATCTTTTGTTTTGTTTTAAGATAGTTTAAATGAGATAGATAGTCAGATAATAGAAGCAGATGACATTATGGAAATAATATAAAATTTTAGAGAAATCTTGAAGAAAGAAGGACAAGAGAAGCAGCAAAAGATTGGGCAATCAGCTCAAAACGATGGACAGCCAGCAAACAAGGCACGTCAAACAGATTTCCAGCACTTACAAGAGGAGGAAGAAGGCTTGTGGATCATGGATTTTGATGGAGCAGTAGGGAATGATGGCACTGGTATTGGTATTTGGGTACGCAGTCCTTTCTCTGCCCCAAACAAAGTGCCTAGTAGCGTGAGAGTTTGCTCTTACAAGCTGGCCTTTGAATGTTCAAATAACGAAGCTGAGTATGAAGCTTGATTGCTGGCCTGAAGAATCTTAGAAAGCTTAATGCAAAGAGGATTTCGGTATATGGCGACTCCGAGTTGGTAATAAAACAGGTCAGAGGTGAGTATCAAGCAAAACATCCTAGGATGCGGGCCTATCATAATGCAGTTTTAGACATCTTGAAACTATTTTTAGAATACACCTTGACATGTGTGCCTCGAATACAAAATAGTATTGCTGATGCTCTTGCCAAGGCAGCGAGCATCTTGAAGATCCCTATGAACTCCAACAATAAATTTGAAATCCATGTCAAGCACCATCCAACCATTCTAGACAATCATCGATATTGGCAAGTGTTTCAAGATGATGAGGAGATTAAAGATTTTCTGCTCAACAAAGGCAAGTTCAAAGAAACCTCGATTGATGTGGAAAACAATGAGGGCAAAGGGAATGGTACAGATGAAGTGCAGATCAATCAAATGGACGTGTTACAGTTGAAGAATAACATCATTCCTAAAGGCTTGATACCCCTAGAGGAACCTTTTGATCAGGATGATGTAGCCCGCAAGCCAACATTGCAGCCGACAGAGAAGGGTGTAGAAGAAGTCAACATCGGTACAGCTGCCAATCCAAAGTTGGTAAAATTGTCCAAAGCATTACCACCAAAGATCAAGGACAAATACATCAATTTGATGGCTTCATTTGCAAATGTGTTTGCCTGGGATTATTCTGATTTAGAGACCTATGATACAAATATTATTCAGCACACAATACCTATCAAGCCCAATCAAAAACCATTTAGACAAAAGCTGAGAATGATAAATCCAAAGTTGCTGCCATCTATGGAAAAGGAGGTAAATAGGTTGTACAAGTCAGGTATCATTGTGCCTATCAGATTTTCAGATTGGATATCTAACTTAGTACCTATATGAAAGAAGACCGATGAGATCCGCCTATGCATTGATTTCAGAAATCTAAATAAGGTCTCATTGAAGGATAACTATCCACTGCCCAAGATGGACCATATACTTCAGCGAGTAGTAGGGGCATCTCGTATGTTGCTGCTTGATGGTTATTCTGGATATAACCAAACTTCCATCCATGAAGATGATAGAGATAAGACAACATTCACCACTCCATGGGGAACCTTTCACTATGCCAAAATGCCATTCGGTTTAAAGAATGCAGGTGCCACATTTCAGCAGGCAATGGACTTGGCGTTTACAAATGAGAAGGATGTGTTTTTGGTGGTGTACTTGGATGATTTGACGGTATTTTCCAAATCTGATGAAGAGCACATGCAACACCTAAAACTTGTCTTTCAAAAATGCAGGAAATATGGTCTATCGCTGAATCCCAAGAAGAGCTTGTTCGCCATGGAGGAAGGCAAATTACTTGGGCACATCATTTCAAAGGATGGCATTCGTATAGACCCAGCACGTGTGCAAGTAATTCATCAAATCGATCTGCCTAGGAACAAAAAGGAGATACAATCATTCAATGGTAAGATGAATTTTATGCGTCGCTTTGTGCATAATCTTGCAAAACACTTGAGAGAAATAACCAACATTCTCAAGAAGGAAAGCCAGGTGAAATAGACAGAGGAGGCTGTAAAATCTTTCAACTTGGTCAAATTAGCCCTTTCTTCAGCTCCAGTTCTAGTCAGCCCAGACTACACTCAGGATTTCATATTGTTTTCATTTGCCTCTAAGCACACTATGGCAGCGGTATTATTGCAGAAGAGAGGTGATCATGAAAGACCTATTGCATTCTTCACCAGGGCTATAAGGGATGCAGCTTTGAAGTACAACATCATTGAGAAGCAAGCCCTGGCATTGGTGAAAGCATTGAAGGATTTCCGGGTGTATATCCTACATTATCACATTCTGGCCTATGTTCATAATATAGTTGTAAAAGATGTTTTAGTGCAGACTGATCCGAAAGGGAGAAGAGGCAAATGGATTGCAGCCTTTCTAGAATACAATGTGGAGATAAAGCCCACAAAGTTGGTCAAAGGACAGGGGTTGGCAAAGCTAATGGCTGAATCAAACTTGCATGCCTTGGACATAAATCTGATCGTTGCCATGTTCGATGAGAATGAGGAAGGAACGTCAATTCAGGTATCCGAAATGTTTTCTTTGTCCCCATGGTATTTAGATATAATATATGTGCTGAAAAATCTATCACCACCGCCCGACATGACTAGAAACAAAGAGAAAACACTCAAATTGAAGGCTACCAAGTTTTGTATTTTGAATTCTGCACTGTATTGGAAAGATCCTGGTGGCATTTTGTTAAATTGTTTAGTGGAAGAGGAGGCAAAGAAAGTCATGGAGGATTTCCACGGAGGAGAGTGTGGAGGTCATCTTTTTTGGAAGTCAACAGTGAACAAAATTTTGAGAGTGGGGTATTACTGGCCTACTTTGTTTGCTGATGTGCATAAGATGGTCAAGCACTGTCATAAATGTCAAATTTTCGAAGGAAAACAGAAATTACACCCTTTGCCACTTAAGCCTATTGAAGTGAGCGCTCCATTCCAGCAGTGGGGGTTGGATTTCATTGGGGAAATTCATCCCGCCTCTTCTGGACAGCATAGATGGATCCTTACAGCAACAAACTATTTCAAAAAATGGATTGAGGTAGCCCCTACCAGACAAGCCATGGACGCGGCAATCATTTCATTTCTCAAAAATAACATATTGTCTCGCTTTGGTTGTCCAAACAAATTAATCACTGATAATGCAGCAGCTTTCAAATCGAAAAGGATGGTAGAATTTTGTCATAAATATCACACAATTTTGGGTCATTCAACTGCCTATCATCCGCAAGGCAATGGATTGGCGGAATCTTCGAATAAATATTTGGTCAACATCATCAAGAAGCTGCTGGAAATAAATAAGAAGAGCTGCAACAAGAGGTTGGTCCATGCGCTTTGGGCAGATCGGATCAGTCAGAAAAAGTCTATTGGTATGTCATTGTTTGAGCTTGTTTATGGAGTGGACACAGTATTTCCCGCTTCTCTTGCTACCCCGGCGGTCAAACTTCTTCAGGAGGCTGGCAGTGAGGAAGATCCCATGCAGAGAAGATTGAATCAAATGATCCACTTGTAGCAAACAAGAGAGGAAGTTTTCAAGAACACATCCAAGTTGCAGGAGAAGATAAAGAAAATCTATGACAGAAAAGCAAAAGTAGAGAAATTTCAGTTGGATGATGGGGTGCTGAAGTGGGATGCAAGGAATGAAGAGAAAGGCAAGCATGGAAAGTTCAAAAATCTGTGGAAAGGTCCTTTCAAGATCGCAGCATATAGGGGTTAGAATTCCTTTCTTCTGAAGGAAATGAATGGGGAAGATTGTCCTGGAGGGCAGATCAATGGTTGGCTGCACAAGCAGTATCACTGTTGATCTATTAACGTTGCTTCCACTGTCATTGTAAATACCATTTTTATTTCAGTTTGGTTTCAGTCTGTAAAGTCAGTTTTTGAGTTATTTCAATGTCAAGTTTGAGTCAATTTCTTGGTTATTCCAGTTTTATAAATAAGTCAGAGTCATGTGCTGTTTATCAAAACGATGACTCCATAGCCCAATGGACAAAAGGCACTGTCTAGCTCCTCCAGAGATCTATTGTTCTTGGCACCTCCAAGGAGCTACCATCCCCCATTGGATCCAATGTTAGAGTCGGTCTGGTCAACCCTCTGTCAGAGATCAAAACTCTTTCTGCATTTCAATTTTAGGTGTCCTGCTCCATTCACTCAATTGCATTTCGCTAGGGACATGCCATGATCTGAAGGAGAAAGTCATGCTAGTCATTTTCCCTCATGTCTAGCCCCTGCTGGTTCAGGTCTTGATCCATAATCACTGAAA
Organism: Pinus tabuliformis; assembly: GCA_031772625.1. NCBI lineage: Eukaryota > Viridiplantae > Streptophyta > Pinopsida > Pinales > Pinaceae > Pinus > Pinus tabuliformis. Next base: position 400,244,913 of record CM062809.1, on the reverse strand, counting down.
TTCATGATAGTCAAGGTCTGGTCCTATTACAGCACAAAGTCATCTTTTATGTTTGGGTCTAGGAAATCATCAATTTGGTCTTTGAAAACATGTCCAGAACAACCCATGTAGGCCAGAGGGAGACCTTATACAGCGATGGTTCAGAAATCTTCATCATCACTTGAAGAGACTTCGACTCTTCTTCAAAACTTTGTTTTGAAGAAAAGTCAAACAAGGTCATTTATGACAAAATTTTCCAAAAATGCACAAGTTTATTTTTCAAATTTAGCCATGGTTCCCATGGCCAAATGCCCAGTCACACAGTCCCCGCAAAGAAATTCTGAAAATCCCATCATGTGAGCCAAAATTTCAAAGAAAAAATGAAAATCAGGGTGTTTTAAAGTCAATGAAAAAAGTGCAAAACACAAACATTAGAAAGTGGGTTTTCAGAGAACAAAAAATCAAACCCATCTCTACCAAGCCTATATATACTTGTTTTTGCCCAAATCAAAGCCATTGTGCTCTTACAAGACTTGGAGAGACATTACAAAGGTGAGAGAGTGAAATCGTGCGAGTTTGAGTAAGTGAGAATTGGTTTTGGAAGGCGCGGCGTATACACCCAGGAGCGCGGTGAACACAGAGGGCGTGGCGCACACATAACCTGCCCACCGTTCAATTTTCTCAAGGGCACGACGCACACCCAACGTGCGGCGCACTGGGCTTGGCGTGCGACGCACACAACCATGGGCATAAAAAATTACCAAACCGCTTCAAATCTTGGTGAGGGCTAGCAAAACAAGAGGTAGGCCCTGTTGACACCTCTTCTCCATCAATTTTGTCATTAATATGGTGTGTATAAGATGTTTAAATGGTACCCAAAATCACAATGGCCAACCATGAAAAATCACCAAGAAAAACAATGGATGAGGTTACAAGATTGTGATGTTAGCACCAAGGTCGCTCACCTCCCCTGTTTGTTTTCCCTCTCCTCTCATTTTTCTCCATCTCCCCTTGACCATCTTTCCCTAAAGGCCGCCCTAGATCCACCACTAAAAACCTCCCCCTATTCTTCCAAGAAAGTTTGGGCGACTTTGGCAGTGCACGGTGCACACACGAGGAGGCGCGGCGCACTCAGGGTGCGCGACGCACCGAGAGCCCGGCCACAATGTAAAATTGCCAATGGTGCGGCGCACTCAGATAGCGCGGCACACTGGGTACAGCGCGCGGCGCACAGACATATAAGCCTAGAAAACGAAAAATTCACCTAAAAATTTTGTGAATGCCTATCAAACTTAAAAGGAAAACCAACTACTTTCACTCTTACTTCAAATTTGAGGAGAGTAACATGATTTTGAGACTATGAATTAAATGAAAAAGTTTTGATAAAGCCAACCAAAGAAGACACAAAGAAAAATCAAGGAACTAGGGTTTTGCTACAGTGACAGTGTTGCCAAAGTATCCTTCTACCCCACTCCTATCAACTAATTTCCCTCTGTCATTTTCCCCTAATCATCACCCTAGCACCAATGCGATCATATTCCTTTTTCCCCCCTCCTCATATGACTCAAAAACCCAAACCCTATTAAAACAAATTCAAAACCCTACCCCATCAACACCATACCCAAAAACACTCCCAAATCCATAATAAATCTCTCCCTTAGCCCCTATTCCCATTTCATCATTCCTCTCCTAATACTCCCTGTTTTATTGTCCCCTTGGTGACATATTTTTAGAGCTTTTACCAGTTCCATTGGATTCAGAGGGCAGCATAAAACGTAGGGTAAAAACAGCAGTAATGGCATCAGAAATTTCATCAGAATATGAGGAAGGGACCCACAGTGACACATCTTCAGGAGAGAGGGCCCATAGGAGAGATCACCGGAGTGGCAGACATCTTAGAGATGAGCTGAACACCCTCACTGAGCTGCAGGCATGCCCTCTTGCCATGTCTTGTTTCCAGCACTTGGCATGCTATGAATTTTGTCAAAGGGTGGCAAATGTCAGAGTCCATCATGAGTTGGCCCATCTTTTTGCACTTCATCTACAGGGAGGTCAATCTGTCCTGGCTGGGGTCACTTTCACATTGACATTGGAAACCATATCAGTGGCAACAGGAATACCAAACATTGGGGAACAGTGGCACAAGAAAAAGAAGGTGGAGAGGCATCATTATGAGCCTTACATCAAGAACAATTGTTTGAGCCAGCTCACCAGTGTTTTTCCATTCAAATTTTTGAGGGATGAGTATGCCCCACTCATGAGGTTGATCATGAAGTATTTTAGTTGTGAGGGAACGTTTTCCCGCCTCTATGCCTATCACATCAGGTTGCTCATGCACTTCACCAGGGTGCGGATGATGAGCCTCCCATTTTTCATTTGCAACAACATTGAGAAGATGAAAAACTTCATGCAGCGCAAGACCCCTCGACAGCAGCTAAACAATGTTTATCATTTTGCTCTCATCCGGATTTTGGTGGACCATTAGTTGGGATTGCAGGGAATTGCTTGGGAAGACTTCATCTCCCTTGATTTCTTCAGCGCTCCACTAGTGGTATCAGAGGCAGAGCATGAGGTGGGGGGTCCTTCACATCAATTTGAGTGCCATGAGACTGCCACCATGCCAGTATACATCACCTATCAGAAAGGCAGTAGACCCTTATTTGCAGCAGCAAAGTGAGTGTTATCTCCACCCGGGGTGGAAGGGGCCTCGCTTCTGACATCAGCATCATAGGAGCAGGGTAGGGGCAAGGAGCTAGAACAGGAGGAAGGGCCATCAGGTGAGCGAGAGACGAGTTTGTTCTCCTCCAGGATGATGAGACAGATGCAGAACCAACAAATGTTGAGCTTGGGGAGATCATTCAGGAGCAACAATTAGTGATTGAGAACTTATCCCTGGACTTGGAAAGGGCCAAGTGGAACATGCAGTATCTGGAGCAGAGGAACAAGCAACTTGAGGATCGGCTAGCTGAGATAGAGTTGCAAATGATCAAGGAAAACCGGCAACACATCCTAGCAGCACAAGGCAGACCTATGGAGCAAAGAGACGAGGACCGGGAGTATGTGTTAGAGAAAGTGAACGTTCACTTGGAGCAGTGGTTGGATAAGGCTAACAGGGAGAAAGACATGTTGAGGCACATGACTCACCACTACATGGCCCGAAACATGAGCTCCAAAGCAAGAATCAGGAGGCTAAAGGAAAAATTGAGCAAAGCGACAAAAGAGGCAAAGGAGAAAGATTGACTTTGAATCTTGGATGAGGCTTCCTTGGCACAGCATAGCACTTCATAGAGAACATCCAGCCCAAATTTCAAAAAATTTGGGCAAATTTTGGTCACTTGGCAAATTTTTGGATAAAAAACAGGAAATTCCTCCCTGTGCGCTGCGCCATTGGCACGACGCTAAAATTCTAGGGCTCCAATCGAGGAATGGCTTGCATATTTGGATTAAGCATAAAAAATAACGACTACTGGTGTTCAGACAAGAAATTTTGACAAGATCTGGGTCTCCTAAAGGTCGAAAAACACCCAAAAATGGCCTCTTTGCCACTTTTTTGACAAACAGAAAGCAGTCTTGGGAGAATGAAGATTTGGAGGGGAAAATGAGCACCAAATTTGGAAATTCCAGTGGGGTTAGAAAGTAGATAGGACAGGCTTTCCAACAAGCCCACTTGGGCACATTTTGGGCACCTACAAGTGCACCAAAATAGGCTCCAAAGTGGCGTGACGTACAGAGAATTTGGTGCAGTGCACAGAGGAAAAAACTGCCAATTTGCTCCCATTTCGCGAAATTTCGGGTCGCGACTTCTCCAAGTGGGCCCGGTCATCTACACTTCGGTTTTTTGGCACCAAAGGTGGCATTTAAAGATTTTTTTCTCCAGATGGGCTTCTATCCAAGTGGCGAAGGAAGGCAAACAGTCACCCCAATGCCAAATGTCACGTTTGCAGCACTGCACTTGTAGTTGATGGTTGGCTCTCCATCTCCATTTCGCAATGATTCGAGTAACTCCCCAACCCTTGGGCATTCTATATCTTCCCCACACATTCTATATATTGTATGCAAGTTATTTGCAAAGGGTTGGTTGGCTTGTAACTTCTGGGAGACTGTGGGAAAGAAACTCTGTTTCTGCACTGTGTATTTTTTACAAAGAATTAATGAAAGGCAGCGGCTCTGTTTCATGAGATTCTCGTGGTTGTGAGTGTAGCAAATGTGTTCTTATGTTCCACATGTATCTTGTTATGTTTCATAATTCAATTCACGTTTCATTTCAGTGAAATTTTCTAAGTGAGATTAGGTAGAATTCAATTTATATTGCTCTGCCTATGGGAAAATTTCATGTACAGTGTTATTCTTCTGTTGAAAAAGATTCATGCGACTATGCCCTTTTCACTTTCTTCAGCAATCTTTCCATTCCGTGTTACCTTAAACTGAAATTGCTGCTCTTTCCGCCTACCTTGCCTCACGGAATAATCTATGCCTTCATATTCAATTCTCTGTTCTTTGCTGAGCACCAGTCCCATAAACATCCCAGAAGCTCGGTCATTCATAAAATTGTTTCCAGAATCCCTTTTCACTTACTAGCCTAAGGTAAATATTGCATTGTAAGTCATCTCAGACCATTTTTGCTTATCCATTCACTGAGTGTGACTCAGAGAGAGCCCTCTCCTGCTCTGGTAGGGCTAGCTACCAGACTGAGCGTGGTTTGTGGTTACCCTAATTTTTGCCTTCCTTCATCCTGAGGCAGATTTAGGTGCTAACACAACCCACAACCATAAGGAACATGAGCACCAATTAGAAGCAATCAAGTGGAAAACCCACAACACCATGGCTATCTAAAAAATGGCAAGGCTAGGAAAAACCACTGTTAATCCAAGAAATCCTCCATGCCAATGGAAAATGATAACCGAATGACCACATGCATATACCATGCATGCCAAAACTAACAAGGAAATCATACACGCAACTTGATACTTGCAAGGAAATCTTATTGTACTCATTGATACTGTTGTCCCCTTGCGCTTTCCTACTTTACCTTTTCTTTATTTCTCCAAATACAAAGCATGTCACAATGCTCCAAGAATCGTTATGTGTGCAAGAGTATGAGGGAGAGAGAATAGAGAGAGAGCTCCAAGCTAGAACTGAAAAAAGCTTGTGAATTGATCCTCATAAGCCTTTTTATCATTGAGACCTCTATTTTCTTCATTTTCCTCTATTTTCCTTTAATTTTCATCACATGAAAGTATGTGACCTTTCACCTTCCTTTTCTCCTATTTTCCATTATCTCATAAATAAAATGCCAATTAATGCCTCTTTTCCTTTTCCAAAGCCTTTTCCAATTTTCATAGCCTATTAATCACAAGAGATCCCCATCACTATGTTTTTTTTACCAACATTCAGCTTCGAATACATGTCCCATGACCTTAGTCTTATTTTTCCTTTATTAAATTGATTACATGGATTTTTAACCGAGGTTGTTACACATACTACCACAAATCAAGAACACTAGATCACTTAGCAGCCTAACAACCACCCCTGGTGATTGATCCCTGAGATGGAACTCATGTTCACAACCTTAACACCCTAAGTACCCATAACACATTGTCCAAGTGGTTGGGAATATACAACCACACCCACAAGCCTTCATGCATGTGGTTATGACAGAGATCTCCCTATTTTGTGCCTGTGGTTGCAAGATCTATGCCACCTTTTCAGGGATGGTCTATAGGCCATTCCCCAAAAATGCCCAAAACTCTCCAAAATAAGGTATAAGATGCTAACAAGTCAAAACAATGAATGCTAAGGCTAGAACTCACTCAAAACATGCCAGTCTCATGATAAACATTTAGTCAAACATGTAGTAAACATAGTAGTTACAGTTCATGAATTCATATTTGAGCATGACTTTCTTAGCTTCATCAGAGAATCATGAAGAAGGCTCAATTCCCTCTCAAGTAAGATGCAACAAAACTTGTTAGCCCATGCATTCATCAATCATTCAATAACTTATCAAATCATGTAAGGGATCAATAGTAAGAGCACATCATCTAACCAAGAACATTAGCCATAAAAGCAACACAATGATCAGTACGAGTTCTCATAGGTCACAATGGAAAAATAACTCATATTAACATATGTAAAATCCAAACAAGCCAGCGACTTCCTTATACCACCTGACCATAGATTGGTTGAACCAAAATATCTCTTTCATCCAATCACCCTTGCGCATATTCTAACCATCAATGTGGGATCATATGAGTTAAACCAAAATAGAACCAATGAGGGCTTCCAAAGTCCAAACGACGTCAAGCCTCAACCACAGTGATTTCATCTAACTAGTCTAAAATTAGTAATACCAATCAGATTGGTCTCTTCCAAAGTTGCCAATGGATTCAAGGATTCTATCTCAACCCATAACCTCCAGGGAACCCAAGCTATTATAGAGCCCCAGATATTTCCCTTCTCAACCCATAGCCTCTAGGGAACCCAATTTATTCCAGGGCTCCAGAGATCCACCATAATCCATAGCCACTAGGGAACATGAGAACCAATAAAAAATCCAAATAGAGAACCCACTACATCATGGATATCTAGGAAATGGCAAGGCACACTTGAAACCAATATCAATCCAAGAAAATCCCATGGTAATGACAACAAACATAAATAATGAACCTAATGCATGCGCCATGCATTTGAATCAAGGCATGCTAAATCACATGCACATTGTTACCCGCAATCCACAACTATTTTTTGTCCTTACTTGTTCTTGTCCAAACATCCTCTCACACTACCTTTCTTTCCTTTCCTTGCTTGCTCCCTTGCTTGTTCTCCTCCTTTGTTGAACCCAATTAAAAGTTGTCGACTGACTCTCAGGTGACTTTTTATCATTTTTGTCTCCTTTTTCTTTCATTTTCCTTCTTTTTCTCTCTAATTTCCCTTGCATGCATATTTGTGTCTTTTCACCTTCCTTTTCTCCTATTTTCCTTTATTTCTTATATTAAATTTCCACTTATTGCCTTTTTTTCCTTTTTCAATGCCTTTATCAATTTCTATAGCCATTAATAAATTGTAAGTGATGCCCACTATAATGTTTTCCCACCATTCAACTTGGAATATGTGTCCCATGACTTTTATCTTATGTTTTATTTACATGGAAACTTAACCCAGGGCTCTTATAAGCCCCTCCCCCTTGGGGGAACAATGTCATCGGTGTTCGATGACACTTATGACTGGAAAAACATACTACCCATGGAGATGTATAACACAGCTTGATGCAATATTTATAATAAAAAATTGTTGAAAACCATGACCAACATGAAAATCCTGACAAACATGCAAATTATTAGAACTTCATAATACATCTCTATGTAGTGTTTACAATAATATACACATATATACATATGCACATTTTCTCTAACCATAAAAATAAAAGGACGATTCCCACAGGAATCAGCAACAAGGGAATCTAGAGGCTCACACCTACAACCTCAAAGTAGTTCCAGGATTCACCTCCTTCCCAAGAATTCGAGAATCCACTAAGAAAATCAAAGCTTGTCTGCAATGTCCAGCGCTACGATCCTTGCACTACTCATTCTCTCTATGAACAGTTATCAACTCGTTGTTTCCGGACACACTCCCAATGTGATTTTGATTCCTTCTAGAAATTCTAATGACCAAAAAAAATTATTTCCCAGCCTTCCCTTCTCTACTTCCCAATCCCTCGAGGAATCTGGTCACCTTCCAAGTTCCCTGACATCCCCTTCTCTACTTTCTAGTCCCTCGGGTGATCCATCCCTTGGCAAGGATTCCCTACACAGGAAGGTCCAAAAAAAAAGCCATATCCCTGCCTCATAACCATCATACCATTCATAGCATGCTCGTGGAAATCAATGGACACTATTGGGTATTACTGTCCCACAATAGACCTGTTCCTGAATGCTTTACCAGCACACTACTGCATGTTCCAATTCCTTTTACTATTGTTGCTAACACTCTTGCAATCATTTCCAACCACCCAAATTGGGTATTTGCATGCTTTCTTGTACCAAGCACATAATTTCCATTAGACTCAAAATGAATTGAAATAAATTCAAATCAAATGTCACGGACAGCTCGTTGATAAGGTACACTTGCAATTTTGTCTACTTCTTGTCACAACAATTCAAATTAGCTCTTTGATAAACATATCACATCCATTAAGTCCAAAACTCAACCATCATAAGTCAGAATCATAGACTATCTACATAATTTAAACTGAAATAAAATATTGATACTTATCTTTCAAATGGTTCTTTGCTTCTCTCTTTGTTCCTTGTCCTTTCCATACACACACTTGATCTGTTGTCAAACCTGAAAATCACCCAATGCCTTCTCTTCTCTTTTACCACGTACACACACTGGATTAGTTTCCAACCTAGAAGGCACCTAGTGCCTTCTCTTCCATATGCAATATTAGCAACAACAAAATCCAAAGACTATACCGCCTCTACCCTCAATACCAGTGACTCAATATTGGTCTCTTCCCAAGATATCCAAGGATCAAGGAACTATTATCTCAACCCATAGCCTTGAGGAACCCAAGAAGTTACAAGGCTCCAACCCATATCCTCTAGGGAAACCAAGCTGTTATAGGGCTCTAAAGGTCTTTTCCTAATACACAACCTCTAGGGATCATGAGAACAATATCTTTCACAAGACATACACATACACATTGTACAACACAACACATATATGTACACATAGTATAACATGACAAATACGTAATACACATGACATAGCACCACATGTACACAACACAACATGTATGGCATGCACACAATCCCACATGTAGAACATGTACACAACACAACATCTACTCAACATCAATACTGCGCATCGAGAGACCACACTGTCTTTGTAGAAAAACCTATAGATTCACAAGCTCATGTAATCTACTAAAACAAGAGACAATAATCTACTTCTACTCTTTACAACGGAAGCCCATAAACATCAATCAAACAATAATCAATAGAGGAAGAGAATCAAAGGCACATAACACAATAAATATCTGGGGAAAGCCACAACTCAAAACCCCACTATATGTTTTGTATTAATCCAGAAAATCAATATGAAATTGCAATTCTTGTTCACTCTATAACAATCCTAGCACTCAGCAGATTCAATCTCCAACTCATAACCAAGCTCAACTCCAAATCTTAGCCACTTCACAAGCTCTCCAAATCTCTATTCCAATGTGTAATTCCTATGGAGAATAGCTTGTGTTTAAAGGCAAATAAAGCCTCTAAAAATAGTGCAATTCCTCAAGGATCAGTTCCTGATTGCATGCATTGTAAAACAAATAGTACATTGTCCCTACACTATAGTCTCAACTAGGACTTTATCAAAATCAACATGCATGAGTTTCTGATGGTGGAATCTTCAGTTAAATAGAGTAGCACTAATTAGGTCAATAGTGTCCCAACTGACTGTTTACTCACTGTTAGTTCCTGAAACTAATTGAAACTAATTTAACTTGAATTAACTCAATAAATTCATTTAACTAATCACCACTCATTGATAACTCATCCTTAACTCCTATAAGTTAGGGAGAACATATACATGTCTTCTAAAAGACTTCCAATTCAAATTTCCTAAACTAATTAAGTTAATTAAACTTAATTAACTATTTTCAAATTGTTATGAGAAAAGAATTCTATTTTAATTCACATTTTAATTCAAGGACAAATTAAACTGGAATTTCTTGTTTCCATTTCTCAACACTCCCTCTCAACAACAAAGGGATTATCCACTACCCTGATCCTATCTCTATGAAACTCGAATTTACATCTTGGCAATGCCTTTGTCAAGATGTCAGCATCTTGCTCCTCTGTGGGAATGTAATCTAACAACATAATCCACCTCAATACACAATATCTGAGATGATGATACCAGATATCTATATGCTTGGACCGATAATGAAAAAATGGGTTTTCAAATAGTTTGATACAACTCTGATTATCATAATAAATCACTATCGAATCCATCTGCTGACCAAGCAAACCAACCAGGATCTTCCTCATCTAGATAGCCTCACATGCTGCTTGACTTGCAACCATGTACTCTACCTCTTCCAAACTGAGTGCAACCAATCCTTGTTTCCTGATGTACCAAGAAATTGTAGCTGACCCAATACTAAAGATTCCTCCTGATGTACACTTCCTGTTAGATGGACTCCCCACCCAATCTGCATCGATGAAGCCTTGAAGCTTCAATCCCTCTATCCACCTATACCATAAACCAAACTGAGTAGTGCCTCTGAGGTATCTTAATACATTCTTTGTCGCCTTCCAATACAACTTGGTAGGCCTAACCATCGCTTGACTAAGCTGGTTAACTGCATAGCACATATCTGGTCATGTGTTCACCAAGTACATGAGTGAACCCACAAGCTTCCTGTAAATAGTAGCTTCCACTACTTCTCCTGAAGTAGAATCCTCCTTCCTCCAGTTACCAGCTAGACGAGTCTCCATGGGTTTACTACTCTCCATGCAGAATCTCCTAAGTATTACATTGACATACTTGCCTTCAGAAACAAACAACTCCCCATCTCCCTGCCATACCTCCATGCCAAGAAAGTAATGCATGAGCCCCATGTCCTTCATCTCAAACTCTCTTGTGAGGTACTCCTTGCAAGATTTTACGAGCTTCTCATCACCCTTCAATATGAGATCATCTACATAAAGTACAATGATCAAAATCTTACCTTCCACCACTATGTAATATAGGTTCACATTTGCTTCACTCTTCGTGAAGCCCAACCCAATCAAGTAGTTATCTATCTTGGCATACCAAGCACAGGGTGCTTGATTTATCCCATACAACACTCTCTTGAGTTGGCACATGTGACTCATGGTCCAAGGTTTCAAAACCTACAGGCTGCTCTATGTACACCTCTTCCTCCATCATGCCATTAAGGAAGGCAGTCTTCACATCCATCTGATGGATACTCCAACCTATTTGTGTTGATAGCGCCAAAATAGATCTGATTGATGAGTACCTTGCAACAGGAGAAAAGGTCTCATCATAGTCAACCCCCTCTACCTGTGAGAAGCCACGAGCCACAAATTTGGCCTTATGCTTCTCCACACTACCATCTGCACCTTGCTTTATCTTATAAAGCCAATGGGAGCTCACAATTAACTTGTCCTTCGGTCTCTGGACCACATCCCAAACACTGTTTTGAACTATGGAGTCATACTCCTCCACCATCGCATCAACCCAAACTGGCTGCTGCACTGCTTCCTAAAAGGAAGATGGCTCTATCACAACACATGCACTCATAAGTGCCATGTATCTAGTGTACCTCTCTGGTGACCTCCCCTTTCTGCGCTGAGAAGAAGGTTCTCCTACATTCTCCCATGCATCATCCAATAATCTATTAGCCTCTCTAGTGCACTTTCTTCCCTCTCTGGAAGACTCTTCCTGAGTGGATGTCTCCACTCCTGAAACCTCTGCATGTAGCTACTCCACATCAATCTGAGGCTCCTTAACCTTAGGAACTAAAATTTCCTCCTCCGCATGTAGGTCAAGATACCTCTCAAGGGATACTCGCATGGCCTTCTCCTCATTAAACTTGACATCCCTGTGAACCACTCTCATCGACTGGATTACATGTACACCCTATAATTGTGGGGAGTATCATGTACCCCACAAAGATCCCCAACTCTATTGTTGGCTCAAGGTTCTTTCATGCATCTTTGATCACATGGCAATGAACCGATGACCCAAAAATCCTGAAGTGACCAACATCTGGCCTCTTACCAGAATAAGCTTCCTCTGGTGTTTTACTCTCAAGTATCCAATGTGGGCTATGGTTCTTAACATAAACGTTGTGTTGCATGCCTCAACCCACAAGTGTAGTGGTAGGCCCTGTGTTATAGATATTTTTGGGCACTACAACCCCAAGCATGAAATGTCCATAAACCAAGGGCTCCTAAGTCCCTAAAATTGTTGTTCTAACCCCTAAAGGAACAAGGTCAACAGTGATCCGGATTTAAACAGGAACGCAACAAATTACAGAGATAACCATATACACAAAGATGCAGCGGAAATAATACTTCATTTCATTAATGGAAAATACTCAAATATGCTTACAACAGAAATGGAAATAAACTAGCTAGGGCGATGGTAGCTTATCTCTGAGAAGAGATGTGATGGCTACATGCCTCTGAACTGTCTTACAATGAGGCTCGGAGGCCTATTTATTGTTGAGAAACAATGGAAAACCCTTCACATTCCAAAACCTAACCCTAGAAGATGAAACGCCAAATTGTGGGCCCCGTTTTTGGGTAAGTTGGTACATCAACTTCCTGGGGTCGCGAATTGGTCATACTATCTCCGTTTGACGTGCATGATAGCCCATTGGAAAGATCTCTCCGAGGACTACGATGGAAAAGACGATTTTTACCAGAAAAATCGTTGGCGGTAGATTTCCCAAAAAACGTCGTTTAGGGCCTCAAAACGGCTCCAGAAGTTCAGGACCCGAAAAACTGCTAAAAATAGTAAGTTGTGCTACAATTAAGGAAACTGAAAATGCTGAGAAAGACAATGGTGGGGGTCCAGGTGGACTTGGCAGGTGGCCACCAATATCCACCTGGATCATTCCTCCCCCCTTAGGAAGCAATGGTCCCCATTGCGTTGAGATCCTCCATGAGATGAGGAAACTTCTGCTGAACTTGTTCCCTGGTGAGCCACTTGCCCTGCTGAAGGAGTTGGCCTGCTTTGACAACTCGATACAGTTGGATATTCTGTTGGCGAGTGTTCTTGATCTGTGTGTCCATGATCCGATCAGTTGCAGCTTGTTCCATGCAATCTGGATTTAATTCTGTGGGTTTGAGCTGTTCTGCAATGTCGGATGTGTCTAGCAATGGTGGAAAGTATGGCCGAAGGCGGTCCACATTGAACACTGGGTGTAGGCCAAGGAATGGGGGAATGCTGAGCTCAAATGCATTGTCTCCCATAGCCTTAGTAATGGTGTAAGGACCATATCGGAGTGGTCTCAATTTCCGATAGGCTCCAGTAAGGCGTTCCTTTTGCAAATGCAACCAGACTTTGTCGCCCACCTGAAACTTGTGTGGCACCCGATGTTGATCATGTCGCTGCTTGTACTTGGCATTTGATTTCTCAAGAATTTCATGGACCTGCTGGCGAATATGTTGGATGCGCTCAATGAAGCTGGTGGCCTTATCTGTTTCGGACTGGACATGAGCTGAATTCATGTGAGTAGCTGCAAGTGGCATGGCCACATCAATGGGGCATAGTGGCTGGAATCCCAAACCCACCTGAAAAGGGCTATGGCCAGTGGAGCTGTGAAGAGCTCGGTTGTAGCTATGTTGAACATAGGGGAGGCTCTCGTCCCATGTGCGTGGATGCTTTGAGTTATACATGCGCAGAATGTGCACAATCATCCTATTGACAACCTCTGTCTGGCCATCAGTTTGAGGATGGAAGGCTGTGGACTTCGTGAGTTTGGTGTCCATCATTGACCAGAGACTGGACCAAAATGTGCTGAGAAACCGACTGTCCCGATCTGAGATGATAGACTGTGGGATCCCAAAGTGCACCCACACTCGTTCAAAGAAGAGTTTAGCAGTGGCTTCTGCTGTGATATTCTTCTTGCAGGCCATCATAATGGCCATCTTTGAGAACCTGTCGACGACCACAAAAACACAGTCATTTCCATGCTTAGTGGAAGGAAGGCCTGACATGTAATCCATGGAGATGGATTCCCAAGGTCGACTAGGGGTAGGCAACGGGGTGTAGAGGCCTTGCTTCTTAATGGTCGGTTTGGCAATGGCACAGGCAGTACATGATCGGATGTACTTCCCAACATCCTGTCGAAGATTCGGCCAATAGAAATAATTTTGCAGTACTGCCACTGTTTTCTCGACCCCGAAATGCCCAGCAGCCCGACTGTAGTGTGCTTCCCAAATCATCTTGGCACGCTCGCTTGAAGGAACACAAAGGTGACCGAGGTGGCATAATAGGGCATCCTGGAGGTGAAAATCTGCAACCTGCCGACCCTCCAAGAGTGTCTGGTATGTGTGGCCGAATTCTGGGTCGCTTTTGTAGAGAAGTGGCCAATCAGAAGTCTCGTGCCCGCAGGAGTTGAGCACGGTGGTTAGCGCCATGATCGGTGGTCGACTGAGGCAATCTGCAACATTATTGGTGCTGCCCTTTTTGTACTTGATATTCAAGTGAAACTGTTGCAGGTATGTAGACCACTTCTGATGGCGATCATTTTGCAATTTCCCTTGGGTCTGTATGAACTGCAGAGGTCGGTGGTCTGTGTGGATGATCGTTTCCTTCCCCAAAATGTAATGCTTCCATTGTCGGCAGGCCTGTACAATGGAATACATCTCTTTATCATAAGTGGGGTACTTCCGGACTGTGTCTGAAAGTGTTTCACTGTGATATGCCACTGGATGTCCATGTTGAGTAAGGACTGCCCCAATAGCATAGTCAGAGGCATCTGTCTCGACCTCAAATGGTTGTTGTAAATCTGGTAACGCGAGCACTGGTGCCGTGCAGAGGCGATCCTTCAACTCCCTGAATGCCTTCTGTTGAGATTCAGACCAAAAGAATTTTGCTTTCGCCCCGCCCTTGGTGACTTGACTCAAGGGCCAAGAAATATGAGAAAACCCCAACACAAACCTGCGGTAGAAGTTGGCAAGACCTAGAAAGCTGCGGAGCTCTGTTAGAGTGGTTGGAGAGGGCCAATCCCGAATGACTTGGACCTTGGCTGGATCGACATGCACCCCCTGTTCATCAATGATGTATCCCAGATACTGAACCTCGGTCATGCCAAAAGTGCATTTCTCCAAATTGGCACATAGCTTGTGTTGCCGCAGTGTTTGGAGAACCTGTCGGATGTGGTGGAGGTGCTCTTCCCAACTCTGGCTGAAGATCAGAATGTCATCCAAGTATACTACTACAAAGGAGTTGGTGAATGGCCGCAAGATGTCATCCATTAGCCTCATAAAGGTTGCAGGAGCATTCGTCAATCCGAAAGGCATGACCAACCATTCGAAGAGGCCCTCCTTGGATTTGAAGGCAGTCTTCCACACATCTGAGGGTTCGATTGGTACCTGGTGATATCCTGACTTCAGATCGATCTTGCTGAAATATTTCGCCCCCTTTAGTTGGTCTAGGAGGTCATCAATCCGTGGGATCGGGTACCTATTACGGACAGTGATCTTGTTCAGCGCCCGATAGTCAATACAGAGTCTCCACGTCCCATCCTTCTTCTGTACCAACACGATCGGGCTCCCACAGGGCGATGAACTCGGACGGATGTGACCTTTCTGCAGGAGCTCCTGAATCTGCCTCTTGATTTCATCGTTCTCCAGAACGGAGCGCCGATAAATTGGTCCATTGGGTAGCGGTGCACCTGGGGTCAGATCGATGGAGTGCTTGACTTGACAGTGCAGAGGAACCCCTGCCGGGGAGGTGAAGATGTCCTCGTACTCCTCCACAATCTTGTCCATCTGTAGTTGTCGTGCAGAGGGGCCCCGTTTGGAGGCCGCGGCCACTGTCTTCTTCTTTCCTTCAGGGCGTATCATCAGGAAAACAAATTTCCTGGTTTTGGAAATGATCTTACTGCATTGTTTTGCAGTAATCAAAGAGAGGGCGGCAGGTGGTGCTACCTCTGGTATCCTGAACAACTTATTTCCCAATGTAATAATAACTGCACGGGGCCTCGATTCATACACAGCATGTCGCTTCCACAAGTATGGTTGTCCTAGTAATACATCACAAACTTCAAGGGGAGCAATGTCACACAATACCTCATCCGTAAAGGGCTTGATGTTGTATGGAAGGCGACACTGCTGGCTCACGCGAAGATCTCGTCCTTGGTGAAGCCACCCAATGGTGTATGGTTGTGGATGTGCTGTGGTCGGTAAGCCCAACCGCTTCACGACCTCTGCCGAAATGAGGTTCTTTTGACTCCCGCTATCAACAATGAACTGTATCGGGGAGCCCTTTACCCACATCTGGGAGTGGAAGAGACGCTCCTCCTCCTCTGGATCTTCGGGTTCATTTTTCTGGATCTTTGCGGTAGCAACAGTGGCGCTGGGGTCCGCATCAATGATCTGCTTCCCTTTTTCATACCCCTTATCGGGTTCTGACTCCGTGTCGGAACATGCATCTGATTCTGAAACCTTTAGCTCAGCCACCAGTGACTGCTTGGCCCGACACTCACTTGTGTTGTGAGTGGAGCTCTTATGGAACTCGCACCATTTTCCAGTGTCCTTTCTCGGCTTCGCGGCGCTGTTCTTTGCTTGCAGCTTCGGCTGGTTGTCTTGGGCTGTCTCGCCTTGGATTTGTCCTTTGTTCTGTGGTTTAGGGGCACCTTTCCCCTGCTTTGGATTCGCAGATCCAAAGTCTCGCTTCTTTTGTTTAAACTTCTGCTCGACCTTGACGGCATACCGGTATGCTGCGCCGAGCGAGGGGATGTTTAGGAATTGTATTTCTTCCTGGATGTACTTGTGCAGGCAGCCACGGTATTTGAGTATCAAATGTTGCTCCGAATCCTTGATACCCAACTTTGTGCGAAGGGTATGGAAAAGATTGGTGAACTCCGGCACGTCTTGGTCCCTTCCCTGCCGCAGCGTGGTCCACTTTATGTATTCATCCTCATAGCTCCCGACAGGGTAGTACTGCTCCTTGATAGCATCCCGGAACGAATCCCAGGTGGGTGCGGCTGAAAATAGTGAGCCAGTACTTTCATCCTTCTGCTCGCAGTAGGTTTCCCACCAGTCCTTGACGTGGGGGGCTGCTTTGAGGAGAGAAAAAACAATCTTTTCCCGACTCGAAAATTCATGAACAGAAAAATAACCCTCTAGCAGATTTAACCATTTATCTACGGCATCTGCGTCTATCTGACCTTCGAATATGGGGATTTCAAAATTAACTTGTACCTTAAAGGGTGTGGCATTTCCAGAGTAGCTGCTGGAAGCCGATGCGTTGCTTCTCGGTAGCCGCTGAAGGATCTGGGCAAAACTGTCCATCATCGCGTTCCGTTGTCGCTCGAGGGCTTCTTCGAGCAAGATTTTGATGGGATCTCCTGCCCCCTCGTCTTTCTTCTCGTCCGCCATGGGAGGCCGTCGGGATTTGCGAGGCTGGTCTTGCAAAGGTTCAACCAGTTCAAGCCCTAACTCCTTATATCCCGACCTTGTTGGGGACATGCAAAGAAAAACAGAGAAAAAGCAGACCGCTCTGATACCACTGATCCGGATTTAAACAGGAACGCAACAAATTACAGAGATAACCATATACACAAAGATGCAGCGGAAATAATACTTCATTTCATTAATGGAAAATACTCAAATATGCTTACAACAGAAATGGAAATAAACTAGCTAGGGCGATGGTAGCTTATCTCTGAGAAGAGATGTGATGGCTACATGCCTCTGAACTGTCTTACAATGAGGCTCGAAGGCCTATTTATTGTTGAGAAACAATGGAAAACCCTTCACATTCCAAAACCTAACCCTAGAAGATGAAACGCCAAATTGTGGGCCCCGTTTTTGGGTAAGTTGGTACATCAACTTCCTGGGGTCGCGAATTGGTCATACTATCTCCGTTTGACGTGCATGATAGCCCGTTGGAAAGATCTCTCCGAGGACTACGACGGAAAAGACGATTTTTACCAGAAAAATCGTTGGCGGTAGATTTCCCAAAAAACGTCGTTTAGGGCCTCAAAACGGCTCCGGAAGTTCAGGACCCGAAAAACTGCTAAAAATAGTAAGTTGTGCTACAATTAAGGAAACTGAAAATGCTGAGAAAGACAATGGTGGGGGTCCAGGTGGACTTGGCAGGTGGCCACCAATATCCACCTGGATCATTCCTCCCCCCTTAGGAAGCAATGGTCCCCATTGCGTTGAGATCCTCCATGAGATGAGGAAACTTCTGCTGAACTTGTTCCCTGGTGAGCCACTTGCCCTGCTGAAGGAGTTGGCCTGCTTTGACAACTCGATACAGTTGGATATTCTGTTGGCGAGTGTTCTTGATCTGTGTGTCCATGATCCGATCAGTTGCAGCTTGTTCCATGCAATCTGGATTTAATTCTGTGGGTTTGAGCTGTTCTGCAATGTCGGATGTGTCTAGCAATGGTGGAAAGTATGGCCGAAGGCGGTCCACATTGAACACTGGGTGCAGGCCAAGGAATGGGGGAATGCTGAGCTCAAATGCATTGTCTCCCATAGCCTTAGTAATGGTGTAAGGACCATATCGGAGTGGTCTCAATTTCCGATAGGCTCCAGTAAGGCGTTCCTTTTGCAAATGCAACCAGACTTTGTCGCCCACCTGAAACTTGTGTGGCACCCGATGTTGATCATGTCGCTGCTTGTACTTGGCATTTGATTTCTCAAGAATTCATGGACCTGCTGGCGAATATGTTGGATGCGCTCAATGAAGCTGGTGGCCTTATCTGTTTCGGACTGGACATGAGCTGAATTCATGTGAGTAGCTGCAAGTGGCATGGCCACATCAATGGGGCATAGTGGCTGGAATCCCAAACCCACCTGAAAAGGGCTATGGCCAGTGGAGCTGTGAAGAGCTCGGTTGTAGCTGTGTTGAACATAGGGGAGGCTCTCGTCCCATGTGCGTGGATGCTTTGAGTTATACATGCGCAGAATGTGCACAATCATCCTATTGACAACCTCTGTCTGGCCATCAGTTTGAGGATGGAAGGCTGTGGACTTCGTGAGTTTGGTGTCCAGCATTGACCAGAGACTGGACCAAAATGTGCTGAGAAACCGACTGTCCCGATCTGAGATGATAGACTGTGGGATCCCAAAGTGCACCCACACTCGTTCAAAGAAGAGTTTAGCAGTGGCTTCTGCTGTGATATTCTTCTTGCAGGCCATCATAATGGCCATCTTTGAGAACCTGTCGACGACCACAAAAACACAGTCATTTCCATGCTTAGTGGAAGGAAGGCCTGACATGTAATCCATGGAGATGGATTCCCAAGGTCGACTAGGGGTAGGCAACGGGGTATAGAGGCCTTGCTTCTTAATGGTCGGTTTGGCAATGGCACAGGCAGTACATGATCGGATGTACTTCCCAACATCCTGTCGAAGATTCGGCCAATAGAAATAATTTTGCAGTACTGCCACTGTTTTCTCGACCCCGAAATGCCCAGCAGCCCGACTGTAGTGTGCTTCCCAAATCATCTTGGCACGCTCGCTTGAAGGAACACAAAGGTGACCGAGGTGGCATAATAGGGCATCCTGGAGGTGAAAATCTGCAACCTGCCGACCCTCCAAGAGTGTCTGGTATGTGTGGCCGAATTCTGGGTCGCTTTTGTAGAGAAGTGGCCAATCAGAAGTCTCGTGCCCGCAAGAGTTGAGCACGGTGGTTAGCGCCATGATCGGTGGTCGACTGAGGCAATCTGCAACATTATTGGTGCTGCCCTTTTTATACTTGATATTCAAGTGAAACTGTTGCAGGTATGTAGACCACTTCTGATGGCGATCATTTTGCAATTTCCCTTGGGTCTGTATGAACTGCAGAGGTCGGTGGTCTGTGTGGATGACCGTTTCCTTCCCCAAAATGTAATGCTTCCATTGTCGGCAGGCCTGTACAATGGAATACATCTCTTTATCATAAGTGGGGTACTTCCGGACTGTGTCTGAAAGTGTTTCACTGTGATATGCCACTGGATGTCCATGTTGAGTAAGGACTGCCCCAATAGCATAGTCAGAGGCATCTGTCTCGACCTCAAATGGTTGTTGTAAATCTGGTAACGCGAGCACTGGTGCCGTGCAGAGGCGATCCTTCAACTCCCTGAATGCCTTCTGTTGAGATTCAGACCAAAAGAATTTTGCTTTCGCCCCGCCCTTGGTGACTTGACTCAAGGGCCAAGAAATATGAGAAAACCCCAACACAAACCTGCGGTAGAAGTTGGCAAGACCTAGAAAGCTGCGGAGCTCTGTTAGAGTGGTTGGAGAGGGCCAATCCCGAATGACTTGGACCTTGGCTGGATCGACATGCACCCCCTGTTCATCAATGATGTATCCCAGATACTGAACCTCGGTCATGCCAAAAGTGCATTTCTCCAAATTGGCACATAGCTTGTGTTGCCGCAGTGTTTGGAGAACCTGTCGGATGTGGTGGAGGTGCTCTTCCCAACTCTGGCTGAAGATCAGAATGTCATCCAAGTATACTACTACAAAGGAGTTGGTGAATGGCCGCAAGATGTCATCCATTAGCCTCATAAAGGTTGCAGGAGCATTCGTCAATCCGAAAGGCATGACCAACCATTCGAAGAGGCCCTCCTTGGATTTGAAGGCAGTCTTCCACACATCTGAGGGTTCGATTGGTACCTGGTGATATCCTGACTTCAGATCGATCTTGCTGAAATATTTCGCCCCCTTTAGTTGGTCTAGGAGGTCATCAATCCGTGGGATCGGGTACCTATTACGGACAGTGATCTTGTTCAGCGCCCGATAGTCAATACAGAGTCTCCACGTCCCATCCTTCTTCTGTACCAACACGATCGGGCTCCCACAGGGCGATGAACTCGGACGGATGTGACCTTTCTGCAGGAGCTCCTGAATCTGCCTCTTGATTTCATCGTTCTCCAGAACGGAGCGCCGATAAATTGGTCCATTGGGTAGCGGCGCACCTGGGGTCAGATCGATGGAGTGCTTGACTTGACAGTGCAGAGGAACCCCTGCCGGGGAGGTGAAGATGTCCTCGTACTCCTCCACAATCTTGTCCATCTGTAGTTGTCGTGCAGAGGGGCCCCGTTTGGAGGCCGCGGCCACTGTCTTCTTCTTTCCTTGAGGGCGTATCATCAGGAAAACAAATTTCCTGGTTTTGGAAATGATCTTACTGCATTGTTTTGCAGTAATCAAAGAGAGGCGGCAGGTGGTGCTACCTCTGGTATCCTGAACAACTTATTTCCCAATGTAATAATAACAGCACGGGGCCTTGATTCATACACAGCATGTCGCTTCCACAAGTATGGTTGTCCTAGTAATACATCACAAACTTCAAGGGGAGCAATGTCACACAATACCTCATCCGTGAAGGGCTTGATGTTGTATGGAAGGCGACACTGCTGGCTCACGCGAAGATCTCGTCCTTGGTGAAGCCACCCAATGGTGTATGGTTGTGGATGTGCTGTGGTCGGTAAGCCCAACCGCTTCACGACCTCTGCCGAAATGAGGTTCTTTTGACTCCCGCTATCAACAATGAACTGTATCGGGGAGCCCTTTACCCACATCTGGGAGTGGAAGAGACGCTCCTCCTCCTCTGGATCTTCGGGTTCATTTTTCTGGATCTTTGCGGTAGCAACAGTGGCGCTGGGGTCCGCATCAATGATCTGCTTCCCTTTTTCATACCCCTTATCGGGTTCTGACTCAGTGTCGGAACATGCATCTGATTCTGAAACCTTTAGCTCAGCCACCAGTGACTGCTTGGCCCGACACTCACTTGTGTTGTGAGTGGAGCTCTTATGGAACTCGCACCATTTTCCAGTGTCCTTTCTCGGCTTCGCGGCTGTTCTTTGCTTGCAGCTTCGGCTGGTTGTCTTGGGCTGTCCCGCCTTGGATTTGTCCTTTGTTCTGTGGTTTAGGGGCACCTTTCCCCTGCTTTGGATTCGCAGATCCAAAGTCTCGCTTCTTTTGTTTAAACTTCTGCTCGACCTTGACGGCATACCGGTATGCTGCGCCGAGCGAGGGGATGTTTAGGAATTGTATTTCTTCCTGGATGTACTTGTGCAGGCAGCCACGGTATTTGAGTATCAAATGTTGCTCCGAATCCTTGATACCCAACTTTGTGCGAAGGGTATGGAAAAGATTGGTGAACTCCGGCACGTCTTGGTCCCTTCCCTGCCGCAGCGTGGTCCACTTTATGTATTCATCCTCATAGCTCCCGACAGGGTAGTACTGCTCCTTGATAGCATCCCGGAACGAATCCCAGGTGGGTGCGGCTGAAAATAGTGAGCCAGTACTTTCATCCTTCTGCTCGCAGTAGGTTTCCCACCAGTCCTTGACGTGGGGGGCTGCTTTGAGGAGAGCAAAAACAATCTTTTCCCGACTCGAAAATTCATGAACAGAAAAATAACCCTCTAGCAGATTTAACCATTTATCTACGGCATCTGCGTCTATCTGACCTTCGAATATGGGGATTTCAAAATTAACTTGTACCTTAAAGGGTGTGGCATTTCCAGAGTAGCTGCTGGAAGCCGATGCGTTGCTTCTCGGTAGCCGCTGAAGGATCTGGGCAAAACTGTCCATCATCGCGTTCCGTTGTCGCTCGAGGGCTTCTTCGAGCAAGATTTTGATGGGATCTCCTGCCCCCTCGTCTTTCTTCTCGTCCGCCATGGGAGGCCGTCGGGATTTGCGAGGCTGGTCTTGCAAAGGTTCAACCAGTTCAAGCCCTAACTCCTTATATCCCGACCTTGTTGGGGACATGCAAAGAAAAACAGAGAAAAAGCAGACCGCTCTGATACCACTGATCCGGATTTAAACAGGAACGCAACAAATTACAGAGATAACCATATACACAAAGATGCAGCGGAAATAATACTTCATTTCATTAATGGAAAATACTCAAATATGCTTACAACAGAAATGGAAATAAACTAGCTAGGGCGATGGTAGCTTATCTCTGAGAAGAGATGTGATGGCTACATGCCTCTGAACTGTCTTACAATGAGGCTCGGAGGCCTATTTATTGTTGAGAAACAATGGAAAACCCTTCACATTCCAAAACCTAACCCTAGAAGATGAAACGCCAAATTGTGGGCCCCGTTTTTGGGTAAGTTGGTACATCAACTTCCCGGGGTCGCGAATTGGTCATACTATCTCCGTTTGACGTGCATGATAGCCCGTTGGAAAGATCTCTCCGAGGACTACGATGGAAAAGACGATTTTTATCAGAAAAATCGTTGGCGGTAGATTTCCCAAAAAACGTCGTTTAGGGCCTCAAAACGGCTCCGGAAGTTCAGGACCCGAAAAACTGCTAAAAATAGTAAGTTGTGCTACAATTAAGGAAACTGAAAATGCTGAGAAAGACAATGGTGGGGGTCCAGGTGGACTTGGCAGGTGGCCACCAATATCCACCTGGATCATTCCTCCCCCCTTAGGAAGCAATGGTCCCCATTGCGTTGAGATCCTCCATGAGATGAGGAAACTTCTGCTGAACTTGTTCCCTGGTGAGCCACTTGCCCTGCTGAAGGAGTTGGCCTGCTTTGACAACTCGATACAGTTGGATATTCTGTTGGCGAGTGTTCTTGATCTGTGTGTCCATGATCCGATCAGTTGCAGCTTGTTCCATGCAATCTGGATTTAATTCTGTGGGTTTGAGCTGTTCTGCAATGTCGGATGTGTCTAGCAATGGTGGAAAGTATGGCCGAAGGCGGTCCACATTGAACACTGGGTGCAGGCCAAGGAATGGGGGAATGCTGAGCTCAAATGCATTGTCTCCCATAGCCTTAGTAATGGTGTAAGGACCATATCGGAGTGGTCTCAATTTCCGATAGGCTCCAGTAAGGCGTTCCTTTTGCAAATGCAACCAGACTTTGTCGCCCACCTGAAACTTGTGTGGCACCCGATGTTGATCATGTCGCTGCTTGTACTTGGCATTTGATTTCTCAAGAATTTCATGGACCTGCTGGCGAATATGTTGGATGCGCTCAATGAAGCTGGTGGCCTTATCTGTTTCGGACTGGACATGAGCTGAATTCATGTGAGTAGCTGCAAGTGGCATGGCCACATCAATGGGGCATAGTGGCTGGAATCCCAAACCCACCTGAAAAGGGCTATGGCCAGTGGAGCTGTGAAGAGCTCGGTTGTAGCTATGTTGAACATAGGGGAGGCTCTCGTCCCATGTGCGTGGATGCTTTGAGTTATACATGCGCAGAATGTGCACAATCATCCTATTGACAACCTCTGTCTGGCCATCAGTTTGAGGATGGAAGGCTGTGGACTTCGTGAGTTTGGTGTCCATCATTGACCAGAGACTGGACCAAAATGTGCTGAGAAACCGACTGTCCCGATCTGAGATGATAGACTGTGGGATCCCAAAGTGCACCCACACTCGTTCAAAGAAGAGTTTAGCAGTGGCTTCTGCTGTGATATTCTTCTTGCAGGCCATCATAATGGCCATCTTTGAGAACCTGTCGACGACCACAAAAACACAGTCATTTCCATGCTTAGTGGAAGGAAGGCCTGACATGTAATCCATGGAGATGGATTCCCAAGGTCGACTAGGGGTAGGCAACGGGGTGTAGAGGCCTTGCTTCTTAATGGTCGGTTTGGCAATGGCACAGGCAGTACATGATCGGATGTACTTCCCAACATCCTGTCGAAGATTCGGCCAATAGAAATAATTTTGCAGTACTGCCACTGTTTTCTCGACCCCGAAATGCCCAGCAGCCCGACTGTAGTGTGCTTCCCAAATCATCTTGGCACGCTCGCTTGAAGGAACACAAAGGTGACCGAGGTGGCATAATAGGGCATCCTGGAGGTGAAAATCTGCAACCTGCCGACCCTCCAAGAGTGTCTGGTATGTGTGGCCGAATTCTGGGTCGCTTTTGTAGAGAAGTGGCCAATCAGAAGTCTCGTGCCCGCAGGAGTTGAGCACGGTGGTTAGCGCCATGATCGGTGGTCGACTGAGGCAATCTGCAACATTATTGGTGCTGCCCTTTTTGTACTTGATATTCAAGTGAAACTGTTGCAGGTATGTAGACCACTTCTGATGGCGATCATTTTGCAATTTCCCTTGGGTCTGTATGAACTGCAGAGGTCGGTGGTCTGTGTGGATGACCGTTTCCTTCCCCAAAATGTAATGCTTCCATTGTCGGCAGGCCTGTACAATGGAATACATCTCTTTATCATAAGTGGGGTACTTCCGGACTGTGTCTGAAAGTGTTTCACTGTGATATGCCACTGGATGTCCATGTTGAGTAAGGACTGCCCCAATAGCATAGTCAGAGGCATCTGTCTCGACCTCAAATGGTTGTTGTAAATCTGGTAACGCGAGCACTGGTGCCGTGCAGAGGCGATCCTTCAACTCCCTGAATGCCTTCTGTTGAGATTCAGACCAAAAGAATTTTGCTTTCGCCCCGCCCTTGGTGACTTGACTCAAGGGCCAAGAAATATGAGAAAACCCCAACACAAACCTGCGGTAGAAGTTGGCAAGACCTAGAAAGCTGCGGAGCTCTGTTAGAGTGGTTGGAGAGGGCCAATCCCGAATGACTTGGACCTTGGCTGGATCGACATGCACCCCCTGTTCATCAATGATGTATCCCAGATACTGAACCTCGGTCATGCCAAAAGTGCATTTCTCCAAATTGGCACATAGCTTGTGTTGCCGCAGTGTTTGGAGAACCTGTCGGATGTGGTGGAGGTGCTCTTCCCAACTCTGGCTGAAGATCAGAATGTCATCCAAGTATACTACTACAAAGGAGTTGGTGAATGGCCGCAAGATGTCATCCATTAGCCTCATAAAGGTTGCAGGAGCATTCGTCAATCCGAAAGGCATGACCAACCATTCGAAGAGGCCCTCCTTGGATTTGAAGGCAGTCTTCCACACATCTGAGGGTTCGATTGGTACCTGGTGATATCCTGACTTCAGATCGATCTTGCTGAAATATTTCGCCCCCTTTAGTTGGTCTAGGAGGTCATCAATCCGTGGGATCGGGTACCTATTACGGACAGTGATCTTGTTCAGCGCCCGATAGTCAATACAGAGTCTCCACGTCCCATCCTTCTTCTGTACCAACACGATCGGGCTCCCACAGGGCGATGAACTCGGACGGATGTGACCTTTCTGCAGGAGCTCCTGAATCTGCCTCTTGATTTCATCGTTCTCCAGAACGGAGCGCCGATAAATTGGTCCATTGGGTAGCGGCGCACCTGGGGTCAGATCGATGGAGTGCTTGACTTGACAGTGCAGAGGAACCCCTGCCGGGGAGGTGAAGATGTCCTCGTACTCCTCCACAATCTTGTCCATCTGTAGTTGTCGTGCAGAGGGGCCCCGTTTGGAGGCCGCGGCCACTGTCTTCTTCTTTCCTTGAGGGCGTATCATCAGGAAAACAAATTTCCTGGTTTTGGAAATGATCTTACTGCATTGTTTTGCAGTAATCAAAGAGAGGGCGGCAGGTGGTGCTACCTCTGGTATCCTGAACAACTTATTTCCCAATGTAATAATAACTGCACGGGGCCTCGATTCATACACAGCATGTCGCTTCCACAAGTATGGTTGTCCTAGTAATACATCACAAACTTCAAGGGGAGCAATGTCACACAATACCTCATCCGTGAAGGGCTTGATGTTGTATGGAAGGCGACACTGCTGGCTCACGCGAAGATCTCGTCCTTGGTGAAGCCACCCAATGGTGTATGGTTGTGGATGTGCTGTGGTCGGTAAGCCCAACCGCTTCACGACCTCTGCCGAAATGAGGTTCTTTTGACTCCCGCTATCAACAATGAACTGTATCGGGGAGCCCTTTACCCACATCTGGGAGTGGAAGAGACGCTCCTCCTCCTCTGGATCTTCGGGTTCATTTTTCTGGATCTTTGCGGTAGCAACAGTGGCGCTGGGGTCCGCATCAATGATCTGCTTCCCTTTTTCATACCCCTTATCGGGTTCTGACTCCGTGTCGGAACATGCATCTGATTCTGAAACCTTTAGCTCAGCCACCAGTGACTGCTTGGCCCGACACTCACTTGTGTTGTGAGTGGAGCTCTTATGGAACTCGCACCATTTTCCAGTGTCCTTTCTCGGCTTCGCGGCGCTGTTCTTTGCTTGCAGCTTCGGCTGGTTGTCTTGGGCTGTCCCGCCTTGGATTTGTCCTTTGTTCTGTGGTTTAGGGGCACCTTTCCCCTGCTTTGGATTCGCAGATCCAAAGTCTCGCTTCTTTTGTTTAAACTTCTGCTCGACCTTGACGGCATACCGGTATGCTGCGCCGAGCGAGGGGATGTTTAGGAATTGTATTTCTTCCTGGATGTACTTGTGCAGGCAGCCACGGTATTTGAGTATCAAATGTTGCTCCGAATCCTTGATACCCAACTTTGTGCGAAGGGTATGGAAAAGATTGGTGAACTCCGGCACGTCTTGGTCCCTTCCCTGCCGCAGCGTGGTCCACTTTATGTATTCATCCTCATAGCTCCCGACAGGGTAGTACTGCTCCTTGATAGCATCCCGGAACGAATCCCAGGTGGGTGCGGCTGAAAATAGTGAGCCAGTACTTTCATCCTTCTGCTCGCAGTAGGTTTCCCACCAGTCCTTGACGTGGGGGGCTGCTTTGAGGAGAGCAAAAACAATCTTTTCCCGACTCGAAAATTCATGAACAGAAAAATAACCCTCTAGCAGATTTAACCATTTATCTACGGCATCTGCGTCTATCTGACCTTCGAATATGGGGATTTCAAAATTAACTTGTACCTTAAAGGGTGTGGCGTTTCCAGAGTAGCTGCTGGAAGCCGATGCGTTGCTTCTCGGTAGCCGCTGAAGGATCTGGGCAAAACTGTCCATCATCGCGTTCCGTTGTCGCTCGAGGGCTTCTTCGAGCAAGATTTTGATGGGATCTCCTGCCCCCTCGTCTTTCTTCTCGTCCGCCATGGGAGGCCGTCGGGATTTGCGAGGCTGGTCTTGCAAAGGTTCAACCAGTTCAAGCCCTAACTCCTTATATCCCGACCTTGTTGGGGACATGCAAAGAAAAACAGAGAAAAAGCAGACCGCTCTGATACCACTGATCCGGATTTAAACAGGAACGCAACAAATTACAGAGATAACCATATACACAAAGATGCAGCGGAAATAATACTTCATTTCATTAATGGAAAATACTCAAATATGCTTACAACAGAAATGGAAATAAACTAGCTAGGGCGATGGTAGCTTATCTCTGAGAAGAGATGTGATGGCTACATGCCTCTGAACTGTCTTACAATGAGGCTCGGAGGCCTATTTATTGTTGAGAAACAATGGAAAACCCTTCACATTCCAAAACCTAACCCTAGAAGATGAAACGCCAAATTGTGGGCCCCGTTTTTGGTAAGTTGGTACATCAACTTCCTGGGGTCGCGAATTGGTCATACTATCTCCGTTTGACGTGCATGATAGCCCGTTGGAAAGATCTCTCCGAGGACTACGACGGAAAAGACGATTTTTACCAGAAAAATCGCTGGCGGTAGATTTCCCAAAAAACGTCGTTTAGGGCCTCAAAACGGCTCCGGAAGTTCAGGACCCGAAAAACTGCTAAAAATAGTAAGTTGTGCTACAATTAAGGAAACTGAAAATGCTGAGAAAGACAATGGTGGGGGTCCAGGTGGACTTGGCAGGTGGCCACCAATATCCACCTGGATCATTCCTCCCCCCTTAGGAAGCAATGGTCCCCATTGCGTTGAGATCCTCCATGAGATGAGGAAACTTCTGCTGAACTTGTTCCCTGGTGAGCCACTTGCCCTGCTGAAGGAGTTGGCCTGCTTTGACAACTCGATACAGTTGGATATTCTGTTGGCGAGTGTTCTTGATCTGTGTGTCCATGATCCGATCAGTTGCAGCTTGTTCCATGCAATCTGGATTTAATTCTGTGGGTTTGAGCTGTTCTGCAATGTCGGATGTGTCTAGCAATGGTGGAAAGTATGGCCGAAGGCGGTCCACATTGAACACTGGGTGTAGGCCAAGGAATGGGGGAATGCTGAGCTCAAATGCATTGTCTCCCATAGCCTTAGTAATGGTGTAAGGACCATATCGGAGTGGTCTCAATTTCCGATAGGCTCCAGTAAGGCGTTCCTTTTGCAAATGCAACCAGACTTTGTCGCCCACCTGAAACTTGTGTGGCACCCGATGTTGATCATGTCGCTGCTTGTACTTGGCATTTGATTTCTCAAGAATTTCATGGACCTGCTGGCGAATATGTTGGATGCGCTCAATGAAGCTGGTGGCCTTATCTGTTTCGGACTGGACATGAGCTGAATTCATGTGAGTAGCTGCAAGTGGCATGGCCACATCAATGGGGCATAGTGGCTGGAATCCCAAACCCACCTGAAAAGGGCTATGGCCAGTGGAGCTGTGAAGAGCTCGGTTGTAGCTATGTTGAACATAGGGGAGGCTCTCGTCCCATGTGCGTGGATGCTTTGAGTTATACATGCGCAGAATGTGCACAATCATCCTATTGACAACCTCTGTCTGGCCATCAGTTTGAGGATGGAAGGCTGTGGACTTCGTGAGTTTGGTGTCCATCATTGACCAGAGACTGGACCAAAATGTGCTGAGAAACCGACTGTCCCGATCTGAGATGATAGACTGTGGGATCCCAGAGTGCACCCAGACTCGTTCAAAGAAGAGTTTAGCAGTGGCTTCTGCTGTGATATTCTTCTTGCAGGCCATCATAATGGCCATCTTTGAGAACCTGTCGACGACCACAAAAACACAGTCATTTCCATGCTTAGTGGAAGGAAGGCCTGACATGTAATCCATGGAGATGGATTCCCAAGGTCGACTAGGGGTAGGCAACGGGGTGTAGAGGCCTTGCTTCTTAATGGTCGGTTTGGCAATGGCACAGGCAGTACATGATCGGATGTACTTCCCAACATCCTGTCGAAGATTCGGCCAATAGAAATAATTTTGCAGTACTGCCACTGTTTTCTCGACCCCGAAATGCCCAGCAGCCCGACTGTAGTGTGCTTCCCAAATCATCTTGGCACGCTCGCTTGAAGGAACACAAAGGTGACCGAGGTGGCATAATAGGGCATCCTGGAGGTGAAAATCTGCAACCTGCCGACCTTCCAAGAGTGTCTGGTATGTGTGGCCGAATTCTGGGTCGCTTTTGTAGAGAAGTGGCCAATCAGAAGTCTCGTGCCCGCAGGAGTTGAGCACGGTGGTTAGCGCCATGATCGGTGGTCGACTGAGGCAATCTGCAACATTATTGGTGCTGCCCTTTTTGTACTTGATATTCAAGTGAAACTGTTGCAGGTATGTAGACCACTTCTGATGGCGATCATTTTGCAATTTCCCTTGGGTCTGTATGAACTGCAGAGGTCGGTGGTCTGTGTGGATGATCGTTTCCTTCCCCAAAATGTAATGCTTCCATTGTCGGCAGGCCTGTACAATGGAATACATCTCTTTATCATAAGTGGGGTACTTCCGGACTGTGTCTGAAAGTGTTTCACTGTGATATGCCACTGGATGTCCATGTTGAGTAAGGACTGCCCCAATAGCATAGTCAGAGGCATCTGTCTCGACCTCAAATGGTTGTTGTAAATCTGTTAACGCGAGCACTGGTGCCGTGCAGAGGCGATCCTTCAACTCCCTGAATGCCTTCTGTTGAGATTCAGACCAAAAGAATTTTGCTTTCGCCCCGCCCTTGGTGACTTGACTCAAGGGCCAAGAAATATGAGAAAACCCCAACACAAACCTGCGGTAGAAGTTGGCAAGACCTAGAAAGCTGCGGAGCTCTGTTAGAGTGGTTGGAGAGGGCCAATCCCGAATGACTTGGACCTTGGCTGGATCGACATGCACCCCCTGTTCATCAATGATGTATCCCAGATACTGAACCTCGGTCATGCCAAAAGTGCATTTCTCCAAATTGGCACATAGCTTGTGTTGCCGCAGTGTTTGGAGAACCTGTCGGATGTGGTGGAGGTGCTCTTCCCAACTCTGGCTGAAGATCAGAATGTCATCCAAGTATACTACTACAAAGGAGTTGGTGAATGGCCGCAAGATGTCATCCATTAGCCTCATAAAGGTTGCAGGAGCATTCGTCAATCCGAAAGGCATGACCAACCATTCGAAGAGGCCCTCCTTGGATTTGAAGGCAGTCTTCCACACATCTGAGGGTTCGATTGGTACCTGGTGATATCCTGACTTCAGATCGATCTTGCTGAAATATTTCGCCCCCTTTAGTTGGTCTAGGAGGTCATCAATCCGTGGGATCGGGTACCTATTACGGACAGTGATCTTGTTCAGCGCCCGATAGTCAATACAGAGTCTCCACGTCCCATCCTTCTTCTGTACCAACACGATCGGGCTCCCACAGGGCGATGAACTCGGACGGATGTGACCTTTCTGCAGGAGCTCCTGAATCTGCCTCTTGATTTCATCGTTCTCCAGAACGGAGCGCCGATAAATTGGTCCATTGGGTAGCGGTGCACCTGGGGTCAGATCGATGGAGTGCTTGACTTGACAGTGCAGAGGAACCCCTGCCGGGGAGGTGAAGATGTCCTCGTACTCCTCCACAATCTTGTCCATCTGTAGTTGTCGTGCAGAGGGGCCCCGTTTGGAGGCCGCGGCCACTGTCTTCTTCTTTCCTTGAGGGCGTATCATCAGGAAAACAAATTTCCTGGTTTTGGAAATGATCTTACTGCATTGTTTTGCAGTAATCAAAGAGAGGGCGGAAGGTGGTGCTACCTCTGGTATCCTGAACAACTTATTTCCCAATGTAATAATAACTGCACGGGGCCTCGATTCATACACAGCATGTCGCTTCCACAAGTATGGTTGTCCTAGTAATACATCACAAACTTCAAGGGGAGCAATGTCACACAATACCTCATCCGTAAAGGGCTTGATGTTGTATGGAAGGCGACACTGCTGGCTCACGCGAAGATCTCGTCCTTGGTGAAGCCACCCAATGGTGTATGGTTGTGGATGTGCTGTGGTCGGTAAGCCCAACCGCTTCACGACCTCTGCCGAAATGAGGTTCTTTTGACTCCCGCTATCAACAATGAACTGTATCGGGGAGCCCTTTACCCACATCTGGGAGTGGAAGAGACGCTCCTCCTCCTCTGGATTTCGGGTTCATTTTTCTGGATCTTTGCGGTAGCAACAGTGGCGCTGGGGTCCGCATCAATGATCTGCTTCCCTTTTTCATACCCCTTATCGGGTTCTGACTCCGTGTCGGAACATGCATCTGATTCTGAAACCTTTAGCTCAGCCACCAGTGACTGCTTGGCCCGACACTCACTTGTGTTGTGAGTGGAGCTCTTATGGAACTCGCACCATTTTCCAGTGTCCTTTCTCGGCTTCGCGGCGCTGTTCTTTGCTTGCAGCTTCGGCTGGTTGTCTTGGGCTGTCCCGCCTTGGATTTGTCCTTTGTTCTGTGGTTTAGGGGCACCTTTCCCCTGCTTTGGATTCGCAGATCCAAAGTCTCGCTTCTTTTGTTTAAACTTCTGCTCGACCTTGACGGCATACCGGTATGCTGCGCTGAGCGAGGGGATGTTTAGGAATTGTATTTCTTCCTGGATGTACTTGTGCAGGCAGCCACGGTATTTGAGTATCAAATGTTGCTCCGAATCCTTGATACCCAACTTTGTGCGAAGGGTATGGAAAAGATTGGTGAACTCCGGCACGTCTTGGTCCCTTCCCTGCCGCAGCGTGGTCCACTTTATGTATTCATCCTCATAGCTCCCGACAGGGTAGTACTGCTCCTTGATAGCATCCCGGAACGAATCCCAGGTGGGTGCGGCTGAAAATAGTGAGCCAGTACTTTCATCCTTCTGCTCGCAGTAGGTTTCCCACCAGTCCTTGACGTGGGGGGCTGTTTGAGGAGAGCAAAAACAATCTTTTCCCGACTCGAAAATTCATGAACAGAAAAATAACCCTCTAGCAGATTTAACATTTATCTACGGCATTTGCGTCTATCTGACCTTCGAATATGGGGATTTCAAAATTAACTTGTACCTTAAAGGGTGTGGCATTTCCAGAGTAGCTGCTGGAAGCCGATGCGTTGCTTCTCGGTAGCCGCTGAAGGATCTGGGCAAAACTGTCCATCATCGCGTTCCGTTGTCGCTCGAGGGCTTCTTCGAGCAAGATTTTGATGGGATCTCCTGCCCCCTCATCTTTCTTCTCGTCCGCCATGGGAGGCCGTCGGGATTTGCGAGGCTGGTCTTGCAAAGGTTCAACCAGTTCAAGCCCTAACTCCTTATATCCCGACCTTGTTGGGGACATGCAAAGAAAAACAGAGAAAAAGCAGACCGCTCTGATACCACTGATCCGGATTTAAACAGGAACGCAACAAATTACAGAGATAACCATATACACAAAGATGCAGCGGAAATAATACTTCATTTCATTAATGGAAAATACTCAAATATGCTTACAACAGAAATGGAAATAAACTAGCTAGGGCGATGGTAGCTTATCTCTGAGAAGAGATGTGATGGCTACATGCCTCTGAACTGTCTTACAATGAGGCTCGAAGGCCTATTTATTGTTGAGAAACAATGGAAAACCCTTCACATTCCAAAACCTAACCCTAGAAGATGAAACGCCAATTGTGGGCCCCGTTTTTGGGTAAGTTGGTACATCAACTTCCTGGGGTCGCGAATTGGTCATACTATCTCCGTTTGACGTGCATGATAGCTCGTTGGAAAGATCTCTCCGAGGACTACGACGGGAAAGACGATTTTTACCAGAAAAATCGCTGGCCCCAGATTTCCCAAAAAACGTCGTTTAGGGCCTCAAAACGGCTCCGGAAGTTCAGGACCCGAAAAACTGCTAAAAATAGTAAGTTGTGCTACAATTAAGGAAACTGAAAATGCTGAGAAAGACAATGGTGGGGGTCCAGGTGGACTTGGCAGGTGGCCACCAATATCCACCTGGATCATTCCTCCCCCTTAGGAAGCAATGGTCCCCATTGCGTTGAGATCCTCCATGAGATGAGGAAACTTCTGCTGAACTTGTTCCCTGGTGAGCCACTTGCCCTGCTGAAGGAGTTGGCCTGCTTTGACAACTCGATACAGTTGGATATTCTGTTGGCGAGTGTTCTTGATCTGTGTGTCCATGATCCGATCAGTTGCAGCTTGTTCCATGCAATCTGGATTTAATTCTGTGGGTTTGAGCTGTTCTGCAATGTCGGATGTGTCTAGCAATGGTGGAAAGTATGGCCGAAGGCGGTCCACATTGAACACTGGGTGCAGGCCAAGGAATGGGGGAATGCTGAGCTCAAATGCATTGTCTCCCATAGCCTTAGTAATGGTGTAAGGACCATATCAGAGTGGTCTCAATTTCCGATAGGCTCCAGTAAGGCGTTCCTTTTGCAAATGCAACCAGACTTTGTCGCCCACCTGAAACTTGTGTGGCACCCGATGTTGATCATGTCGCTGCTTGTACTTGGCATTTGATTTCTCAAGAATTTCATGGACCTGCTGGCGAATATGTTGGATGCGCTCAATGAAGCTGGTGGCCTTATCTGTTTCGGACTGGACATGAGCTGAATTCATGTGAGTAGCTGCAAGTGGCATGGCCACATCAATGGGGCATAGTGGCTGGAATCCCAAACCCACCTGAAAAGGGCTATGGCCAGTGGAGCTGTGAAGAGCTCGGTTGTAGCTATGCTGAACATAGGGGAGGCTCTCGTCCCATGTGCGTGGATGCTTTGAGTTATACATGCGCAGAATGTGCACAATCATCCTATTGACAACCTCTGTCTGGCCATCAGTTTGAGGATGGAAGGCTGTGGACTTCGTGAGTTTGGTGTCCATCATTGACCAGAGACTGGACCAAAATGTGCTGAGAAACCGACTGTCCCGATCTGAGATGATAGACTGTGGGATCCCAAAGTGCACCCACACTCGTTCAAAGAAGAGTTTAGCAGTGGCTTCTGCTGTGATATTCTTCTTGCAGGCCATCATAATGGCCATCTTTGAGAACCTGTCGACGACCACAAAAACACAGTCATTTCCATGCTTAGTGGAAGGAAGGCCTGACATGTAATCCATGGAGATGGATTCCCAAGGTCGACTAGGGGTAGGCAACGGGGTGTAGAGGCCTTGCTTCTTAATGGTCGGTTTGGCAATGGCACAGGCAGTACATGATCGGATGTACTTCCCAACATCCTGTCGAAGATTCGGCCAATAGAAATAATTTTGCAGTACTGCCACTGTTTTCTCGACCCCGAAATGCCCAGCAGCCCGACTGTAGTGTGCTTCCCAAATCATCTTGGCACGCTCGCTTGAAGGAACACAAAGGTGACCGAGGTGGCATAATAGGGCATCCTGGAGGTGAAAATCTGCAACCTGCCGACCCTCCAAGAGTGTCTGGTATGTGTGGCCGAATTCTGGGTCGCTTTTGTAGAGAAGTGGCCAATCAGAAGTCTCGTGCCCGCAAGAGTTGAGCACGGTGGTTAGCGCCATGATCGGTGGTCGACTGAGGCAATCTGCAACATTATTGGTGCTGCCCTTTTTGTACTTGATATTCAAGTGAAACTGTTGCAGGTATGTAGACCACTTCTGATGGCGATCATTTGCAATTTCCCTTGGGTCTGTATGAACTGCAGAGGTCGGTGGTCTGTGTGGATGACCGTTTCCTTCCCCAAAATGTAATGCTTCCATTGTCGGCAGGCCTGTACAATGGAATACATCTCTTTATCATAAGTGGGGTACTTCCGGACTGTGTCTGAAAGTGTTTCACTGTGATATGCCACTGGATGTCCATGTTGAGTAAGGACTGCCCCAATAGCATAGTCAGAGGCATCTGTCTCGACCTCAAATGGTTGTTGTAAATCTGGTAACGCGAGCACTGGTGCCGTGCAGAGGCGATCCTTCAACTCCCTGAATGCCTTCTGTTGAGATTCAGACCAAAAGAATTTTGCTTTCGCCCCGCCCTTGGTGACTTGACTCAAGGGCCAAGAAATATGAGAAAACCCCAACACAAACCTGCGGTAGAAGTTGGCAAGACCTAGAAAGCTGCGGAGCTCTGTTAGAGTGGTTGGAGAGGGCCAATCCCGAATGACTTGGACCTTGGCTGGATCGACATGCACCCCCTGTTCATCAATGATGTATCCCAGATACTGAACCTCGGTCATGCCAAAAGTGCATTTCTCCAAATTGGCACATAGCTTGTGTTGCCGCAGTGTTTGGAGAACCTGTCGGATGTGGTGGAGGTGCTCTTCCCAACTCTGGCTGAAGATCAGAATGTCATCCAAGTATACTACTACAAAGGAGTTGGTGAATGGCCGCAAGATGTCATCCATTAGCCTCATAAAGGTTGCAGGAGCATTCGTCAATCCGAAAGGCATGACCAACCATTCGAAGAGGCCCTCCTTGGATTTGAAGGCAGTCTTCCACACATCTGAGGGTTCGATTGGTACCTGGTGATATCCTGACTTCAGATCGATCTTGCTGAAATATTTCGCCCCCTTTAGTTGGTCTAGGAGGTCATCAATCCGCGGGATCGGGTACCTATTACGGACAGTGATCTTGTTCAGCGCCCGATAGTCAATACAGAGTCTCCACGTCCCATCCTTCTTCTGTACCAACACGATCGGGCTCCCACAGGGCGATGAACTCGGACGGATGTGACCTTTCTGCAGGAGCTCCTGAATCTGCCTCTTGATTTCATTGTTCTCCAGAACGGAGCGCCGATAAATTGGTCCATTGGGTAGCGGCGCACCTGGGGTCAGATCGATGGAGTGCTTGACTTGACAGTGCAGAGGAACCCCTGCCGGGGAGGTGAAGATGTCTTCGTACTCCTCCACAATCTTGTCCATCTGTAGTGTCGTGCAGAGGGGCCCCGTTTGGAGGCCGCGGCCACTGTCTTCTTCTTTCCTTGAGGGCGTATCATCAGGAAAACAAATTTCCTGGTTTTGGAAATGATCTTACTGCATTGTTTTGCAGTAATCAAAGAGAGGGCGGCAGGTGGTGCTACCTCTGGTATCCTGAACAACTTATTTCCCAATGTAATAATAACAGCACGGGGCCTTGATTCATACACAGCATGTCGCTTCCACAAGTATGGTTGTCCTAGTAATACATCACAAACTTCAAGGGGAGCAATGTCACACAATACCTCATCCGTGAAGGGCTTGATGTTGTATGGAAGGCGACACTGCTGGCTCACGCGAAGATCTCGTCCTTGGTGAAGCCACCCAATGGTGTATGGTTGTGGATGTGCTGTGGTCGGTAAGCCCAACCGCTTCACGACCTCTGCCGAAATGAGGTTCTTTTGACTCCCGCTATCAACAATGAACTGTATCGGGGAGCCCTTTACCCACATCTGGGAGTGGAAGAGACGCTCCTCCTCCTCTGGATCTTCGGGTTCATTTTTCTGGATCTTTGCGGTAGCAACAGTGGCGCTGGGTCCGCATCAATGATCTGCTTCCCTTTTTCATACCCCTTATCGGGTTCTGACTCAGAGTCGGAACATGCATCTGATTCTGAAACCTTTAGCTCAGCCACCAGTGACTGCTTGGCCCGACACTCACTTGTGTTGTGAGTGGAGCTCTTATGGAACTCGCACCATTTTCCAGTGTCCTTTCTCGGCTTCGCGGCGCTGTTCTTTGCTTGCAGCTTCGGCTGGTTGTCTTGGGCTGTCCCGCCTTGGCTTTGTCCTTTGTTCTGTGGTTTAGGGGCACCTTTCCCCTGCTTTGGATTCGCAGATCCAAAGTCTCGCTTCTTTTGTTTAAACTTCTGCTCGACCTTGACGGCATACCGGTATGCTGCGCCGAGCGAGGGGATGTTTAGGAATTGTATTTCTTCCTGGATGTACTTGTGCAGGCAGCCACGGTATTTGAGTATCAAATGTTGCTCCGAATCCTTGATACCCAACTTTGTGCGAAGGGTATGGAAAAGATTGGTGAACTCCGGCACGTCTTGGTCCCTTCCCTGCCGCAGCGTGGTCCACTTTATGTATTCATCCTCATAGCTTCCGACAGGGTAGTACTGCTCCTTGATGGCATCCCGGAACGAATCCCAGGTGGGTGCGGCTGAAAATAGTGAGCCAGTACTTTCATCCTTCTGCTCGCAGTAGGTTTCCCACCAGTCCTTGACGTGGGGGGCTGCTTTGAGAGAGAGCAAAAACAATCTTTTCCCGACTCGAAAATTCATGAACAAAAAATAACCCTCTAGCAGATTTAACCATTTATCTACGGCATCTGCGTCTATCTGACCTTCGAATATGGGGATTTCAAAATTAACTTGTACCTTAAAGGGTGTGGCGTTTCCAGAGTAGCTGCTGGAAGCCGATGCGTTGCTTCTGGTAGCCGCTGAAGGATCTGGGCAAAGCTGTCCATCATCGCGTTCCGTTGTCGCTCGAGGGCTTCTTCGAGCAAGATTTTGATGGGATCTCCTGCCCCCTCGTCTTTCTTCTCGTCCGCCATGGGAGGCCGTCGGGATTTGCGAGGCTGGTCTTGCAAAGGTTCAACCAGTTCAAGCCCTAACTCCTTATATCCCGACCTTGTTGGGGACATGCAAAGAAAAACAGAGAAAAAGCAGACCGCTCTGATACCACTGATCCGATTTAAACAGGAACGCAACAAATTACAGAGATAACCATATACACAAAGATGCAGCGGAAATAATACTTCATTTCATTAATGGAAAATACTCAAATATGCTTACAACAGAAATGGAAATAAACTAGCTAGGGCGATGGTAGCTTATCTCTGAGAAGAGATGTGATGGCTACATGCCTCTGAACTGTCTTACAATGAGGCTCGGAGGCCTATTTATTGTTGAGAAACAATGGAAAACCCTTCACATTCCAAAACCTAACCCTAGAAGATGAAACGCCAAATTGTGGGCCCCGTTTTTGGGTAAATTGGTACATCAACTTCCCGGGGTCGCGAATTGGCATACTATCTCCGTTTGACGTGCATGATAGCCGTTAGAAAGATCTCTCCGAGGACTACGACAAAAAAGACGATTTTTACCAAAAAAACGCTGGCCCAGATTCCCAAAAAACGTCGTTTAGGGCCTCAAAACGGCTCCGGAAGTTCAGGACCCGAAAAACTGCTAAAAATAGTAAGTTGTGCTACAATTAAGGAAACTGAAAATGCTGAGAAAGACAATGGTGGGGGTCCAGGTGGACTTGGCAGGTGGCCACCAATATCCACCTGGATCATTCCTCCCCCCTTAGGAAGCAATGGTCCCCATTGCGTTGAGCTCCTCCATGAGATGAGGAAACTTCTGCTGAACTTGTTCCCTGGTGAGCCACTTGCCCTGCTGAAGGAGTTGGCCTGCTTTGACAACTCGATACAGTTGGATATTCTGTTGGCGAGTGTTCTTGATCTGTGTGTCCATGATCCGATCAGTTGCAGCTTGTTCCATGCAATCTGGATTTAATTCTGTGGGTTTGAGCTGTTCTGCAATGTCGGATGTGTCTAGCAATGGTGGAAAGTATGGCCGAAGGCGGTCCACATTGAACACTGGGTGCAGGCCAAGGAATGGGGGAATGCTGAGCTCAAATGCATTGTCTCCCATAGCCTTAGTAATGGTGTAAGGACCATATCGGAGTGGTCTCAATTTCCGATAGGCTCCAGTAAGGCGTTCCTTTTGCAAATGCAACCAGACTTTGTCGCCCACCTGAAACTTGTGTGGCACCCGATGTTGATCATGTCGCTGCTTGTACTTGGCATTTGATTTCTCAAGAATGTCATGGACCTGCTGGCGAATATGTTGGATGCGCTCAATGAAGCTGGTGGCCTTATCTGTTTCGGACTGGACATGAGCTGAATTCATGTGAGTAGCTGCAAGTGGCATGGCCACATCAATGGGGCATAGTGGCTGGAATCCCAAACCCACCTGAAAAGGGCTATGGCCAGTGGAGCTGTGAAGAGCTCGGTTGTAGCTGTGCTGAACATAGGGGAGGCTCTCGTCCCATGTGCGTGGATGCTTTGAGTTATACATGCGCAGAATGTGCACAATCATCCTATTGACAACCTCTGTCTGGCCATCAGTTTGAGGATGGAAGGCTGTGGACTTCGTGAGTTTGGTGTCCATCATTGACCAGAGACTGGACCAAAATGTGCTGAGAAACCGACTGTCCCGATCTGAGATGATAGACTGTGGGATCCCAAAGTGCACCCACACTCGTTCAAAGAAGAGTTTAGCAGTGGCTTCTGCTGTGATATTCTTCTTGCAGGCCATCATAATGGCCATCTTTGAGAACCTGTCGACGACCACAAAAACACAGTCATTTCCATGCTTAGTGGAAGGAAGGCCTGACATGTAATCCATGGAGATGGATTCCCAAGGTCGACTAGGGGTAGGCAACGGGTGTAGAGGCCTTGCTTCTTAATGGTCGGTTTGGCAATGGCACAGGCAGTACATGATCGGATGTACTTCCCAACATCCTGTCGAAGATTCGGCCAATAGAAATAGTTTTGCAGTACTGCCACTGTTTTCTCGACCCCGAAATGCCCAGCAGCCCGACTGTAGTGTGCTTCCCAAATCATCTTGGCACGCTCGCTTGAAGGAACACAAAGGTGACCGAGGTGGCATAATAGGGCATCCTGGAGGTGAAAATCTGCAACCTGCCGACCCTCCAAGAGTGTCTGGTATGTGTGGCCGAATTCTGGGTCGCTTTTGTAGAGAAGTGGCCAATCAGAAGTCTCGTGCCCGCAGGAGTTGAGCACGGTGGTTAGCGCCATGATCGGTGGTCGACTGAGGCAATCTGCAACATTATTGGTGCTGCCCTTTTTATACTTGATATTCAAGTGAAACTGTTGCAGGTATGTAGACCACTTCTGATGGCGATCATTTTGCAATTTCCCTTGGGTCTGTATGAACTGCAGAGGTCGGTGGTCTGTGTGGATGACCGTTTCCTTCCCCAAAATGTAATGCTTCCATTGTCGGCAGGCCTGTACAATGGAATACATCTCTTTATCATAAGTGGGGTACTTCCGGACTGTGTCTGAAAGTGTTTCACTGTGATATGCCACTGGATGTCCATGTTGAGTAAGGACTGCCCCAATAGCATAGTCAGAGGCATCTGTCTCGACCTCAAATGGTTGTTGTAAATCTGGTAACGCGAGCACTGGTGCCGTGCAGAGGCGATCCTTCAACTCCCTGAATGCCTTCTGTTGAGATTCAGACCAAAAGAATTTTGCTTTCGCCCCGCCCTTGGTGACTTGACTCAAGGCCAAGAAATATGAGAAAACCCAACACAAACCTGCGGTAGAAGTTGGCAAGACCTAGAAAGCTGCGGAGCTCTGTTAGAGTGGTTGGAGAGGGCCAATCCCGAATGACTTGGACCTTGGCTGGATCGACATGCACCCCCTGTTCATCAATGATGTATCCCAGATACTGAACCTCGGTCATGCCAAAAGTGCATTTCTCCAAATTGGCACATAGCTTGTGTTGCCGCAGTGTTTGGAGAACCTGTCGGATGTGGTGGAGGTGCTCTTCCCAACTCTGGCTGAAGATCAGAATGTCATCCAAGTATACTACTACAAAGGAGTTGGTGAATGGCCGCAAGATGTCATCCATTAGCCTCATAAAGGTTGCAGGAGCATTCGTCAATCCGAAAGGCATGACCAACCATTCGAAGAGGCCCTCCTTGGATTTGAAGGCAGTCTTCCACACATCTGAGGGTTCGATTGGTACCTGGTGATATCCTGACTTCAGATCGATCTTGCTGAAATATTTCGCCCCCTTTAGTTGGTCTAGGAGGTCATCAATCCGCGGGATCGGGTACCTATTACGGACAGTGATCTTGTTCAGCGCCCGATAGTCAATACAGAGTCTCCACGTCCCATCCTTCTTCTGTACCAACACTATCGGGCTCCCACAGGGCGAAGAACTCGGACGGATGTGACCTTTCTGCAGGAGCTCCTGAATCTGCCTCTTGATTTCATTGTTCTCCAGAACGGAGCGCCGATAAATTGGTCCATTGGGTAGCGGCGCACCTGGGGTCAGATCGATGGAGTGCTTGACTTGACAGTGCAGAGGAACCCCTGCCGGGGAGGTGAAGATGTCTTCGTACTCCTCCACAATCTTGTCCATCTGTAGCTGTCGTGCAGAGGGACCCCGTTTGGAGGCCGCGGCCACTGTCTTCTTCTTTCCTTGAGGGCGTATCATCAGGAAAACAAATTTCCTGGTTTTGGAAATGATCTTACTGCATTGTTTTGCAGTAATCAAAGAGATGGCGGCAGGTGGTGCTACCTCTGGTATCCTGAACAACTTATTTCCCAATGTAATAATAACAGCACGGGGCCTTGATTCATACACAGCATGTCGCTTCCACAAGTATGGTTGTCCTAGTAATACATCACAAACTTCAAGGGAGCAATGTCACACAATACCTCATCCGTGAAGGGCTTGATGTTGTATGGAAGGCGACACTGCTGGCTCACGCGAAGATCTCGTCCTTGGTGAAGCCACCCAATGGTGTATGGTTGTGGATGTGCTGTGGTCGGTAAGCCCAACCGCTTCACGACCTCTGCCGAAATGAGGTTCTTTTGACTCCCGCTATCAACAATGAACTGTATCGGGGAGCCCTTTACCCACATCTGGGAGTGGAAGAGACGCTCCTCCTCCTCTGGATCTTCGGTTCATTTTTCTGGATCTTTGCGGTAGCAACAGTGGCGCTGGGGTCCGCATCAATGATCTGCTTCCCTTTTTCATACCCCTTATCGGGTTCTGACTCAGAGTCGGAACATGCATCTGATTCTGAAACCTTTAGCTCAGCCACCAGTGACTGCTTGGCCCGACACTCACTTGTGTTGTGAGTGGAGCTCTTATGGAACTCGCACCATTTTCCAGTGTCCTTTCTCGGCTTCGCGCGCTGTTCTTTGCTTGCAGCTTCGCTGGTTGTCTTGGGCTGTCCCGCCTTGGCTTTGTCCTTTGTTCTGTGGTTTAGGGGCACCTTTCCCCTGCTTTGGATTCGCAGATCCAAAGTCTCGCTTCTTTTGTTTAAACTTCTGCTCGACCTTGACGGCATACCGGTATGCTGCGCCGAGCGAGGGGATGTTTAGGAACTGTATTTCTTCCTGGATGTACTTGTGCAGGCAGCCACGGTATTTGAGTATCAAATGTTGCTCCGAATCCTTGATACCCAACTTTGTGCGAAGGGTATGGAAAAGATTGGTGAACTCCGGCACGTCTTGGTCCCTTCCCTGCCGCAGCGTGGTCCACTTTATGTATTCATCCTCATAGCTCCGACAGGGTAGTACTGCTCCTTGATGGCATCCCGGAACGAATCCCAGGTGGGTGCGGCTGAAAATAGTGAGCCAGTACTTTCATCCTTCTGCTCGCAGTAGGTTTCCCACCAGTCCTTGACGTGGGGGCTGCTTTGAGAAGAGCAAAAACAATCTTTTCCCGACTCGAAAATTCATGAACAGAAAAATAACCCTCTAGCAGATTTAACCATTTATCTACGGCATCGGCGTCTATCTGACCTCGAATATGGGGATTTCAAAATTAACTTGTACCTTAAAGGGTGTGGCATTTCCAGAGTAGCTGCTGGAAGCCGATGCGCCGCTTCTGGGTAGCCGCTGAAGGATCTGGGCAAAGCTGTCCATCATCGCGTTCCGTTGTCGCTCGAGCGCTTCTTCGAGCAAGATTTTGATGGGATCTCCTGCCCCCTCGTCTTTCTTCTCGTCCGCCATGGGAGGCCGTCGGGATTTGCGAGGCTGGTCTTGCAAAGGTTCAACCAGTTCAAGCCCTAACTCCTTATATCCCGACCTTGTTGGGGACATGCAAAGAAAAACAGAGAAAAAGCAGACCGCTCTGATACCACTGATCCGGATTTAAACAGGAACGCAACAAATTACAGAGATAACCATATACACAAAGATGCAGCGGAAATAATACTTCATTTCATTAATGGAAAATACTGAAATATGCTTACAACAGAAATGGAAATAAACTAGCTAGGGCGATGGTAGCTTATCTCTGAGAAGAGATGTGATGGCTACATGCCTCTGAACTGTCTTACAATGAGGCTCGAGGCCTATTTATTGTTGAGAAACAATGGAAAACCCTTCACATTCCAAAACCTAACCCTAGAAGATGAAACGCCAAATTGTGGGCCCCGTTTGGGTAAATTGGTACATCAACTTCCTGGGTCGTAATTGGCATACTATCTCCGTTTGACGTGCATGATAGCCCGTTGGAAAGATCTCTCCGAGGACTACGACGGAAAAGATGATTATTACCAAAAATATTGCTGTGGTAGATTTCCCAAAAACGTCGTTTAGGGCCTCAAAACGGCTCCGAAGTTCAGGACCCGAAAAACTGCTAAAAATAGTAAGTTGTGCTACAATTAAGGAAACTGAAAATGCTGAGAAAGACAATGGTGGGGGTCCAGGTGGACTTGGCAGGTGGCCACCAATATCCACCTGGATCATTCCTCCCCCCTTAGGAAGCAATGGTCCCCATTGCGTTGAGATCCTCCATGAGATGAGGAAACTTCTGCTGAACTTGTTCCCTGGTGAGCCACTTGCCCTGCTGAAGGAGTTGGCCTGCTTTGACAACTCGATACAGTTGGATATTCTGTTGGCGAGTGTTCTTGATCTGTGTGTCCATGATCCGATCAGTTGCAGCTTGTTCCATGCAATCTGGATTTAATTTCTGTGGGTTTGAGCTGTTCTGCAATGTCGGATGTGTCTAGCAATGGTGGAAAGTATGGCCGAAGGCGGTCCACATTGAACACTGGGTGCAGGCCAAGGAATGGGGAATGCTGAGCTCAAATGCATTGTCTCCCATAGCCTTAGTAATGGTGTAAGGACCATATCAGAGTGGTCTCAATTTCCGATAGGCTCCAGTAAGGCGTTCCTTTTGCAAATGCAACCAGACTTTGTCGCCCACTGAAACTTGTGTGGCACCCGATGTTGATCATGTCGCTGCTTGTACTTGGCATTTGATTTCTCAAGAATTTCATGGACCTGCTGGCGAATATGTTGGATGCGCTCAATGAAGCTGGTGGCCTTATCTGTTTCGGACTGGACATGAGCTGAATTCGTGAGTAGCTGCAAGTGGCATGGCCACATCAATGGGGCATAGTGGCTGGAATCCCAAACCCACCTGAAAAGGGCTATGGCCAGTGGAGCTGTGAAGAGCTCGGTGTAGCTGTGTTGAACATAGGGGAGGCTCTCGTCCCATGTGCGTGGATGCTTTGAGTTATACATGCGCAGAATGT
The DNA here is from genome assembly GCA_031772625.1 of Pinus tabuliformis. NCBI lineage: Eukaryota > Viridiplantae > Streptophyta > Pinopsida > Pinales > Pinaceae > Pinus > Pinus tabuliformis. The sequence goes on along the minus strand of CM062809.1, from coordinate 400,200,078 downwards.
GCACAATCATCCTATTGACAACCTCTGTCTGGCCATCAGTTTGAGGATGGAAGGCTGTGGACTTCGTGAGTTTGGTGTCCATCATTGACCAGAGACTGGACCAAAATGTGCTGAGAAACCGACTGTCCCGATCTGAGATGATAGACTGTGGGATCCCAAAGTGCACCCACACTCGTTCAAAGAAGAGTTTAGCAGTGGCTTCTGCTGTGATATTCTTCTTGCAGGCCATCATAATGGCCATCTTTGAGAACCTGTCGACGACCACAAAAACACAGTCATTTCCATGCTTAGTGGAAGGAAGGCCTGACATGTAATCCATGGAGATGGATTCCCAAGGTCGACTAGGGGTAGGCAACGGGGTAGAGGCCTTGCTTCTTAATGGTCGGTTTGGCAATGGCACAGGCAGTACATGATCGGATGTACTTCCCAACATCCTGTCGAAGATTCGGCCAATAGAAATAGTTTTGCAGTACTGCCACTGTTTTTCTCGACCCCGAAATGCCCAGCAGCCGACTGTAGTGTGCTTCCCAAATCATCTTGGCACGCTCGCTTGAAGGAACACAAAGGTGACCGAGGTGGCATAATAGGGCATCCTGGAGGTGAAAATCTGCAACCTGCCGACCCTCCAAGAGTGTCTGGTATGTGTGGCCGAATTCTGGGTCGCTTTTGTAGAGAAGTGGCCAATCAGAAGTCTCGTGCCCGCAGAGTTGAGCACGGTGGTTAGCGCCATGATCGGTGGTCGACTGAGGCAATCTGCAACATTATTGGTGCTGCCCTTTTGTACTTGATATTCAAGTGAAACTGTTGCAGGTATGTAGACCACTTCTGATGGCGATCATTTTGCAATTTCCCTTGGGTCTGTATGAACTGCAGAGGTCGGTGGTCTGTGTGGATGATCCGTTTCCTTCCCCAAAATGTAATGCTTCCATTGTCGGCAGGCCTGTACAATGGAATACATCTCTTATCATAAGTGGGGTACTTCCGGACTGTGTCTGAAAGTGTTTCACTGTGATATGCCACTGGATGTCCATGTTGAGTAAGGACTGCCCCAATAGCATAGTCAGAGGCATCTGTCTCGACCTCAAATGGTGTTGTAAATCTGGTAACGCGAGCACTGGTGCCGTGCAGAGGCGATCCTTCAACTCCCTGAATGCCTTCTGTTGAGATTCAGACCAAAAGAATTTTGCTTTCGCCCCGCCCTTGGTGACTTGACTCAAGGGCCAAGAAATATGAGAAAACCCAACACAAACCTGCGGTAGAAGTTGGCAAGACCTAGAAAGCTGCGGAGCTCTGTTAGAGTGGTTGGAGAGGGCCAATCCCGAATGACTTGGACCTTGGCTGGATCGACATGCACCCCCTGTTCATCAATGATGTATCCCAGATACTGAACCTCGGTCATGCCAAAAGTGCATTTCTCCAAATTGGCACATAGCTTGTGTTGCCGCAGTGTTTGGAGAACCTGTCGGATGTGGTGGAGGTGCTCTTCCAACTCTGGCTGAAGATCAGAATGTCATCCAAGTATACTACTACAAAGGAGTTGGTGAATGGCCGCAAGATGTCATCCATTAGCCTCATAAAGGTTGCAGGAGCATTCGTCAATCCGAAAGGCATGACCAACCATTCGAAGAGGCCCTCCTTGGATTTGAAGGCAGTCTTCCACACATCTGAGGGTTCGATTGGTACCTGGTGATATCCTGACTTCAGATCGATCTTGCTGAAATATTTCGCCCCCTTTAGTTGGTCTAGGAGGTCATCAATCCGTGGGATCGGGTACCTATTACGGACAGTGATCTTGTTCAGCGCCCGATAGTCAATACAGAGTCTCCACGTCCCATCCTTCTTCTGTACCAACACGATCGGCTCCCACAGGGCGATGAACTCGGACGGATGTGACCTTTCTGCAGGAGCTCCTGAATCTGCCTCTTGATTTCATCGTTCTCCAGAACGGAGCGCCGATAAATTGGTCCATTGGGTAGCGGCGCACCTGGGGTCAGATCGATGGAGTGCTTGACTTGACAGTGCAGAGGAACCCCTGCCGGGGAGGTGAAGATGTCCTCGTACTCCTCCACAATCTTGTCCATCTGTAGTTGTCGTGCAGAGGGGCCCCGTTTGGAGGCCGCGGCCACTGTCTTCTTCTTCTTTCCTTCAGGCGTATCATCAGGAAAACAAATTTCCTGGTTTTGGAAATGATCTTACTGCATTGTTTTGCAGTAATCAAAGAGAGGGCGGCAGGTGGTGCTACCTCTGGTATCCTGAACAACTTATTTCCCAATGTAATAATAACTGCACGGGGCCTCGATTCATACACAGCATGTCGCTTCCACAAGTATGGTTGTCCTAGTAATACATCACAAACTTCAAGGGGAGCAATGTCACACAATACCTCATCCGTGAAGGGCTTGATGTTGTATGGAAGGCGACACTGCTGGCTCACGCGAAGATCTCGTCCTTGGTGAAGCCACCCAATGGTGTATGGTTGTGATGTGCTGTGGTCGAAAGCCCAACCGCTTCACGACCTCTGCCGAAATGAGGTTCTTTTGACTCCCGCTATCAACAATGAACTGTATCGGAGCCCTTTACCCACATCTGGGAGTGGAAGAGATGCTCCTCCTCCTCTGGATCTTCGGGTTCATTTTTCTGGATCTTTGCGGTAGCAACAGTGGCGCTGGGGTCCGCATCAATGATCTGCTTCCCTTTTTCATACCCTTATCGGGTTCTGACTCAGAGTCGGAACATGCATCTGATTCTGAAACCTTTAGCTCAGCCACCAGTGACTGCTTGGCCCGACACTCACTTGTGTTTGTGAGTGGAGCTCTTATGGAACTCGCACCATTTTCCAGTGTCCTTTCTCGGCTTCGCGCGCTGCTTCTTTGCTTGCAGCTTCGCTGGTTGTCTTGGGCTGTCCCGCCTTGGCTTTGTCCTTTGTTCTGTGGTTTAGGGGCACCTTTCCCCTGCTTTGGATTCGCAGATCCAAAGTCTCGCTTCTTTTGTTTAAACTTCTGCTCGACCTTGACGGCATACCGTATGCTGCGCCGAGCGAGGGGATGTTTAGGAATTGTATTTCTTCCTGGATGTACTTGTGCAGGCAGCCACGGTATTTGAGTATCAAATGTTGCTCCGAATCCTTGATACCCAACTTTGTGCGAAGGGTATGGAAAAGATTGGTGAACTCCGGCACGTCTTGGTCCCTTCCCTGCCGCAGCGTGGTCCACTTTATGTATTCATCCTCATAGCTTCCGACAGGGTAGTACTGCTCCTTGATGGCATCCCGGAACGAATCCAGGTGGTGCGGCTGAAAATAGTGAGCCAGTACTTTCATCCTTCTGCTCGCAGTAGGTTTCCCACCAGTCCTTGACGTGGGGGGCTGCTTTGAGGAGAGCAAAAACAATCTTTTCCCGACTCGAAAATTCATGAACAGAAAAATAACCCTCTAGCAGATTTAACCATTTATCTACGGCATCTGCGTCTATCTGACCTTCGAATATGGGGATTTCAAAATTAACTTGTACCTTAAAGGGTGTGGCGTTTCCAGAGTAGCTGCTGGAAGCCGATGCTTGCTTCTCGGTAGCCGCTGAAGGATCTGCGCAAAACTGTCCATCATCGCGTTCCGTTGTCGCTCGAGCGCTTCTTCGAGCAAGATTTTGATGGAATCTCCTGCCCCCTCGTCTTTCTTCTCGTCGCCATGGGAGGCCGTCGGGATTTGCGAGGCTGGTCTTGCAAAGGTTCAACCAGTTCAAGCCCTAACTCCTTATATCCCGACCTTGTTGGGACATGCAAAGAAAAACAAGAAAAAAGCAGACCGCTCTGATACACTGATCCGGATTTAAACAGGAACGCAACAAATTACAGAGATAACCATATACACAAAGATGCAGCGGAAATAATACTTCATTTCATTAATGGAAAATACTGAAATATGCTACAAACAGAAATGGAAATAAACTAGCTAGGGCGATGGTACTTATCTCTGAGAAGAGATGTGATGGCTACATGCCTCTGAACTGTCTTACAAGAGAGCTCGGAGGCCTATTTATTGTTGAGAAACAATGGAAACCCTTCACATTCCAAAACCTAACCCTAGAAGATGAAACGCCAAATTGTGGGCCCCGTTTTTAGGTAAGTTGGTACATCAACTTCCTGGGTCGCAAATGGTCATACTATCTCCGTTTGACGTGCATGATAGCCCGTTGGAAAGATCTCTCCGAGTACTACACGGAAAAAACGATTTTATAAAAAAAATCGTTGCGGTAGATTTCCCAAAAAACGTCGTTTAGGGCCTCAAAACGGCTCCGGAAGTTCAGGACCCGAAAAAACTGCTAAAAATAGTAATATAAGTTGTGCTACAATTAAGGAACTGAAAATGCTGAGAAAGAAAATGGTGGGGTCCAGGTGGACTTGGCAGGTGGCCACCAATATCCACCTGGATCATGGGACTGGATCAAAACAGATTACAGCTTCTCCCAGAAGTTCTCCATGAAAAAAAACTGCTCAGAATTGGTCAAAACAGGATAATTCAGCGCTCACAGGCCAGCTTGCGTTGCATCCTCACCTAATACACTGTATATGGGTGCATTGCATTCAAAAGTCCCTTCTATGGGGGCGATGGAGAAGAACTGACAAATGCAGTGTCATTACGCGAGGTGGAAGAGGCAATGGAAGCTTCTAGAAACTTCTCCTGTGACACTTGCCTCTCTGAATTCGACCAAGGATAGTAAGAGATCATCCAATCTCCAAGTGGAAGAAAGAAACTATCATAGGAAACGCTAATCAAATCATAAGCTGACTGCATCTCCCTTACAGATATCTATATATGGATCCCACCTCCCAGAGAACCAGAGGCTGGAATTTTGCATATTGTAAAGGAATTGTTGTTGTTTCTTGAGACAAACATCAGATTGTTTTGGGTGATCTAAAGCTTTGTATGAGGTGAAGAGGGCGTCCTTGCTGAAAGGTTTGATGCTGGGTCAGAACAACTGGTTGTACTCCTCTCTTGGCTTTTTCTTGTTTATCAATAAAAGCTATTCAAGTTTTCCTCCTCCATACTTTGTGTCATTCATGATTGCTGCATTTAATGGTCAATTTACATCCTGATCCTAGATTTTTTATGATTATAGATCCATGTCTTTGTAAAGTGCTATGCTACTGTGAGCTTACAGGTACGCTGTGAAGTTGGCGTGCGAGGGAACAAGTAGCAAAAGACTATCAAAGAAGAGAAATCGAACCAGAGATTTAGCGCAAGACAGAGGTGGGTCTTCTTTGTTCCCTCTATCTATACTTTAATAAAGGAAAAATGAAAGTAGCTTACTTTGTTTGTTTTCTAAGGCAGCTGTCACACCTTAGTGGGATAAGCATTCTGAGTAGACACATTTCCAGTAACAAAATGGCGACTCCACTAGGGACGAATTAGTTTGTTTGTTTATCTCCTTGTTGTCTATTTCATAAACTTACAAGTAACATTCGAACTGCATTTGCCATAGAAAATGAAAAGTAGATAAATGCCACTTCAGTCCATCTACGTGATCTGTTTATGATTTAAACAACTGATTCACAAACTCTCTGATTGCCCTTGTGATAGCTCTTGATCCTCCTTAGAGCTACCCCTGATTGTTGAATTATTGATTACCTTTGCTCGGCCAAAACCCATCAACTGAACTGCAAACTGTGACCCGGAACCCAAGAAAAGTCTCGTTTCTGGCCCAGCGCAGGTACTTTTTTGTGAATCTGAAATTCAGCGCACTTCCCGAGTGTAGAAGGTGCCTGCATTTCAAATTCCCTTTGTTACAGGTGCGCTGATCAGACTAGGCCTTTGTGCAAAGTTGGTTATGATTCATTCTTTCCAGTTCTATTCCTGAATTTTGCTGCCTGTGACAGTATATGTCTGTTTGAAACCCCTTTTCCTTGCTATTATTCCACCTCCTTTGTACAAAAGAACTGTAAATGTTTTGTGTGTTTGTTTTGAGTCATTTTCAGTTCTCCTTTGCAAAGTAGCATAATCGTACTGTCGTCCTTTTGATTTGAAAATATCGCAAGTGTCGATTTCAATCATAGGAAGAGTTTGATTTCTTGTTAAAGTCGATTATCCTTTACTATTGTTTTTTGGTCTGAATTTGTATTTTTCTAGTGTCAAAACAAGTATTCATTTCAAAATCGTAAGTGTTGTGATCGTCTCCATTTTTTATTTCGAAAAGAGACTTGTTGATATTGTCACTTGAAAAGAAATTCAGATTTGTGCATCAACTTATTCTTATCATTCATATACTAAGAAAGTTGAAACAAATACATGCATGTGCATTTGCATTTAGACATCTGATTCGTTTGATTTAGAAAGTGCATTTAGAGTGTGCTCTTTGCTCTTTGTGAAAGGATTCTGTCTTTCTTTCTTATAGTAGCTAGGATTTTCATTGCACAAAGAAGATAAAAAGATTGTTTATCATCTTAGATTGCATTTTAGGAATTACATCTACATCTCGCGGTGAACCTGAAAGGCAAAATCCATAAACAAGATCAACTATAAAATAAATTCAATGAATCTAACAACACTTTGGAACCTAACGCACAACATTTAGAAGTCTAGGCAAGAGACTTATTCCACGTCGTAAACCTGGTAACTGTTGTTTCTCACTGATGGTTGGGTGATTCCTCCACTTTGAGACGATAAGTGCCAGTGTGGACTTGTGCTCCCAGGTAACATCGAGTGTATTTTGGGAGTGTATTTTGCACTGAACACAACATTCGGAAGATTGACTGCCGTACCATAAAAAGTATTCTGCAGTTTTGCGATTGGTTTGGTAATCCCTCTACCTAGATTTCCAGAGGAATCCCCTCGTTCCTTTTCAGACTCTTAACAGAAAAGGTCCATCTGAGCACTTGTCACATTCAGCTCATTAAAAATCGAAAAGACTAGAGTCATCTTTTGTTTTTTTCTCGACTCTTAAAAATTGAAAAAATAAGTTGTGTCAAAGCGTCTAAAATCATTTAATTCGGAAACATACTTCCCCTTTATTTTTAGTTGATCGAGTAAACACAATCATGGAAGAAATGTCAATGAAACCCTGTCGTTCGCGGAGGCTTACGAATCAACCGTCATTTGTCTCCGGAATCGAGGCTAGTACTGGACAAAGCGAACTCGTTTAACTGGTTCCAAATCTCCTGTTAAAGTTTAGAACAAGTGTTCCAACAACATCAGAGACCCCGGTTACTCTAAACATTTATGGTATTCTCCTGCTACAGAAGAATTCAGCAGCCACAGAAGGACAGTAGTTCTGATCCTAAGTCTGAGAGTAAACACTTGTGTTACCGAACCAGCTCCATTTACAACCGGTTTCGAGAGAGTCTTGCTCCTCAAAACATCTTTCGTGCCGATTCCATACCTTCTTCAGCACCAGAAATATTCTACGGACCTGATGGTCTTACCCCTTCCACCTGGTCTGATTGCCATAGAAGAGATTGTGGAAGATCCTCCAGCTAGTACTCCATCGCAATTTGGAGTCAGATCACTCTGTAATCCTTCTTCATCAGAAGTTAGTCTACTGCGAGAAGAAGCTCCTGTAGAATCGCAAGGTAATCTTTTCTATATA